>JAOXOE010000827.1:7991024-8060326 GCA_028565055.1 Phoeniculus purpureus | reverse complement strand
TCCGCCCCTGGACAGAACTCAATACAGTCCAGTTGCTCTTTCACATAAAGAGCTACTCCACCACCTCGCCTTGCTGACCTTGTCCCTCCTGAAACGGACACAGCTATGCATGAGCACACTGCAGTCATGTGAGCTGTCCTACCACGTCTGTGAAACTGCCCCCAGATCTTAAGCACCTGACTGAACAGAGATAGCGAGCGGAGAGCATGGACACAGGGGCAGAGAACTGCTGCCCAATGTGTCTGGACAGCTGGGATGATGCTGCCTACCTGATGCCATGCCTCCACCAGTTCTGTTATGGGTGCATCACGCGGTGGGTTGAGGACAAGCCTGAGTGCCCCCTCTGCAAGAGGAGGGTCCGGTCTATCGTGCACTCAGTGCGGGCAGACGATGACTTTGAAGAAGTCATTGTCAGGCCACCTGGATGGGTATCAGCGTCAGTTGGTACAAGGCGGGCAGGAGGAGTGCCCAGGCACCCAGCCACCCACAGCCTGCCTGACCGCGTGACACCCCAGGTGCAGGTGGTGGAGTCAGAGACCAGGGCTCCAGTGGGTGGCCTCCAGCCAGACACCTGGGCATCCCTTTTTGACAACCACCCCGCTCTCCTCCACTGCTTCTTCCCCTGGATACAGGGCCAGCTGAGGCTGCTCTTTGCAGATGAGCCTTCCATGGCAGCCGCGATGGAGGACCTCATCCTGTCCTTCCTGCGTTTGTTTGGGCTGGATGAAGACATCTTGCTCCGGCTGCTGCAGAGAACCTTTCAGGACCGCGCGGCAAGATTTGTGCAGCAGCTTATCAGTGTTGCCGTGCAACGGTGCAGTAGGGAGGCCCGCCGTCTGCTGGGCCTTGAGGACAGCCACGCTGCTGAGGAGCGTGAAGACCGAGCCACAGCTGCCCACCATCCTGCTGCTGCTCGTAGGGCACCTCCTGGCCCTGGCCCAGCCCCCTCTGGCAGCTCTGCTGCAGCTGAACCTGAGGATAGCGCCAGCAACTCCACCGCTGCTCTTCATGGTGGTCGCAGAGGGTCCCATCCCTCTGATGCCCCCGTTTCCACTCACAGGGCGCAGGAAGAGCTGCACAATGATGAGGAGGCTGTGGCAGTGAACGCTCCCATCGGGGGACACAGAGAGCCCCGAAGAGGCGGGCCAGCAGCTCACAGGATGATTCTCTGCCCCACAAGAGGCGCCCATGCCACTAGCACCAGACCCAGGCACAACATTCTCACAGTTGGCTGAGAGGCAGCCTGACTGCTCCCTCTGCCAGAGGAAGGTCACTTCCAGCAAGCAGTCAGTGCTGGCCAGTGCTCAATCTGAGAAGCCTGTCGTCACACTGCCTGCAAAGTCATTAAAATATTTCGGTTAAAATAACAACGTGTGGGGAGTTTTGACTTCTCAAAGGGCTCATTATCTCTCTCTACTGTTCTGGATCAGTTTACTTTGTGTATCTGGGAATGATTTGTATATTGGGAAATGTAGTGGGAAACAGGATGTTTTGGTTCTGAAAGAAAATTTGTTTCCTTGAAGTCCAGTTCATGAGGTTTTTTCTCCTGTTATCTAGTAAGGGGCCAGCTAAGCTCTTCCTATCTCCATTTCATGTTATCAGCACTTTGCTAATTAGGCTGGTTTGTCCCAGCTGTGGGGATTGTACAAACTGGTCTCTTCATTTGGCCTTGAAAGAGGCCAGAGGGAACCAAAGCTGTGGGATATGAGCAATCAGGGACACCTTTGCTGCCTTCCCTCTAACATGTGTGTGGTTAAGGATCTGCTCTACGGCATCTTGCACCCCTTGACTATTACTATGATGGAGGCATGGAGATAACTTCATGGCCTCAGTTTCTCCTGCCCTCTTTCTTTATTCACCAATGTTCTCCCTAATAAACAGATGGGACAGGAGTGGAGGGAAGCAGGGGTAGCAGACAGCTCAGAACTCACATGTGTAAGTAGAAAGGGACAGTAGGCTCTCACATCCTGGCTCATCATCCTTTGCCTTTGCCTGAGGGCACAAGGCTGGTGTGGGCTGTACTCCCCAGCCAGAGACTGCTGCCTTAGGTGCTCATGCTTCAGCCTTTCTGGTTGATGAGGGCTTCAGAAAGAAAAGCTCATGAGCTACAGGACCCCCACCTGACCACTGCTAGAGCCAAGTGTTTGGCTTTGCTTGAAAACCATGGTGCTCTGCTGTGTTTGGACAGAGCATTAGACGAGATATGCCAGCTCTACGTATACCCTGCAGAGGAGACCTGACCCTTGGATGGACCCCACCAGCAGGACAACTGGTTCACTGCACACACGTTCATTGCTGCCATGATGGCTGGAGCCAACAAGCTACTGCAAGCAGCAGGGAGCAGTTCTGGCCAAAATTTTGCTGCTTTCTCATCCAATACACAGGTCCAGAAACACACACGCACAAGTAACCCCCAGCAGCAGTTATCCTAAGCTGATCTGGGCTTGGAGTCCTGGCAGAACTGCCAAGGGCCCAGATGAGGCCATCGGGGCTGCAAGTCATCTCTGTACAAAAGGAGTACAATCACACCTGAGAATGAAGAGAGAGAGAGGGTAATAACCTTGAAATCACCAATTTGAAAGGAGAAAGGAAGCGATGTGTTTTCCAATCTCACCTAGAAAGAGAGAGTTAAGCCAAGGACTGCCTTCTTGAGTGTACGGCCTCAGGAAAGGCCATAAAGAGAGAAACTTCTTCCCTTCTCTCAGTCCTGATGGACATCAAGCACATCTATTTTTCAAAGAGTTGCCTGTTATTTTGTACCTAAAACATGTCAACACAAAGACCTTTTCATCGCTCCCTTTCTGTAGCCTATAAATAAGAGAACAGGTATGGTAAAGACAGTCTTGGAGACATGCGATGAAGCTAACGTTCTCAGCAGGCTGCAAAAGGACTTTATGACACATGTAAGTCCACATGTGGCATGACATCTTACAGTCTGCAACTAGCTGGACAACTTCATATACATATTTAAACTGTGTAGTTAACCTCTGTAACAAGGGGAGCAAGTAGTAAGCCTGTAATTAGGTTCTGTGACACTTTCCATTACAAGAGTCTTCAGGCCGGTTCCCTGAGAAATGCCAACATCTCCATGTTTTGCAACAGGCATTGAAAAATCAGCAGGATAAAAACCCTGAGGCTAAGAACATGATTTTTACTTTGTCCCATCAAATTTCATTCACTCTTAATTGCATTATAAACTGTTAAGTAATCATAATTTCTTTTCTGTCACTTTGTTGAAGAAATCCTGGCAGACAGCCCAAACAGCATCTGAGCATAAATGTTTTAAGAACTAAGCCCATCAATACCTCAGCTTTGATGGAGCAAAGGAAAGGTAAGAGCCTTACCAGGCTGCCCACAAGATGTGGACAAAAATGTGAACAAACCACCCAGGTTCTCCAGTACCTTTCAAAGGCCACTTGCACTCCACCTTTCATGCTGCCGAAGAAAGGCAAATCAGTTTGAGCTGTCAGTCACTGATACTGTGGAATAAGTGCAGGTTAGTCACTGGTTTGAGCAGTCAGACTCAGTGCTGAAGGCTCAGCATGCATGAACAATATATTTTGACAGAAAAGATATGGGGGGGTTTCCCTTAAAAATACCTAACAACTGAACGAAAGCAAACCAAAACACTGGAATAATCACTCCACAAAGCAAACTACACTAGAGGAACTATGTTTAGGTTGAAATATTAGGAAACGGGAGGTTTACAGCTTCCTTTTCTTCCATCCCTTTTGTGTGTGTGGACATTCTGATTCAAATTTTAATTAACGAGTGCATGCAGCTCTCTCCAAGGGGTCCTTTCCTCTATCCTTGTACTGCAGGGAAACTTGAGCAGAATTAAAGTGGCCTGGGGAACAAGACTGGCTTTTCCTAGCTTGACTTCAGAAGAAATCACATTTTCTGTATGTAATTGCTTATACAGCTTGGATGTGCACAAGCTCTTACAAAACCAATAAACAAGCACAGAAATTATCAGTGAGGATGGAGAAAGGCCTATCCATGAATCATCAAGGACTATCAGAGAAGAGAGGAATAAAGAAATGGCAATGGACAGGAGACCAATCAACCAGTGTCGAGATTATGCAATCCCACTTTACAACAAAAGCAGCAGCACTGACTTTGCCAAGGGGTTGAATGAGGCGAATAAGGTAGAAGCCAAATTGGAAGGGAACATTGGAGAGAGGTGGAAGACAGTCAAGCTGGCAGGTACCTCATGATCATGGTGCCCAGAAGGTGAGAAGAAAGGAAGGTACTAATCAGGCAGATTATGCTGCAGACCGGTTTCTCACGTTGCAGCAATGTTTATAACAGGCTAAGGGAGAAAGAGTGCTGGTCTGCTTGGGACATGACCAAACAGGTCTGGTCTGCGTAATCTTAGAAGCAAGAGGGTGGAGACAGATGCATGGGGACACCACGCCAGTTATGGTCCAGATGCCATCTAGCTACGTTAGCCCAGCAGAGCTAAGATGAGGCAGCTCACCAGGCTCATGAAGCTGCCTTGTACCACACCACGCTGCTGCACACCTGAGGCACTGCTCACTACCATCACAAACCTATGCCTGCGCAGCCAACATACAGCCAAGTTTCACAGGGCAAGCTTGCCCAGGAGCAGGAGCAGCAGCTGTGCAGAGCGCAGCTGCTTTCCCCTAAAATACCCAGAAGCAGGACCTCCTGGAGGTGCTGGCTGTAATCTTTTCCTGCACTCACTTTGTGACCTCAAGCAAACCACTGAAGCTCTCTGAAGCTCAGTTTTTACCTCTATGAAAGGCTTTTAATAATCCAGCCCAAGCTGAAAGCCAGCAATGACAAAAGACTGTGTAGTAAGGAGATGCCTAAACTCTCCCACTGCAGAGGAAATTACAGCTGTAAAAAGAATAGTGATGGTACTTGCTAAGGACTAGTTGGGGATCAGTGGATTAACTACAGGCCGGAGCACATTCTTAGGTCCTCTCCAGCTGCAAGTGACCAGGCAGCTGTCCTTCCTGGCTCTCAGAAGATAACTTTCCTGGAAGACAGAGCATAGTGATGCTCAAGCTGGCACACTGGCTCTCAGTTCTGCCCCTTCCAGCCTCAGGAAGCAGACCCATCCCACCTCCCAAGCTCAACATAAAGTTCACTCAAGTGAGGCCGCACTCCCTCATGGCTCTGAATCAGCCTCTCTGACATCCCAGGAGAACATGTGCATCTCCACACATACACAGCCCTCTTGCAAGGATGCTCCTCAGCTTGACCTGTGTCTCACCAATGCAAGGAAATTGAGGGAGCCTCTGAGCCCTAGGGAGGAGGAGAAGTCTTAGAGAAAGACCTGATGATCAGCAATCCTCAGCGACAAGACAGGTACTGCAGTGGGGTGGCCTGCCACGTGCAGAGCAGCCCCACAGTCAGACTGAGGCACATACAAATGCAAATTTGCCTCAGTGCCAACTGCAGCCCTGCCTGCTTTTCTGCTCTGCCAATATCCAACAAGCTCGGCCTCACCCTTCTCGCAACAGAAAAGATCATGCTTATGACTAAACAGTTATCCCTTCCAGTCTGCTGCTTATTTTGCCAGGCAAACTTAACGTTCCATTACTATCAGTCTTTGTGGAGCTAAATATATACGCTAAGCACATACACAAATACATATAAATATGCCTCTATCTAGTAGAGAATCCAATTAAGTGAACATGTTACGCCTTAGCAATTAATGAGTCCAACAAGCCGAGCTGCATCTTGCATATGATTAGAGTTTAAGTAACGTCACTCAACAGCAAAAATATCCCAGATTTTCCTACATGCCATCTACAAAGGTATTGTTTGCAAATTCAAGCGGGTTTGCAAACCTCAGGAAACTCATCTTCCCAATGACACACAGCTTGTCCTTCAACTCGTGACAGCCTGCCCTGGCATACAGTGTCTTAGATCATTCCTGCCACCTTAGATATCTTTCTGCAGCATTTTCTGGTTGGCAGGTCTGTAAAAATGCTGGTGTCCCAAGGGTCAAAAGAAAGCAAATCCCATGACTGAATGGAGCAGGCTCTCTAATCACTTGACTGCAGTAACGCTTTCCTTCTCGTTGTGTTCAGTTGACAAGTTTCTGTTTGTCTTTACACCTGTGTAAGTGTGCCTGTGCACACGTGTGCCTGTGTTCTTTTGTACGTTAGTGTTTTTCCAGGACAAGGCTTTTTCATGCCGTTTCTCCCTCTCTGCAATGGCCAATACTGAGCACACTAGGGACTGCTCATTCCCTCCTTCTCTCACAATACCTCCTCTCTGCATTCATAAGCCATTCCTGTGGGGCAAACTTTATACAAATGAATATTTAAGTCCCCACTAAACCACAGAAGATTCAGAGAAGCACACAAGGTCCTTGGCTGCAGCATTCAGGGCACAGAGGGTAAAGAGGAGAGGCATGTCTTGGAGGGTTGAGAGAAGACAAATGATGATGTCAGTTTGAACTGGAAACACAACTGTCCCCTTCTCTTCCCTGACCCAGCCAGCACAGCAGGATCTGAGACCAGAGCTGAAGTAACACAGATCTACAGCTGTTACTACAGCTGCACAAACCAAAAAACCCAAAAATGTGCCCCACTAGGAGGCTAGTAAAGAGCCTTCAACTGAGACACCAAAGACACAGCCAATAACTGCATTTCTAATGACGAGTCTGATTTATTTTAGCCACTCCATTGTTCTCCTAGTTTGTTGTCACTCTCTGGAAGGAGGCCTCGAATGCCCAAAAGCAGGTTGGAGATTCCTTTCTGGGGACTATCACAGAGATCAGGCCTGAGCCCCAGTCCTGGTTGCTCCTTTGCTCCTCAGGCTGGGTATCAGGAGAGACAGCTAGCCACCCCCCAAAACCCTGCAGCTATTCACCCACCCTCATCCCTGTTGTGTGGCTCATCAGAGGCTGTTATCATATCAACAGCTCCTTGCAGGCCCATGAGCTTGTAGATCCTACACCCATGCAGAATTACTTGTGCCCATGTCCACAGCAACACAGATTTCACAAGTTTCTATACCAAACAATAAAATTTGGATCATTTCTAGATTACTTGAGAAACACTGGTTTGAAAGTGGGTATTACAGGGAAGAGGGCATAAAACCAGGCACTTCTGTTGCCCATGTAAGATGGCAGTTTGAGAGCTAATAGCCATATAAAACATGACAAGGAACAATACACTATTGATATGCTCTTCAGCATACACAGAAGAACTAAAAAGTCCTCAGACAATCCAGTCATAAGCCAGTCTCTTGCAGGGCTGTGAGAGCATACACTGGCACACACACAGAGCCCACAGCAGGCAACCACAGACTTGAAGAACCACGTGTATGGTCAGAGTAGGACACTTTTTGTGCACTGGAATACAGTTGCCTGAAGAGTGATGCTTCAGAGAGATTTAGAGACCCTTGCTTCAGGGGTATGTCTCAGATTTTTCACATCCCCAGGGAGCTGGAAAGGTCAAGGAAGACCTTTTCACGTTCACTAGTTTTTCTCTTCTAGGTACAAAGATGCTGGCAGTTACTAGAGTTTGATGGGAAGCAAGTCACCACAGAGAGCTTTCTGTCAAAAGTGCATGCAACCAGCCAAAGACATTTCTCATGTTTCAGCAATTTCTGCATGTTTTCTGCCTCAGCAATATGGTTTTTTATCACCATTTTACCCTGATGTTCCACATCAGTGCCCTTTGGAGAAGGGAGACACATTGGGTAAAAAGATCCTTACTGATAATGATAAAATAATGTACCTACTCTGTACATAGACATCACAAAGCACAGCCTTTGCACGTACGCAAACAAGGGTGCTCGACAAGAATGCGAGAGGGGATGGTTTCTTACCTGAACTCTGTGCAGCAAGTATAAAGAAGTGTACCTCTCCCCTGGGTAGCCTTCTTGCATTACAGGAACAAGTACCCTGGCTCTCAGAAATTTGAACAGTGAGAAGAGCCAGAGGAGCTACCAGAGCAGTGGATAGAAGTGCCCATCAGTGCAGTGTAAACCACTGAGTATGACAAACTGACCTACTCCTTCCATCCACTCCCACGTCTCCATAAGCAGAGTGGAAAATGAAAACATCCTTCCCACAAATAGTCACCCCAATGTCACAGCAGAACTGCATTTGTGCAATTGGCATCCCTTGGGATTTTTCACCCCACATAGCCACCGTGGCCGATGATTCCCCAGAGTAGCTGCTGCATTGTCAGTCTCCTTGCAGTTTGCTTTCATCCTATCACTTTCTCTCCACCTGTGATTATCAGTGCCTGTCAGCACTGCAGTAAATCTGTTATATTTCTGGGTCTCTCATTTCTCACTCTACAGAACTCTCTCCCTTAAAAATTTCAGACTTGCTGATCAGAACAGAAGCAAATACGGAGAACAAACGGGAATTTTTGACAGGATCACCTGCTCCACTCACTACACATGAAACTACCAGCATCTGAAAACTTTCTTCTGCTTCCTACAGGAGGCTGCTGCACTTCTGCCACTGCGACATTGCAAAGCTGTTGTCAAAGGTGCCCACAATCTCATAGGTTAAGGAAAAGTCATGTCTTGTATGAGAGCTTGACAGGATACCTCAAAAAACCAGAAGCCTGATGACACACAGCAGGACGGAGTGAAGAAGAGCTCTTTGCTCCAACCCGGGGTGTGCAAAAGCCAGCTCGGCTGCTGCAGAGCTGCGTGGATTTTTGGAGGGGAACAGACATACTCCTGACTCTATTTGGTCATCAACAATGCAGGTCTGAGCTATGAGGTTAAGATTCAGTCTGCTGACCTTCATAGACTATCGCAGTCCTGCTCTAGCCTTCCTTATTCTGACATGTTTTCACTCTGTCAGTGACAAATGTTTCTCAGCCTCCGCCCTTTGCACATTCATTCAAGAGGCTGTTTCAGAAATAATTTGCCTGATGTAATTTCTCCCCTTTCTTTTCAGTGTGCCTTCTTTCTCAGCTGCATCAAGTACCTCTTTCCCAAGACTCTTGATGCCTCTAATCCCTCAGTCAATAAGAAGTGAATACTGACCTGTTTAATTTTCTTCAGTAGCTTTTCAGAGACCCGTGTAGCTTTCTTCAATTTTGTCCTTTTTCATAGGATCATCAGGGTTGGAAAAGACTTTCAAGATCGTCAAGTGCAACCGTCCACCCTACAACCCCTAACCACTAAACCATTTCTCTTTCGTTGAAGGAGTTCCCATTTCCCCCTCATACTCTCCTAGCAGATCAATGCCGTAATGTTCACTGCTGTCAGTGGATAAAATATGCCATCTCTTTACATTCTTGGCCTAAAGTCTGCACAGCAAGAAAATCCTGGGTATTCATCACTGTTTTCTTAGCTTGCCTGTGTTCCTGATGCGTTGACTCTCTCCTCTGTCTATATGACCACGTTTTCTCAGCTGATACTTAAACAGTAAGTACTAAGCGGATACAGCCATCATCTCAGTGTGTCTGTGCAGCTTCCAGCACAATGGGGTTAATGGGCACTGGTTAATGTCAGGACTTTTCAGAGACTATAGCAATAGAAGTAATCAAAATTACCATAAGCTTATTCTGCACAGTTAATGAATCAAAATAACCAGGGCTTTCTTTTTTTGCCTGGCAAAGACCGATAGTCCTATTGCAACACAAGTGCTATTCATGACAGTCCTTGTCTCTCTAATAACCCCTCCATTTTCACCAGTTTCCTAAGCTGCTGGTTAAAATGGCTTTGCATTGCAAAACAGCTGCCCCATCTCATTGCAGTGAGGTAGGGCTGCATTTCTAGAGAGGGCAAGGTGATCTCTGTGAACAGAGCTCATTCAGAGAGAGTTCAGGGGCCCCTAGGCCAAGGGAAACAGGAGGTTTGCGTGTCACAGATTTGCCCCTACTTGACCACTGCAAGATCACAGAGATGTGGAAAGTCTGCGTGGAATTTATGTGAGTTATTTACATATATGTAATTGCAAATGAAGAATGGCACAAGCTGAAGAAAAGGACTTCTATTTTCTTCCATTCATGCCTCAAAAGCCTTTCTCACCATCCCTCCTTCCCCCTGTCCCAGCACAAAACACGCTCTAGCTGCTCACTCCATGCATTTGACAGACTCTGATTAAACTCCCAGATAATAACCTTGCAAGGCAGAGCCAAACTTGCTGCCGTACAGGGTGTTCTCATCATTTGCTCCCAAAAATAGTTCCTTGCCAATAAGTCAATTGCTTCAGGCTTTGCCAACCTGCACTTCTCCTGTGTGATGTCCCACCCTTGCCCCATCCCAGGGGCTGCTGACACAACTTACTCCCTTCCTGAAGGGTTGCAGGGCTTTAAATACAGCCAAACATACTTCAGGCTTGTAGTATTAATGTAAATCTTACTTTCAAACATTCTCCTTCTCTCCACACTCTGATACAACAGAGCTATGGGAGTCCTGGACTGCAACACAGCTTCATAGCCTTTAGTCTCCATCTTCCACAACCTCCTAAGACCCAGCAGCAATGATCAACCTGGGATTGATCATTGATTGGTCCATTGTTGTGGCAGGGGGATTGGACTAGATGATCCCTAATGATTCTATGATACTTATTTTAGCTTTGTCTTAACAACACCTGCTGCAAGGACTCAGCACAACTGGCTGCAGCTTAAGTGAGCATCTGGTATTAGAAAAGCAGATCTAAAGGGATTTGGAAGGAAGACAACAGAATGGAGTAAAGAAGGTCCCACAACAGAAGCAAACAGAAAAGGGGGCTCTAAATACACAAAGGTGGAGGGAAAAACTGACAGCAAGCCAAAGCAAGCCTAAGAAAGGGTCATTTTGGGGACAGAATCCACTCCATTATGCCTTGGTACTGTTCATTTCAATATCTACATTGCAAAAATGCAACCCTGACGTCAAGCAGTGAACCTACTCTGAAGTCAATGGAATTGAAGCCACTTATGCCAAAGATGAATTTGGCTCCCATAGTACTTTCCTATGCAATGATTTAGATAATGACCCTTCAAAGCTTATGTTGCAGCCATAGCATGAAAGAGTGAGAAAAAGGGCCAAAACAGGTTGCAACAGCATAGGCATCTGTCATGCTCAAGTCTAGAGCCAGTATGACACAAAATAAGGGCAAGAAATACTTCCCCTGGGGGAAGTCTTACCATCTAACAGTACAAAACCGTACAGATGTGTTAATGCAAGCGCCTTCATGCAGACTGCATCCCAGAATATTTTGTAAAGTTAAATACAAGACAGCAAAAGGCATACAGAATAAAGAATAGCTGGTGCACAGAGCAATCAAGAGGCAGTGCAAATGGCCATATAATTTTGCCTTTTAAAAGCAACTGAATAAAATCTCATTCATCCATAAAAATGCTGCATTTCTGTTTCCTCGTTCCTAGGAGCTTTCTTGTCTGCCCCCTTTATTGCCAACTACAGACTCCAGATCTTCTCAAAAGAATAAGAAGAAACACCTGTCCTTCCATGCCCAAATATTGCCTTAACATTTTAAAGCTGTTTTTGTATAGCTCCTAAGTATTACCAGACAGGGCTAGTCAACAAGTCCACAGGGCCTCAGACTCGTATTTTTAAAGCACTGCATGTAACAGGTGTGGCTGTACCCCCTCAAAAATAGAGGGTGTCAAGGCATTATGTGATGAATACTTTTGGAATCTGAAAATCAGGAATTCATGTGATACAGCTTCAGGTATGGAAGGATAAATTTGTTTCCCGGTTCCTACAGTAAGGCAGAACCTAGCCCTCCGGCATCCAATAAAATCTAGACATTGTTTTAAACACCTTGAGATTCACCCTTCAAACTGTCTCCTGCCATGAAGCCCGTAAGGATCGCCTTACAGACTTACAACAGACACCAAGTTAAAGAACCATTCACTATGCTATAATAGAGGTATTTCACTTCCTCATTGGCCCAAAGATCTCTCATATGCACATTTAGTTTATCTACTAATAGAGTGCACACTGGTAGTAACATGAAAGGTAAGAGAGTTGGGAAGGAAATACAGTATCCCAGACATGTACAAGAAGTCCAGGAGCGGAAGCTGGGGCAGTATCGTCAGACTGATATATCACTGTGGATGTACACTGGTGATAGCTAGGTACACAGACAGACATAGACAAATATATACATACAGAGGATACCAGGGAGAGAAAAAGGCAAGGTCAATGATACAGCTAAATAAGGCAATAAAGAACAAAGCCTGGCTCAAAGAAAGAAATCAAAGAAATAATATGAAGCTTTTATCCCTCTTCTGGTGATACAGATGCTGTGCAGAACACATGTCAACCTTTCAATCTTATCTGGAAGACGTCAGCTGGCACGAAGCACACATTGTGAGTGGTTCTCACAAATCTTGGTCCCAAGCAGCCACTTGGCTTAGATGCACCCAGTTGTTTCAAGTGAAACAGATTCACACCCACTTGTCCTTTTCCCTTTCTTTCCCATGGTAGCCATTGTGTTAACTATGGTCCAATGGAACTGTTCAAACAAATTGCCATCACCTGAACTTCCAACCTCACAAACCCCAGCAGAGAAATGCATCCTCCATCAGGGACCACGCAAGAGCACTGACACACTCATGCTGTCAGTTAGGGCTGCAAATGGGAAAGCTCTGACATTCAGAGTTCACTGCTTATGAACTGCCTCTCCCCCCTCCTTCCCAGTCCTCTCAATGTACCACTAAACATTAAATCCACATTCATTAAATCACTGCTTGTATGTCTTATTTTCTACACCCCTGATTATTCTCATTGCTTCCTCTGGACCTGTTCCAGTTTGTCCAGATCTTTCTTGAAGTGCTGTGCACAGAACTGCAGAGTTTTTCAGCCAGCAGAACACAGAGATTACATCATGCGCCTTGCAGGCTAAACTCCTATTTATACATCCAAGTACAGCATTTGCCTCTTTCTCAACAACACACAATCATGTTCAGCTTGTGATCCTCTTTTATCCTCCCTCAGTCCTTCTCTGCAGAACTGTGATCTAGTTGATCTTTCTCTGCGCTGTATTTATGTCGTCCATTATCCCTGCCTAGGTACAATAGATTGTGCTCGTCTGTGTTGAATTTCATCTTACTTTTTCAGGGTGTATCTCCAATTTACCCTGATCATTATGAATTCTAAACCTGTTCTCCAACAACGTCACAGTCCTCCCCAGCTTGCTGTCATCCGCAAAGCTGATATGCAAATTCTGCATCCATCACAAAGGCTGTTAAAGAAAACATTGAACTGAACCGAGTACAGGACAGACCCTCACGGAATCCCAGAATTAATACGAATTTTGACAGTCTTATTAATTTTGCGTGCATTTGTTATTAGCTCTCCTCCAGACCTTATTCCTCCAGGTTGCTAACAAAGTGTGATGAGAGAGATGGTAAAAATCTTGTTGGAGTTAAAGCAGACGACACCTTCAGTTTCACCTCTGTTCACAGTACCTGTTACCCTGTCACAGCAAGATATTAGATTGGTCTGACATGACACTCTCAACAAACCCTGGTGGACTTTTGCAGATCTCCTTGTTATTGTTCAGATGCTGACAAGGAGTTCAGTTGATAATTAATTTTATATTTTTTTTAAGCAACAGTGATTCCATAATCCCAAGCTCCTTTCCCCGCTGGCCCATGTCTTTCTTATAGACAGGCATTCCTGTTTCTTCAATAACCGGCAGATATGACTGGGGTCAGCTTTGCAGGTACAGATTCAATGCAGTCCATTCACGGAACACAGCTTCTGTGAATTTTCTTTGGAAACGGGAGCAGGTTGGGTATGTCATGTGTTGCTGCAACAGGAGAAAAGAGGTTGTTACCTTGTCTTGGGAAATGCTCACCCTTGCCCTTGTGCAAGTCTCCCTTGTCATGCTGACAGCAGCATAAAGACTGGTATTAACATGAACTAGACCTCCTGTCCTACAGCCGTGGCCTGCGGCACAGCTTGCCATTTCAGTCCTTGACAGCAATAAGCAGTTCAGCCAGTGCACTTTAGACCTCATCCATAGCACCTCAACTATTTTCGTCCTTCCTCCCATTCCACAGTTTTGTCAATATGCCCTTGTCTTGCTAGCAACATCCCCAGGTGCTCAGCCCCGCTTGCTTTCTCCCACCCATGTGCTCAGCAGGGACTGATGTCAAGCTGATGGCCTGTGCCTTCCCTGACATGACAGTTCTTACACACTTTCTCCTCCTCCATCCCCAGCTCCTCTGTAACATTGCAACCCTGACTTCCTGCTCCCTCCTGCACCCACAGCTGTGTTGGTGCATCTTCCACCTCAGTAAAGAGCACTTAATCCCAGGCAGGCAACAAGCTGTGCAATGTTTCAGGAGGATAATTTGAACCATGGAAACCCAGAAGATGACCTGAGGCCTGCTGCACTTGTTTTGCTTGTAACAGAAGACAGGCTGGACAGCAGCGGTTAGGAAGCAACCCACCTGCAGGAAGAAGGAGCGTGAACTGTGCTCTGGTGTGCCAAATGGAGGTCAACAGCTGTGTACTGGGAGCAGGCACATACCCTAGCCTGGAAGAAGTCAAGCAGCTGAGGCCATCAGAGAAGGGAAGTTCTGATATAACTACTGAGAGAACAATTAACTGGTATCCTGGGATGAGCTCTGATGGGCAAAATAGCTTTTTCATGTACTAAATACTATGTGTACTCTTCAGCGCAGACGAGGACCCAGGTGCTCATCAATTATTGAGCTTGCTTGAAAAGGCATTTAGGAGAGTGCACAAGAGGCCAGTCTGCAGCTCTACCTCAATCCCGGCTGGGCTGCTCTTAGAAACCCAGCCAGTGAGAAGGGAAAAGAAAGAGGGGGAAAAAACGGAGAAGGAAGTAAAGAGAAAGGAAACAATCTAGTAGAACCTTCCACTTGCCAAAGGAAGTCATGCATGGTACAGGGAAGGTCCTCTTGATGCCTTGTTCTATCTTTCATGTCAGTATTATCCCTCTTCCTTCCAACTTTATGGGATGAACACAGCATCTCCTTTCTCCTTCAGTGTGCAGCCCATACCTCTGAGGCCAGCTCCCAGACTGCAAAGAAGACCTCAGACTGGAGTCAGGTAAAGGCAAGAAGACACTGTGGTCTCAGCAATGCTCCTACCATTTCCTGGCCACTCTACTACCCCAGACTTCAATGGACTTACAGTACTATTAAGAAGCTGCCATGTTTAGCCAGTTCAATGGGCTATGAAACACCTTAAGCTCTTCTATCAATGATATTTAGGGAAAGAGACAGCTCTTACCCCAAGCCAGCTGCCAACTTTCGAACTCCTATCTACCAACACGTATCTTCACATGGATCTGCAACAGAAGACTGTCTCTTGAACAGAACAAGCCCATGCATTTGCTGCAATTCACCATGCATCTTGGCTATGGCCAGCCTTTGATCTTCGTTATTGTGTTGGAGATCAAGCACAACACCCCAGTAAATCATATGGCCAGGTGCACCTCTCTCAGGAGGGCCACAGCTGATGTGCATTCAAACTGAGAAAATGGTAAGAATCTGAAGGAACATTTACTCACAGTCATTCAGAACTTTTCTGTCTGTGAACTAGATTTCCTCAGAAGTAAAAAGTCACTTATGCCACTGAATAAGCAGGAAGCTAAAATGTGACCAACCACTGAGTTATCCTAGAAATAAGAAGTGTGTCTTTCAATTAAAAGAGGTGACTTGTTTTCTCAAATTGTGTTATTTTGTTTGACACCTTTGTTATCATTTTGAGCTTTTAAAAGAGACTTTGGGTAAAGCACCTAGAAAAATAGAGTGGTTTATATCATCACAATCCCCAAGACTCTGACCTTTCTGAACTCTGAACCTGTGGAGGACTAGACACAATTTTGAGCAGACAATACAAGATATCTAGAGAATCAAATTGCTTACTGTGCAGGAAAGAAAGACTTATTTTTTCAATCTAGAGCCCTTTAAAAGTAGCTACAAGCTCTTTTCTTTTCATTAGTGTCTTTAATTTAGGATCAACCATACACACCTTCTGAATCTTGGAAATAGTATTCCACACACTGGAGCATGAGGTTATGGGACTTGGTGTTATAGCAAACCCATTGAGGACACGGCTTAATGCTGATGAGAAAAGGACTGAGCACTCCCAGGATCAGGAAGCACTCCCAAATTCCAATGGCAGTGATTAGAAAGAAGCAAAACCAAGGACACTTGGAGTTACAGCAGTAGTAAAAGCCCTCGTGACACAGGTTATCACTCAAGATTTACAGAAGTGAACGTGGCGTTAGGCAGTGCACACACACACCTAGAGAAAGAGTCAGTGCTACACACACACTGCAAGGACCAGTATCTCAAAGTCACACTTAGGAACATGTGCAGGACCAGTACACCTCCACGTGTAACCTGTTAAGCACAAATACCCATACGTGCTTCTACAGCTTTCTGTAGACACCAAACACCACCTACCTGCCTCCTTTCACTGGAAGACATGAGCAGCTTTGTGTGTCCTGCAGGCACCTCACTGAAGCGTGCACCTCCTGCATACAATGGGGAAACAGGTCGAGATTCCAGCTGATTGCAAACCATTGCTTGCTCACAGCCATGCTGAGGTTTGTCTCTGGACTTACATTTGATGTACTAGGTGCAGCAGCAGGCAAAAACAGAGGCTAGACTGAGCAGTGAGAAGTTTCAAGTAGGACACGAGACTGCTGCATCAGACATTCACATCTGGCAATTTTTAGCTGCCTGAGATCTTTAACTGTGGAGCAAAAGTCCCAGACAGCAGCCAAAACAAGACGGCAAAGAGGACAGAGAAAAAACATCATCCAAAAACTAAGAACTTGGACTATTTTCCCTTAATGACATAACACTGATGGGGAGGCTGGCTGATTTAATTAAGTTTAAGCCATTCCCCAAGTAAGTCTGCCTCTGCTGACTGTCCTGGCCGAAGGGAAACTGAAAACACAAACTTTCCAATACAAAATTCTGCCAGAAAAATGCTTGTTTCTGGCACAAAGTTTTCTTCCTTTTCCTGGGTCCCAGGGGTCCACACACTTACAATATCTGAGGGATGAGGCCTTGTCCTCTGAGTCCACATCACTGGACACTTAAATCCAGCGTTTTAAACTGTTCTCAGCATCTGTGGAGGAGCCTGGAGTGACAGCGTGGAGATCAAGTTCATTTTGCTCTCCAGAGAGCATAAGCAAAAGTGGTCCCACCTTGTTACTGCAAAAATGAGACATTATATCTTGAACCACTCTGAGGTCTCCACCATCACTTACTGTCACTATCAAAGCACAGTGAACTCATAACCTGCTGTGGAGATGCTACGCTTCTAGCCACAGAGAGAAAAGCCTGTGGAAACGGCAGAGGCTTCTCAGCAGCTGCAGACAAAATCCCACTATTTCTCCTCACCAGTGAAAGCCCCTGGATCTGTGTTCACCACAGACTACTGTGCTGCTCCTCCCTTACTGATCATGTCCCATTTCCTGGGACCAGGCACAAGCTGCCCATCAGTCATCCTTCTGAAGGAAATTAGAAACATCTTTCTAACGCAGACAAAGGCCACTTTTTCTGATAGATCCCCCCTCTTCTGACCTCTTGATTAACAATGGAGTCAACAAACCTCTGAGCTTTGAACTGTCACTTCATACATTGCATATTTCACCATTTGCTACCTTCCTGCATCTCCCCCTGTTGAAGTGTCTCCCATGTTCACTGCCCTTCCTCCCATCCCTTAGTATTCCTGGTGCTTGCTGTGTGTAAGAGAGATCCTGTGAGAACACTCTCCAGAAAGAGAAGACAGAGAAAGGACAAATACTTTGTTAGCTAACAAGGAGGCTCCAGGCACCGCAGACGTAAGACTTGCCAAACCTCCTAAGATCGTTGGTTTTATTTATTTCCCATACTGTACTGTGTATTATTTCAATCTCTCCAAGTGCAATAGCAATAAAACTGAAAAGCATACATGGAAACACTTCCAATTAACACAAGGTCAGAAAATGACATTAGAGACCTCCACAGCCCATAAAGAAGAAATACATCCACAACACCCTCTCATACTACCATTCTCCTCAGAAGCAGCCTGAGCAAAGAGGCAGTACAACTTGTCTTAAAGGTCAACAACCTCCGCCTATGCTTTATCAAGGGCATGGAAGAAAGTATCAGTATCCAGCATCCTGTGCCAAGATTACACCACTAGTAAGCTACATGTACAAATCTACAGATTTTTAGCTCCATTAACCCAGCTAATTTCAATCCAGGCTGAAGATAAATTCTTGGGATGCCTCAAAGGCCACAGAGGGCTCTAGAGAATAAAGTCAGTACTTTTGGCTGCACCAAAAGTGCAAAAGGAAGTAGGCCCACCACTGAAAAAGAGATGTACTTCAGCATCAGTGCATGAGCACTATTCAATGAAATGGCTTAACTTCATTATGACCAGCAGCACAGGCTCCTCTAGGGTTCTCTGTGGCAACCTGTAGCAAGAGAGATTAGTCTCCCAGGCACAAAACACCAGCAAAATAAAAAGAAATGTTTTCAGACAACTAGAGTGCTATTTCTTGTCCAACACAAAACAGATGGGACATCCTAGTACCTGGAGATTGGCCATGCAGGCTCCTGAATGAAAACATTGTCTAGTGCTTTTGTTTTCCAGACAAGGTTCAGCCTGCAAAGGTTTCATCCCAAAAAGATGCCCTCACACTCACAAAGCAATGTTATTCTCCACACCAAGAGCCCTTGTGCAGACAAGCAATCACCTCAAGCTACCCAGCAGCTGAAGGAAGCAGAACAGAAGTGTTAACAGAAGATGTGAGTTTGACCCAGCAACCCCTTCCCCTGCAATGAAGGGCTCTCTTGCAGGCAGGAGAGCTCATCTGCTTTGGAAGATAGGTGGTTGCGGTATTCCCTGGATATGCTCACTGAAGGCTGCTAATCTGTCTCCGCCTCTTTCTACAGAGGTCGAGGTGATGTCAGAAAATCCTTGAAGCCAGTTCCAGTTTCCAGCATCGTCAGTACTATGCTGCAGGTAGATAGTTGACTGGCCACGTGGCAGGATTCAGTTCATTGCTCTGCAAAGTGCTGCAGAAACGGATGACCAATAACATCAAAATTCAAAGCAGAAATAACCTTGGTTTAGTCTCTTACCCAAAATATGAATTTGTAACGAAGGATGCGGTCAAACTGCTTCCAACACAGATCTCACAAGAGTTATTTCTTTTAACCCTCCCCCTTCCAGTCCCCTTGCCCACTTGTTGGCTGTCTTTGTGTTCTGGCTTTGCTGAGCTTTGCACTAGTATCCTGCCCAGCAGTGATTGGAGGGGCAATGCTGGGCAAAGACAAGCAGCTCTCCTGGGTATGCACACCTCCCATGAAGAGGCAGGCAAGGACTGCCATCCTGATCCACCAGAGGATGGTGCTTGGGGTCCACAAAGAGGGTCTGGGTCAGGAACATATTACCAGTTTTACATCATCACTATTACTCAGTATAGCCTGGTTTCCAGCAACAGAGCAGTTTCTGGAGTAAAGCGGGAGAGAGAGAAGGTACAAGGCAGCAAGGAAAAGACACAAGGCTTGCATAACACTATATAGGATGATGTCTACGTGGCCTGTAAGAGAGGCTTTTCAAGAACAGAACACGTCTTTTTTGCCTACATTTTTAGAAACCATCTTGCAAAGTGATGATGCTGTCTAAAATATTAATCATTAATTCTTATACCTCATTCCAATATGTTTTATGCTCTTCCTGACGCGCAGTTGTGCTCACTATCCCCTTCATAAGCCCTGCATAGGGAAAGAGATCGCAGCTTCAGATTTGTCCAGTATCTCAACCTTGAACTGTTATCCATCCCTAGTTGTTCTCTCAGAGATCAAAGTTTGGTTATTCCCTCAGCATCTGCACAACTTTGCATTTATCACCGCAGAACCTTCTGGAGCAGAGAGAGATGGTAATTTCCTCTGAAGGAGGTACACTGGCTAAGAGTACGTTCTTTTTTTAATACCAGAATCATCTGGTTTGTATTTCTGGCTTCCTGAAACATGCAGAAATATCCATTTGAATATAAATGAGAGGAGGTCTCTGACATTGCTTCTTTTGCTTAAAATTTCTAAATAGTACTCCAAAACTTCAGAACAAAACAAATAAATCAATTGTGCCCATTTGTATCACACAAGATGCTGCACTGTGTCTTTACAAACTTTTCAGTTTCCTTACAAGAAGTTGGATTGTCTCAAGGAAAACAAGCACCTCATAAGAGAAGTGTGTTTTAATTGAATAGTTTTCCTACCAAAGAAACGTGTCAGAGGATTTTCTGCAAGTTAACTCAATACGAGCTGGTTTTGGGCAGAGTCACTCTAATAGATAAGTCTGTATGTGCAGACCTCTTTCCCAAAGCTTGTCCTTAAGTACTGTCAATGCATCAGCATCAACAGCTCTTCAGATTAGGTATCACTGAGACAAGCCCTGATGAGCACGGTGGGGAGATGAGTCTTCACTAGGGCTCCTCCCAGGATAAGAGTCACACTTTCATAATATTAATATCGTCATTATATATCTTTTGGCATGTTTCTGTAAATGAATTTATACTAAGAGCCTGCCTTCAGGGGACCAGTAGATGCTACAACAATTGATCAAGTTCTCAGCTTGAGGACTCTTGCTGACCTTCTGTCATCCCTCTATAAAACATTCACTTCACCTTTGCACAACTGTAATTGTCTTGGAGCCGGCAACTGAGGTGAGACACAGAACCCAGCGCAAGGGCAGAAAGGTAGCACACATCTCAGGGGACCGAGACGTGGGCTTCATGTTCACTGAATCACAGAAACACTGAATCATTTTGGCTGGAAGAGACCTTTAAGATCTTCCAGTCCAACCATTTGCCTGCACTGCCAGGTCACCACTAGTTCTTCAGCACTTACCTCTGTATATTTTTTAAACACCTCCAGGGATGGTGACTCCATCTTTGCATCCTGGTCTATCCACTGCAAACCTGGCTGCATCAGGCCAAATGAAATGACCCCCACCAAAAACCATCTTTTTCCTCCTGTTGGGCTCTACAGAAAGGTTCAATATACCCCAAAGCTCCTTACTCTGGGTGCCTCCACCTTGACACTAATCCATATCCAACATCCCCAACTTCTACTTTTGCTCACTGCTCCGCAGTTCCGTCCTGTGTGCCGCTTCACGTATGCCACTTAGCCTTTGAGGACTTTTCCTAAAGCATGTTCTGACCTCCACATGGGTCCTCCTGTCTGGCCCTTGAGCCTTTTCTTAAGACCCCCTCTTCAGTGCTCTCTCTGCTGCAGCCACCACCAAAGAACATGGTCGCTGCTTAGGGGGCAGGCTACCACTGAAGCTGGCTTTGTGCTGCCAGGAAGAGTATCGTCTGCACAGCTGTGCAGGACTTCTGGACTGCAGTAACAACAGGGCGACAGCACTTCTGAAGTGGATATAAGATCTTGCTGGGATCCAAGCTTGTCCTCACTTGAGCCTGCTAAAGTTGGTCTTTGCAGTCTCACTCTGTATCAGAGAAATCAAAGGTGCTTTTGAGCAGGGGTCTGACTTTTATCCACTCTGAAATATGTCCTGGAGTAATCAGTCCCACCACTGATCATGGGTCCAGCTTCATATGTTTCACCTCCCTTTCCCCTGTGGTCCAAAGCACTGAGACTACTCAGCCAAAGCGGGGTCAAGCAGCACCTCAGCTCCAATGGGGCTTTGTACTAAGCTCCTCTTGTCCTTTGAGCCTGTGCTTGGTGGTTCTGCCTTCCTTAGCTTCCCTCACCACCCTCCACATCCTTCTCCTCCTCCCAGTCAGGTAAAGGTCCTCCTTTCTGGACAAGGACTTGAAAATATCTAATTCTCCTCTCATATTTCCCTCACTTCAGATCTTGACTGAAATCATGGGGGAATTTTTTCTCCCTTACCTGCCCCTCTCACTGCCCTCTGTCAGAATTACTCAGCTCACTGAAGCATTACCAGACACACTATGTAGGAAAGACACGACAGAAGAAATTAAGTAGTATTGTTAGGTGTCTATAATTACCCCGAGTCATTTCTTCCACAGTGCAGCAATTTCAAATCTCTCACAGCACTCTCTTTGGAAACCAGATGTTGACCATGTCAGCTGTGTGCTAAGAATGCATTTTCATGAATTGCGTTTCTTGGAGTTTACAAAGCGATGGCAGTGGCGGAGGAGGACGCTCCTGGAAAATTCCACCCGCGCAGGCGCAGGGCGGGCAACAGAGAGACCTGCTGGGCTACTAAGGGTGCAAGGTCTTCTCAGCCCTCTCCCTTTGTCATGGCACAAACAGGGCCTCCTCCCCTCAAGCAGAAGGCAAGGGAAATTTCTTCCACGCTCCTCCTCTTAGGAGGGCAGACAGGGTGTCTGGGAGGAGAGCATCTCTGAGAGAGCAAGGATTTTGCTGTGCTGCTTGTCATCCAGAGACGGACATGTCTGCCCTCCTCTCCAGCTCCCTCCCATTTAGCCTATCCTGTCCCATAGTCAGCAGCCGCAGCAACCAGGTTCCCAACGTCTTCTTCAGACAGTTACTTTGCCTCTTCTGAAAGAACACAGGGATCCATGGTACTCAGTCTAAGCGCACTGCTGCTCTATCTCCTGCCTTGCCATTGCTTTTCAATTGCACTTACTTGGATTGTCCTAAACAAGACCTTATTTTCCTTATTGATTATCCCTATCAAGTACTTGCAGAAACTTATCAGACTCCCGACTTGTTTGCAAAAAATCTATCCTCAGCAACTAGGCAGGGTCCAGTAAGGCAAAGACTACCCAGGGAAAGCAGATTTTAACTAAAGTTCAAGTAACATTGCACAAGAAACCCTGGGAACACTTAAGACTGTTTATTTGAGACAGGGGATTCCTTAATGGAGGAAGTCCTTAGTGCAGTTTTTACTAGACTGTACACTTAAAATGTTTATTTGTGAGACAATGTTTCCATTAATCCCAGGTCGGAGCAAGGTGTCTGGGCAATGAGCAGGAAAACATACACACACACAGGCCCTATTCTGGGACCAAATACAGCAGAGCACAGATGAGAATAATTGTTCAAACGCAGACGCACAGAGCGCTCTATGGTTCTGTTCCTCAGCCGCTCCGAAAACAGAGATCTCAACTAGCAGGTATCTGTGAGAGAAGAGACAAGCGTGATGCAAACTACACATACAGGCTGATCTATGGACAGGAGAAGCTCAAGGAAAGCAGTTGTCCACAGGAAGCCCCTATCAAAGGCAGAAAAGCTACAGGAATCAGATGCTGTCATAATCCCAGCAGTCTCTACAAAGCAAACATAATTAAATGCAGCAATGCAAAGAACTCTGGCCTCAATAAAAATGAGCACACATCTAAGAAGGAAAACAAATAACTCTGACTTCTACAAAAGAATAAAAGTAAAGTGCTGACCTGAAAGAAGTGACCTGAGCTATCGTGAATTCTTAAAACACTCAGATGATACTTGGAGCAAACAGTTAAACTCCGCACACAGAAGCTGATCTCAGACTGCAGAAGACTGACTCTTTGTATGACTCCCAGATCTCCCATCTTGGATGGAGAGACTGTCATATTAAGCTGCTTAGACTGGAAAACTCGCAGTAAACCTTTGCTGTCCAGTCCTGCACCCAGTCTAAGGTGATTTACCAGCAAACACTATTTCTTCTCAAAACCCATAGGATTACAGATACTAGAAGGTGCTCCAGATCTCTTTGTTCTTCCAATACCAGATCTCTTTGTTCTTCCATACCAGGGTGGATCTACTGGAAGAACAAAATGATCTGGAGCACCTTCTAGTATCAGCATCACAGTGTGCACCAACCCATGTTACTTGGTGGGTTGCAAGCTGCCCTGCTGCACAGTTTCCCATTTCGTAAGGGCCAGCCTCTGATACTTCAACACTGATCAAAAAAGATGTTCTGATTAAGATGTGCAAAAAATGATTATTTCAAAGCAAGGTCTGAACGACAATGGAACAAATTTTAGTAACTTAAACGTATTGCTTCAACGTTACCCCAGGTTTCTTCTCTTTTTTGAATTTCCCCCTAATCCACACGCAGACAAAACTGTCGTATCAGACACATTTAATAGATGCGACAGAAATTTTGATACCTGCAAAAACACTTTGATTACTCACTGGCAAGGGAGTTTCAAGTGAAAAAGAAATAAAAAAAAAACCCTGCAAAAAACTCCCAGCCCCAAGGGCTAGACCTGTCTCCTGAGAGGTTATGGAGACTGCAGTTTAAACCTCCATTCTGAGCCAGGCAGCAGCGATCTGAATGCAGTTTTTCCATTACCTAGGAGTCTGTCCTCACTGCCTGGTTAACAAGGCTCTGTGATCTGGGGGAAGATGCTGCCATTTCCTCCTCCACGTAGCCTCAGTGAATAGTATCTAAAGGCTTTTGTGAGCCTACATGAGAACAGCAAAATATCAGTTTTTATTCAGAGCAATAAAACTTCCAAACTAAATCCTCTCTATCTGACCAAGATTAATTAATATTTTCATTGTTCCCAGATGATTTTTTTTTCCACAGACTAGTTTGTTCCTCCCAACATATTTCTAAGGCTCGAGCATTATCGTCTGGAAACGGAAGGACACTGGCCTTGTCACTCCTGTTCTTTAATGATCCATGTCATTTTCTCCTAAAAGAGACTCTGGGGACAAAATTTGCCAGAGTCAAGATAAAAATTCCTCCCCTCCTTCCACTTGAGACTCCTCTTTCTCACTCTACATGGCGGTGCAGCGCTGTTTTGCATCATTAAACAGCCTAACCCCATTCCACCACACCAGCGGCTGAACGTTACTCACAGTGAAATGTTGCCTGTATGTTAATTTTGCAAAGCGCTTAGGATCATTCTCGAAGGAAGGAACAACAGAAGTGTAAGTCATTATCATGTACAGGAACCGAGGAAATAAACCTAAGGGAAACAAGCACCAGGAACTGTCACACAAAATGCAGACCAAGTCGAAAGCTTAAACAGGAACAAGGAAAAGGCTGTCAAACAATCTTCCAGGCTCGGCTTGGTGGGGAGACGTTGCAGAATGCAGCTAGTCTGGGAGAAGGGAATTAAACAAGTATGGCAACCTGCTGACTCAGCAGAAGACAACTGAACCCCCAGCATGCTTTTGAAATCAACTCAGGTCAGTAGATGCCACAGAGCCTTTCACCAGAAAGAAAGGCCAAAGCATAGTGACAGAAACTCAGACACTACTACAGGGCAACGAAAGAGTGAGTTGCCAGGATCTAATGTCACCAAAGGCGGTCTGAAAAAATTACAGACTTGGAGAAAACACAGTTCAGGCTGAGGGAAAACAAACTACGCTGAACATATTGTACACTCAAATCGATGACGCTAAACTTATGCCAGAATTCATGAGCAGTGGAGTAACTCAAGCACACGGTAGCTCCCGTGGTAACTACAGTTTTAACACCGTGGTACGTACGAAAAGCACCAGAGAAGTTAACACATGACAGTGTGAAGGAAAGCACAGGGGCCAAGACAGTCCTGGTACAGATCAAAAATATTGCCAAGATGCAGGTCAGCAACAAGGCAGATCAACCACACACAATCAGGATTCAAATCCAAAGCAAGGAGTGTGAGAACTGAGCACAGAAATACTCAAGAACCAACACCAGAGGAGAGAAACCAAGCCACAAGCAACACAATAAACAACCTATTCCTTACTAAGGGATAGTCCGAGCTTTTTCATATTAATACGTATTGATATCAAATGCATTCAGAAGCAATTGTGGCCAAACTTCTACTCCAGGAAAAGCAAATTGCTAAACTCTAGCAAAAAAAGAAAAAGATTTTCAAATGGGAAAGAGAGGGAGGAAGGGGAAGAAAAAGGGGGGAAAAGTGTAGGGTCCTATGAATATGCAAATGAGGGCACAGCAGCACCTCCCTTCTTTCAAGCCCCACAGAAGCAAAGCAGAGCCTCCAGTTAATAACAGTCAGGAAATATAAAAACAGGATAAGCAGAAGATTCACAAACCAAAAAAACGTTGACATGAGACATGAGGCAGTCTCAAGTAAATTCAACTGAACAGATGAAAACACACCCTCAGGCATGTTCACTCGCCGTGACTCTCCTTCAGCAGAGCTATGCTAGCACTTTCTCCAGACTCAGTTTGGTTGGCTGCTTCCTCTCTGCCCTCATCTCTTCAAGAATTTCAGATCTTAAAGCTGCCCAAATTCCCATGCTTTCCTCAGCTGTCTTCTCACTGCATAGCCTGGCCACCAAAAGCTATGGAAACAAACTGCCTTTCTCAATGGCACTGGGGCAAACTTTGTGGTTTCTGGCTGCTACAGACTCCCCAAAGTGATTTCCAGTATGTGGCTGGGAACAAAGGGAAAGTCTGCTGCACTGCAGATCCATCCAGTGTTATAGGACACACAACCTGCCTGGTTTACTCCTGAGTGGAGTACAACTGGAGCGATGACTGTTGGGCTGATAAGTGGTTGGTTCACTTATAAACGGACCTCAGGAAAAAAGGTCATTCTTGTGCTCAGATTGAAATTAGAGAAGAGCTTTGGCCGGAAGAGAAGGCAAGGGAGAGAATTCTTAGAATGCCAGCGTGTATCACTTAGACTTCACACAATGACATGCTTTGCTAGAAATGGTGCTGCACAAAATGAAAGCTTTAGAAAATTTCATTTTCATGCGATATTCTATCAAAACCAGTCAATAATACAAAATGGTTTTTACCACATTTAAATGATGTCACTGTTGTTATTCGGGTCAGAAAGCCTTTTAGTATGGACTCAAAAAGAAATACTAACTTGTTCTCATGCACCAGAAGAATGAAACAGCAGCTATGCTTTTTCTCTAGTTTCTAGCCAAATCCAACAACCTTTCCTGGTTTTTCTGAGGATGCTGTGAACTGATCAGGGATGATAGGATGGATCCTCAATACTGTGTTGTGATAGGAATATTTAATTGCTGCACCGATGCTTAAAAGCTCATCTGCCTGCAGCAGTTCAGCCATCACCTGAAGTAAGATATGGGTGTTTACTGTCCACAAATTCCAACAGTCAACTTTCAGGATGAAAGGGACAGAGATTCACAGCAACACCTGACATGCCATGGAAACCTCCAAGCTGGTGGCAAGCAGGAGAATTTTTAACTGGAAGCAACATGGCTCTGGGACTAGCGCATCAGCTCTGCACTGAGAGGTTGTGCTGCATCACAAGACATATCCTTATCACAGGTTTTTTTCATTCTCTGTAAAGTTAGGATTATCCCCTTGGATGTCAAGACTGGAAATTTTCCAGCAGCGCTGTGTATTTTTTAATCATTGGACCTTCTCAGCCACAGCAATCCAAGCACGCAAAAGCACCTTTAACTGCTTTTCCCTTCTGCTCTTCACACTCTCAATGAGGTCCCCATAAGCTTGTACAAAGCTGGTTATAATTCTCTGCTGCCTATCAAAGCCTTCGCAAGAGTTAGGCAGTTGGTGTGTAAACCCTGCTGCCTACCATGCTGACTAATGTTGTCTGATTGTTCCCTTGTACTCCCCCGTTGGTCCATCTGTACCCATCTGCTGCCTTTTGTCTTCTAATTAAAGTGTACCCACCTTGGGGTAGGAGTCACCTTTCTGGTTAGCATTCACACACCTCCCTGCAGAGCAGTCCCAGGTCCGTAACTGGATGCAGGGGACAGCAATGCTACATGCAAGAGGTGACTGTGTACGTGCAGCAAGTGGGAATGGTGGTCCTGTTCCCTGTGTGGCATGGAATAGTGAACTGGAAGAAAGCTGCAGACTAAAGGTCTCATTCAGAATGCAACCAAGGCGAGAGCAGACTTCTCCAGTGGCTGGATGATGTGACTACATTAGTACACTGGGCACAGTTCACAAGGGTTGCCCTGTCCAAAGACTCACGTTGACAACCCCGGTAAAGGTCAGATGGCTACTAACACCCTCATCAGCTACACCAGTCCTGAAGTGGTAGGAGGCATTCTAACTACAGCCTAGGCTTAATAAAGATCTCCAGATTTTCCAGTATCTGATTTGCATCAGAGGACAAGGTCTCTCCAAGAAGCTGTCATTGTTACACCGTAAGAATTCCCTCCGGTAGCCAAGGAGTAGGGCCTGGTGGAGAAGAGCCAGAATATTTTTCTGCAGGCTCATGAATCATACAAATACTCTTCAGAATTCAAGCAAACATAGTCAGAAACATCTTTAGCAAGAGGCAAAGAAAGTAAACAGCCTATACTGACATAATATGTATGTAGGAGGAAACATGCAGCTCGTGTCCTCCTTGGTCAAAGAGATGGACTAGCTCATTATTGCAGGATACAATAATCTCATCTAATGGTCTGATACAATCAGTCAGCAAATATACTGTTTGATCAGCATGTCCACAAGATTCATGTAGGAGGTGTTCTCAGAAAGACTGTTTCATTTATCGCCTGATAAAAAAAAGCTTTCTTTGGTACCTGGATCTGTCCTTCTCCTTAGGAGTCAGTGAACAACTACCGTGGCCAAAATTAGCCACAAATGCATACAGTTACATCCTGGGCAACGGTGAGAAGCCAGGCCAAATCCTGACAGTGGATGCAGCACAGGCACACAAATAAAGCCATCTGGTTGTCTGATGGAATCAGGGTCATCAGCAGAGCCATCAGATGTGACCTAGATCAGGTATCTAAGGGACACTCACTTGGGAGTAGGGTATCCATAAAATATGTATTCCTTGATGCAAGTCTGCTGTGTAATGAGAAGCAGGGGATTCAGGAATTATGGTCTCTTAGAGCAACGTCCAGAGTGAACACTTTACAAGCACAGGAGGGAACGCATTTACAGACTCTTATCCTAATTTCAGCCATATGTGCCTAAATCCAGAATGGCTCCTCTGCCCTAAGTGAAGCTATAGCCTTCTAAAAACTGGTTCTATGGGAACAGACTTAGTTACTAACTCTGAGTAGGTTTAAACAAACTCCTATGCCATTTCTCTTCAGGGACAATGAGTCATAAATCCCCATGTACACAGGGAAATTAGCAAAACAAGACTGATTGGCAAAAACAATCCAGTCTTGTCTCACCATAAGAGGAGTCAGTGGGATAAAAAAACCATTTCCTTTCTCAAGTCCCTGGACACACTGTCAAGGTGCCAAAACTACACACACAGAACAGAACCTGACCAAAGGCAGTATCTTTCACCTCAGGGAGGCAAACTTACCTCTGCATGCAAGTGTAAGTGATCAGAAAGGCTTGCTCAGTTGCACACCAGACAACATAGGGAGGACACTGTCTCAAACCATCAAGTCATCCTTCCAAAGGCAGAGGAAGTCCTTCAGAGAAGACATTGTTTTACCTCAAAACCCTACATTGTTGTTCCTTACTTTTAAAGATCCTTCTTCAGAAAATGAAATAAATGAAGCAAGCTAAATTCTTCCTTTTGTTAGGAAATAAATATGAGAAGGACCTTCTTTCCCAGTGATGGTGACAGAGCACTGGAAAGGGCTGCCCAGGGGGGTTGTGGAGTCTCCTTCTCTGGAGACGTTTAAAACCCACCTGGACATGTTTCTGTGCAGCTTGATCTAGGGGATCCTGCTGTAATGGGTGGACTGGACTGAATGATCTTTAGAGGTCCTTTCTAATCCTTAACGTTCTGTGATTCTGTGATTTACAATGCTTCTGATTCAACTGGTAAGTTGACTTATTTGCAGTAGGGAAAACGTTCCTGGGTTTATTTCGTTAAGTCAGACTTAACCAGACAGAAAAACAAAGTTGTCTTCACTGCTAGAGAGATGTTTTAGTCTCACGGAAGCTGCAGTTTTACATTCATTTCAGGCAGACAATACTTCTCGATAACCAATTTAACTGGCAACTGGTGTCCATCAAAACCACTGGAACATTTGGCAGAATTCCTACCTTTAGCCATCACATTTCCTTCAACTCCATTTAGCAGTTTAGATTGTTTAATGATCAAATTTTCTTATATTGAATATTCCCTGCATTACTTTGTGCCAAACCACACAGATGAGACAGTTCATTCCAGTACCCTTTCCTTTTGCCTATATAAAAGGCACCTACACGAGATGCTAGGCTGTCCCAGTCTTTCTAGATGTCAGTTGCCACAATGGCATTAAAAAACGCTATTTATTCAACTCGGAATTCACTGATTAGAGACAAAACAAGTGAAATGGAATTGCTTTCATTTAAGTATTTTGGTAAGACACTCAAGCCCTCTGCAGTACCAGCCCTGCTAACAATTATTCCAATCAAAGCAACACAATAAAGCACAAAGGACATGCATCTGTTACCTGCAGTATGTCTCGATGACGCTGTAACGTATGCATCAGCGCAGCATTCAGGGATGGGACTCCTGCACTGTTTGTGTATTCTGCCATTTTGTCGTTTATTCCAGTAAGCTAGAGGAAGAAAAACAACCAACCTGATACCATTAAACTCTCTTGTGGGAGAGTTGTAATGACTAAGTTGAAGGAGCCAGCTCTAACTGCACACACCTTCTGAAACACTTGCCCAACACCCACGCTACTGTCTCCTAACGTTAATCCCAGAATTGTGTACAACAGTGTTTCTGCGATGCTAAAGTAAAACCACAGAAACTTGAGTTACCTTTCCCAGAAGTTGTTCGATCTCCACAGCCATGGTCTCAAACATTCTGTCCTGGCTTGATCCATTTAAGAGAGGAGTTGTGTCAGAGCTAAGCAGAAAGAAGAGTAGGAGCAGCAACTGAAAAGTGAATCGCCTTTTCAAAGAAACCAGGGCACACCAGAGTTAGGTGCTGGCAAGCTTCGCTACACTAGTTTCCCAGAGAGATGATTTTAACTCAAACAATTCCATTTTCTTATCATACATCTTTAACTCGTGTCTGAGCTAACAGTACCAAGTCACTTGGGGAAAACAACCTCTCCTCAGAGGATATACCTGACACCAACACTTGTCTCCTACACCTGCACATGTCCAGCACCCATGTCCCTCTCTCCCCAACTTGATTTATTTATTGGCAGATGGGAGCACTGCACCATCAGCACGTGACACCAGCTGCATAATTACACCTTAGCCACACAGTGGTCAGACAACCTCTTAAGCTATCAGTGTTTTATAGAGCAACACAGACCACACAATTTATCCCAGGCACAGTTTCATGCCATGCACTTTCCTGTTGCAACTGTTGCTCAGTATGCCAACCTGCAGTAGAACGACAAACATCACCTTTCCGAGACTGCTCTGTGCTTTGCTAATGCACCAGAACTCTTAGTCAGAGAAGTCTAAGTTTTGCACAGGACAGCAAAAACAATCAAATAATTAAATTATCTGGGAGGTAAAAGCACAGATCAAGAAACAAGAGAGAAATTAGAATTCTGATCCTTTCAGGCTTTCAGAACCAGAAATTCATTGAAAGGTTCAAGATTATTCAATTATACAAGTATTGAATCGTCAATCTAAATAAATAAAAGTATCACCAGAAATAGGTACAGCAGTCACATTCACAACTGAGACGCGGCGCTGGGACCCACAGTGAATATGTAAAGAACAGCAGTTTCTAAAGATTGAGTGCAGGGACAGAGAAGTTGATCATTAGTTCTGGGGCAAAACCTCAGCTCCAGCCCACAAGCTAGAAAGGCTTGAGGAGTTTTACTACATTAACTCTTCAGTCAAACATGAAACTGCCTAAAGGAAACAGAAACTACTGATATACACACAAGTATTTATCTAGTTCTTACATGTGTCTCTCACTATTGCTACTCATCCTAACAGAAAGTTAGAAAGAAACAGCTACTTCTTTTGAAGAGAGAACTAGTGCCCTACCCAACCTTGTACCAGTCACAACTTCTAAGTGTTTCCATTCCTTTGTCACTAAAACAGGAATAACAAAGTCACACCAGCCCACCCAGGAGGTGTAAAGCTAAATCCCCCTTACACTGAAGTCCTTGAAAACCTCCTTCTTATGTAACACAAGAAAAACTGGAAAATTAGGCAGCATAATAATAACTAAAAAGCCCTATCATCAGCCCACACCATAACTTCCAGTTAAAACAGTTACAAACGGGTTTAAAATTTCACTTCCCCCAGCAACACAAATGCTCTCACAATGCAGCACTGCAGCCACTAATCTTCCTCTCACCCAATATCATCTGATATTGCATCAAGCCCAACCCCAGCGTGAACTGAGCTTCATAAGCAGCTGAGCTCAAAGGCCACAGGTGGGACCAGCACTCAGCCCACTGCAAAAACGAATCGAGTAGCACACGCAGCGTTTAAATGTAAAAAAACCGGCTAGTTACCTATACCTGTCGCGCCTCCCGTCTCGGCTGCTGCTGTAGCTGGTACAGAGTTTGCTGAAGGAGACCAGCTTTAGGTCCAGCTCGTTCTCCAGTTGCCTCGCCTGCTTCCTCAGATCTGCACAGGGAGCCCGAGAGCGGGGCAGGAGTTACAGACCCGCACGGTGACACACTCACACCACCCCCAGCCTCCGGGTCCCGCTCGGGGACCTCACAGGGAAGGGGAAACCCACAGCCCATCTCGCACCACTGGCAAGGCCCAGCACAGGGTCCCCCACCTCTCCCCACGGGGCCCGGGACCTCCCCAACGCCCCATGACTCCGCCGGGCGCCGCCGCCTCACGGCTGAAGGGCCCCCTCGCAGGCAGGGAGAGGGATCTGGCGGCTGTCCCTCCCTGCAGAGCCCGGGCTGTGCCCCAGGAGGGCTCCGCCGCTCACAGTCGCACCGTCCCCGCCACTGCCGGGCCCCACTCGCCTTCCCAGTAGTTGCTGCTCCCCGCCGCCATCTTTGTTGTCCAACGTCAGCCCCGACCGCGCCGCCGGGAAGGGCGGGACTCAGCGACTTCCTGGGAGCGCGCGGCCCCACGGGAGGGGCGGGGCAGCCCGGCCCCTGCAGCGCCCCCAGCGGCTGGGAGGCGCCAGGCTCCGGCCCTCCCAGCCCCGCAACCCTGAGCCCCCCCCCATATCCAGCCCAGGGTAGGAAGGAAGCGGAGGCAGGCGGATGTCAAAATAAGTTTTATACAGGTTACGAGATCTCAGGATACAGGTAAAAAACCAAGGGCCGGGACAGGCCCCTCCCGGTCACAGGAGGGCCCTTAAAAGGTCCATTTGAAGGCACAAGGGCACGGACCGACCGCTCCGGGGCCAGGGGCTCCCGCAGATGGATGGACGGACGGCGAGGCCAGGCTGCTCCTGCCTGCCCAGCGCTGGCGATGAACAGCCCCAGCACTTCGTCCCATGTTCCAAGCACTGAGCAAGAGCCAAACCCCCTCCCTGGTCCTGCTGCCTAGACAATCTCAGCCACGTTTATAAAACATCTCACCTTCACGCACCCCACCAGCCCCACACTGGGCTCCGAGGGAAGGGCTGCTTGCTAACGGACTTATTGCTACTGGGATAGAGCAAGGCTGGCTCCATCCATTACCAGCTGCCAGAGCAAACCACACCAGAGTTCCATGGGCCTCTGCAAACTCAACCTTAATGTAAATTAATGTAAAACCCCAACTGAGGCTCTTGGTGAAGCCCTCAGAGGCAGGAGAGGTCTGGAGATCAGGCAGGGTCAGCTCTACCCTGTGCTGCAGTCAGTTACACATGGAAAAGGGTGACAGGACCACATCCCATCCTCTGCCCAGCACCATGAGCTGGAAGCAGGCACAGAGATGTTAATGGCTCCTGCAGAACAAGAGCCGCTTTCACACAACAGTGGTGCAAGACAGGCACCACAAGCACAGCCTCACAGCCCAGTTGCCAGCCACGTTCCCTGTGACAGACTTCCCCATAGAACAGGGAAGAAGGGGTACTAGTGTCTAAGGGTTTTCTTTGTCCCTACAGCTGAGACAATGAGCCCAGCCACAGGCACGTGGTTCTGGGAAGGGCACCTCCGCACGCAGGGGCAGCTGCTTCCCCAGGTGACAAGGCCCAACAGCCTTCAACCAGGAAGGTACTGCGCTACTTTCCTAGAGGAGCTCAGGTCAGAGCCCTGCAGAACAGTCATTTGGGTGCCAAGGGTCACCATGTGCAGGTTTCACCAGTGGAACTGTCCAGGCTGCTGGAGGACGTATGAGCTCTGGGCAAAACAGATGCCCAAGACTTTGCTGCACTAGGCACCCCACAGTGTGGGGAAAGAATTAAAGAAAACGAGCAGCAAAGAAGTAAGTGCCTATTCTAACCCCAGCCTTCTGCTCTGAAAGCACGGCAACATCACAGATGCATAAAAGCTTTGGAAATCAAACATCTCAGCCATTCTTCCCTTTAGAGATCCCTTCTATTCCCCATAGATCCCATGCGTCTAGGGGATGCAGACTGCGGCTCCTCTTTCCAACTTGGTGCCAAGCGCTACAGAAGAGAATTGAGCTGCTTTTCCCTCCTCCCTCAGCTTACCCCACCCCTTGCAGCCAATACCCTGCAGCAGCAGACACACTGCAAACACACAAGCAGATGGAGCTCTTGCTCTGTACTGCAGGGATGCGAGAGTAGCACAACAGAGTCAAAACAGGCGAATCTGATGTCTACCTTCACCACAGCTTGAGGAGAGGGTGTTTCCAAAGTGCTCTGATGACTAAATGGTTTGAGGTGAACAATGGCAGATGGTGCAGCATTTCTTCAGAGTTTAAGACTGAAGTTTGGCCATGGACACTCCCATGACCTCTCTCTGCTGCTCCAATACACCAATGCAAAGAAGTAGTTGGATTTCATAGTTTCCTCTGAAGTTGTGGAGGACTTGGGCAAAAGAGATCAGGTGGAGCCAGTAACCAATTGTTTTCTTACAGTATCCACCACAACCAGTTTATCCATTTGTGTAGAACCTGCAGTTGCTCTTTCAGACACTCTGCTGCTGTAACACTACTAATGTGAGACCCCAAAGGCCAAAGTCTACTACACAAACAAAAAGCAACCAAAGGTGATGGGGATAGTTCCTCTCCTCCCCATAAGTCACAACAGTACCAGTACCACAGAGCTGGTGAGCAACTGAACTCAGCCAGAGCGGACTGCAGCTCTGACATTTGCTCCTTTCGCCAGCTCACACCATGGATGGAGGTCATCTCCCTCAGCTTCCAACATGGCAGGTCACTGCCTGGAACTAACAACTCAGCAGAGGTGCTCCACAGCCACTGCAGATCATAGAGGCCACAACATCTCCCAGTGGGAAAAGCTCCAAAGGAGTAGCTGAGAACCAAGGGCGCTTTTCTGTGTTTTTCCAAGGGCTGCCCAGCAGAACACGGAGTCAAGTGAAGGATGTGACTTCCCCCAAGTAGAGGCTGGAACTTGTGAAATCAAAACAGGTAGGAGAAACTGCTCTGAAGTGTTGTAACTATGACTCCATGCAGGTCTTGGGGCACTTCCCCACCACCTGCTCATGGTATCAAGATGCTGGGGAAGTGCTAGGTACTCTGCTGGCCACCCTGCTGCCTTTCAAACCATCATGTGAACCTCCAGATCTTGACCCAAAAATGTAACAAGCTACGTCCACAGCCTGAACCCAGCCTCCAACACCCACTGATCTTCACGTACATAAGAACAGAGCAAAGAGCAGAGGGAAGTTGGGAGCTGCTGTCCCACACCTCAGGAGAACACTTCCTGCATGCTAATGTTTCAAAACTGAACCACAGGGACTGCCCCACACCACTGGGCCTGGTCCATGAGACACTCATTTCCTGCCCAGAGTGTCAGTGTTTGCTGGAGTACAGTGTTTCTTCTTCAGTGTCTGTTTCATCCTGGAACTCGTGGCTCAAGAGGGATTTCTTTGAGCCAGTGGACATCATACGGATTTCATCCTCATAATCATCATGGTGCTGCCGGAGGCGGTGGAAGCCGTCCTTGTGCCTGTTGGACTTAATTGAGCAGACACACCAGATGATGCAGGCAGTGAGGAGCAGAGCAGTCATACTTGCACCTGCCGGAGAGGAGACAAAGTTAATGCCATGTTTCTTCATCACAGAGCCTCACAGCCCTGCAGCACCTCTTCCCTTCTACAGTCACAACTGTTTTCCTCACTTCACTCTGACCCTGCTCCTTCCTCCTGGGCCACAGAAAACACAGACTTTGCTCTCTGCGCCCAACATCAGGGATAGCATCACCAAGCCCCTCTGCACATTGAGTACACACTGTAACCAACCCTGCAGCTGCCACCTTGAGAGAAAAATTAAATCTCTTAACATCTGCCTGGCACCATGCCACTCAGACAAGCAGGCAAGAAGCAACATCTTCCAGCTCTACACACTCATTCCAGGCATTGCAAAGTCCATTCTAAACCCTTCAGACTCCTGCAACACTCCCTGCTCCCTCCCATCTGCCAGCCCAGCATCACCAGATGCAAGGGTTGTTGGACCAGTTTGCAAGGGCAGGCACGTGTTCAGAAGAGAAAGCAGGAGATGGCTTAAGCCTGCAGGCTGCTTTTCCAGTTCAGTGAAAGGTCATTGTTGGTGTGAAGTGGTACAGAAAAAGCTCAAAAGCTTTGATCAGAAGTATCACTTTACCTGCAACAGTTATGACCAGCTCCCTTGGCAGCCCAAATATCCTGTTTTCCGTGTCAAATACAATGATCACAGAGCTGGGTGCATCGTCACGGACAAAGACCTGCAGGAAGACACAAGCCCTCAGACTCTCTCAAAGCTTGCGCTGTTGGGTTTCCACACAAAAGAGATTCTTGCTGACCACAGCAGGACCAAGCAGATGCCAATGACAAAGTGCAATGGAAAGAAAAGCTACTGCCCAAAACAACACTGCTGTGCTGAGAAATTCTTCTCCATCCATTGTATGGAACCAGAAAACTGCTATCCTGGGCACAGCAGCAGTAGTTGAACAGAGTCAGCTAGGTAGACCCCACAACAGGGAGAGGTGGAGGAGATCCTTGTTGTGGGCATTCACGTACCTTGACACGTTTTGGCTGGTAGCCATTGGCTATTGCATCGATGTTATGCAAACCTGGAGCCAAGAGCACATGGAAATAGCCACCTTCTTTGGTACAGACCCTCAAACCTTCGTTAAGAACAATGATAGCTTTAGAAATTGCCTTGCCACTCTTGTCTTGGACAAACCCATGAACTCCCTTATGAACCTGAAATAAAGAAATTCAGACACTTAACGTTCAGACCCAACCACGAGGCACACAGGTAACTAAAATAAGATCTCATCTTCCCCTCAAAACACATCCAGTTCCCCGTCCCTGATCCCCTAACCACTACAAGTGCACAACACTGCAAGGACTGCTCAGCCCATGGCAAGACAACACTGCACAGAAGTTTAACTCTTCTGGCAACACATGTCCTGGTCACTTTCTGCCTCTGCTCAATCCATTCCTCCTACAGTCTAAATTATGACTGTCTGTAATTACACAGCACCAACAAAACCACAAAGACACTCCACATTGCTCTCATGGTCTATCCCTCCCCACCATCTTCACTCCTTGCCAGAACTTCCTCCCTCAGGCTTTGCTCACCTCCACCAGCATGCTCAGGAGAGATTTCCTGTGGTCTGCCCACAGCTCCGGAAGCTGTCCTGCACTTGGGAAGTAACAGCAGCCAGTGTAAACAGTGATCTCAGGACAATGACCGACTGTAACACTGAAATCCTGCAAAAACCAAACCCACAGTTAGAGCAGAAGAGTTAAGGGGTGTCTATAAAGCTTTGCTGAACATGGGGAGTTTTGCCCAGACATCAGAACAAATGTGCTCTGTAAGCAAAGCCTTGTGCCGTACCTTCATACTTCCCACGTGACTGTGCCATTCTGAGCCAGAGATCACACCGCCAGGAATATTCTCATCTGTGAAAGCAAGAACACAGCTGGCAGAGCTGCTCCTGGCAGAGTCCAGTGCAAGCTGGCAGGGGGTTAAAGGGTTCAGCCAAACATACCTGACTTATTCGGGCAGCCTGGCTGGCCCAGATGCATCAGGGGATGGTTGTTTGCATACAGAGATGCCAAATGCTTCAGAGTTTCTTTGTTCTCTGCTACAAAGAGAAAAGTGAGACTTTGAGGGTGCAGCTCCTCTTCACCAGAGGAGCAGATTCCCAGTGTAACCCTGTGAACCTGCATTAAACAGGGACACACAATGCCATGGGGGGCATTCCAGATGACTTCTGACACTGAGGGGTGGTATCAAAGGCAGATTTGGCAGAGGAAGGGCTATAGTACTGCTGCAGGAATGGCAGCCATAAGTGCTCAGATCCCTAGCTGAATCCTGAGAGATTTTATGGCTTTTATTAACAGCCTGTCAACTCCACATAAAAAGGGCTGAAAACAAAAGGAGGCTACAAGAACACCAAAGCTCTTACACTGTGGGATCACATGAACTGCTGCAGGGACAGCCCGAGGGTAACTATGTGTGCTAGGCCCTGGGGGAGTTAAGTCATACCTGTCTGCCCTGGCTTGTCGTATGGGTAGGTGACAAGCAGAGATCCTCCATCTAGTGCAACGGAGAGGCTGAAATCATGCTTCAGTATCAAGTTCCCCACGATGGCTTTGGTCTCAGGCTCTAGTATCCCCGAGTATCGGGAGTAGTTGACTGCAAACCAGAATAGCAGACAGAAAAAAAAAAAATGGACAACAGTTTTCTCTGTTTGAGCAGCCAGCAGAACGCTCTTTATGTCTGAAATTCAGTCTGCTGCAGGTATTAAAAAGCACTCTTCTAGAAATTTGTTAGACATTCGCTTCCTTGGAAATGTTCGAGGCCAAGTTGGATGGGGCTCTGGGCAACCTGAGAGGTGAGAGGTGATGCTGCCTGCCCACAGAAGGGGGTTGGAACTGGATGATCTCTGAGGTTCTTTCTGACCTAAACCCTTCTGTGATTCTATGACCTCAACAGATGCACCTGATAGATGAAGTAAAGCACCAAGTCCACACTATCACAGGAGGAACTAGTCTTTAAAGCTAACCAGATCTGAAGTGACTATTCCCCCAGGCTATTTACACTTGTGATGCAGAGGGTACTTCGTATGTGTTTGCTCTCCTCTGTGTCACCTAATTGCAACAGAGGCAGGTGGCAATTATATGGAAAGCAGAAAAGCACAGAAGTAGGAGACTGATCTGGTTCTCTTTACTTGTGAAGTCTGTGTCCAGATCTCTGCCATGAGCGTTAGTCTGGCCTAGCTTCGATGTGCAGCCTCTCTCCTGCGCAATCTCACGCCCGTCTGGATTCAGGGAAGGCACAATCACAATCCGTGTTCGGTCAATCAGCTGAACAGAAGGAGGAGAAACAGTACATGAGGTGCCATCAGTAGAGTTTGTTCTCTGTACAGCTCATTTGCTTGAATCTCATCCTAGGAACTGCAGTCAGAGGTTCCCACTTGCCCCATAGATCTCACAACACCTCCCCACTCTGCAGGGGATCTCTGCAAGCCATGAGCCACTGTTAACAAGCCAAATCTCTCCCCAGTGAGCACTATTTTCTCAGAGAATCACTGGTAGACTCTAGTCTTCTCCCTATCAAGGGACCTACAAGACTGTTCCTTGTATCGGCTCCTCACCTTTGTAACAGCAGCATTCTTCTTGTAGTTCATACACAGAAACTCTGCCAGTGTCAGGAGCAGCTCTGTGCCAACTGGAGCATTTCCATGAATACCAGCAACAAAGCGGATCTTTGGCTTCTCAGGCTCAGACTGGTTGGGCTTGTTGGAGATTTCAAGGGACCAGATCTGACGGAACTCAACACTCTGACCCAAACTGCCAAGAAAAAGAGAACGAAGTGTCAGGTCAGGAACCGAGGGGCTCCCCCAGCCTGACTTTAGAGAAATCCTGGTGTGGAAAGGAACTGCTGCCAATCTCCACAAGGAAGCTGCAAAGACAAGTGACACAGAGCACACCCACATCAGAGAAGCTGTGCAGCAGCACTGAACAAAAATGACTATCAGTCTGAACACAAGCAGTCATGTAAGAATGTAGCCAGGTCCAGACATAGAGGACACCCAATGCCCCAAATAACCTCTGTACAGCCTATGACATCACGATAAATGTAGAACTGCCAAACGTTTTTGTGCTTCCAACGTTGATTTCATTGTTGCTGGGCTCGGTGGTGGTGGTTGGAGTTTCTTCCTTCAAGCAGGACACATCTGGAGATCAAACTAATTTCTAAAGCACCCAGTGCTAAGGACAAACATGGGGATATTTCCAGTAACCAGAGGCTGTTGCTACAGTTGTGCCATTAAGTTCAAATTGAATGCAAGCAAAGCAGGGAAACACAATCAGGGCTGATGCAACTAGAAGGACAATAGAGGCTACAGATCAGAAAAGCAGCCTTGGCACCAGCAGGGACAGCACATGAGCATGTTGTGCCTGGTAACAACAAGTAAATGAGGTCCTGGGACAAAGAGACTTGTGCTGCTGAAGCTCACAGAGGGTAAGTGCTACAGGTCATAAAGAAAAGCAGAGGAGTGTAACAACTTGTCTTCTGCAGGAGGGCAGAGACCTGGGCTCAAAGTAAGCTAACTCAAGCCTGTCACACATCACTGAACTAAAAGCTGATGGCAGACAGTCAGAAAAGGCCATCTGAGATTTGTAAGAGAAACTCAATCACTCTGGCTGGGAACTGGGAGGAAACAAAGAGTATGGAACAGAGGTGTTTGCAGCAACCTGGGATATTGTTAATGGGAATTTCACCCACCCCAGGCACCCTGGGGAACCGGCAGCATCACAAGCTTAAGTCAGTAAAATCCATGTACAGGAAAAAGCATGGGGATGCATCTGTGACTCCCTGCACCCACCCTTGTGCCCTTTCTCATTTTTCAATTCAGGGACCACAGGAATGGGGAAGGACAAGCTCCCCATCTCCATGCTGCACTCATGGCACATCATTTCACTACAGCAGGCTGCTGCTCAGGTTGGAGCTGAACACTGCTGTTTCAAGTTCTTCACCTGGTGAGATTTGTGATGTGTGGGTAGTTCAGATAGAGGCCTCGGAGGAACTCTGAGAGGTCCTTGTACGGGCGGTATCGATACGGAGCAACATCTGCCGAGGAGGTAAGCAGGAGGCGCTCCAGGCCATTCTCAGCAGACAGATCTTTGATCAAGGTCTCAAATTCCTTCTCATTGGGGTCGCTGGTGTCTGGGGTGTTCAGGATTGGCATCTTCCCCTCCTCCACTCTGATGTCTGTCCGTGACAGTGTGAAGTTGACCTGCACCCCACCTTTGCTGCCAACTTGCACCGTTTTAGTGACTGGATCATACCTACCCAAGGAAGAGAAGGTACAAACGTCAGGGGTTCAAGGCCTCACACAAGAGGCCATCCTCCTTCCTGACTAGACACTCACATGGGACCACTACTGCTCCCCTTCCAAAACTGACAAGTGTCAAAATGAAGAGCAAGAACACTTCAAAGGGCTATGGGAATGGCAAGGGGACAGGGGGCAGCTCAGGACCCAACATGACACTGGGCTGCTTTCAGCTCAGGTGCTGCAGGGTTACGTGGCAGACTGGCAGGACACCAAGTCAGGCTGCTGTAACAGAGGTTCTGGCAACAACTGAATGTATGAAGTAATTTCTGCAGCAGCTGCCTGCAAGAGAACTTCCCCTAAAGACATCAAATGATCAACTTCTTTCCCACCCCATCTCCAAACAAGGGGAGATTCGGATTTTATACCAGTGCTGCGTGAGCAGTCTCCGATATCAGGGTGGCATCATGTTGCTAACTGCACAGGCCTGAGGGCAGGAGAAATACCCGTGACCTACATCTGCTGTAGGCAGAGGCGAGCGGACTAATCCTGACTGGGAAGGCAGTCATACAGCTATTTGCTCCTTGTGCCACGCTCCTTGCTCACCCTCGGGCAGATGCTGTGATTTTGTATGTCCCCTGGACCAAAAGGCGCCAGTAGTCTCCATCCTTGTAGGTGGTCACTGGGTGATTGATGTCAGCAACGCTGATGGTGGCGTTGAGAACGCCCCTTCCATCCATAGCATCCAGCACAAATCCCCAGACACCACGGTAAACCTGCACACAGACCCAAAACCCACTGAATGCCAGTCCTTGCTCTGCCTCCCTCCCCATACATCACTGTGAGAGTGCAAACACCCAGATCCCAGCAGCTACAAGCCCAGGTGATTCAGCTGATACTCAGATCTCAGCAGCTCCCAGCCCAGGAGGTTCAGCATTCCCAGACAAGCAACATGTTCCAAAAAAGTTGTTCAGGTTAGCCTCACCCAGAAGCTGGTGTGGACAAAGATCACCTGATGAGTACTACAATGAGCAATTGTTTGGCTCAGGGTGCCACCACAGTTCTCTCTGCTCCACACCTTTGTTTGCATGCCCCAGGTGCACAGCCCCACCATCACCAGCCCCGGACTCAAACAGGAAAAGGACACAAAGAGAAAGCCCACACCTGCACCACCTGGCTGCTGTTTCCACACAAATTTGTAGGACATTGGAGAAGGAGGGAAGGGGTCAAGGCCTGTTCTGACAGGGATAATTTCTGTGGAGCAGGTACCCAGTCTAGCCAGGAAGCAACACTCGCTTCAGCCTGCAGGTTCGCCTGTTCATTCTGGCACATCTAACGCAAACCCTAGAGACAGCTCATGCAACTGCAAGGAGTTGAAGTGTCTCACCTGCTTCATGAACTGGAGGAGAGATCGGCGGTTTTGCTCCCAGTACTTGGGCAGCTCCTCAGCTCTTGGATATTTCACACAGCCCAACTCAATGGTCACTTCAAAGCAGTTTGTATTTAAGTAATTCCAGTCTTGCATCCCACCTACAACAGGAATGTAAAACAAGGTTTGACAAGGTCCCGTGAAGGGGCCTCTACCACAATTTAAAACAAAAGAACGTGACAGTAGAGAAGGATGACAAATAAACTAGAGCACGTATTTCACAGATGCTTCACATTTCACAGAATGAAATTCAAGCTTCAAAGAGATTCCAAAAGAGCAGACAAATAACCATCCTTCTCATAAATACCTTTCATGCTAACATAGTGCTGTAAAATTTTAGGAAACTATTTTGCTAATTACCATATAAACTATAAATTCTTTTCTCCATGAATAATTTAGCCACGATCTGGCTAAATTATTTAAGAGGTCATAAAGGAGAAGTGAGTCTCAGTAATCAGGGCTGACCAGTGCAGAGTTTGGGACTGATTAGACTCAATTCTATATGGTGTATATGCGTTAACTTGAAGGTAAACTGTGCAAGAGCCTTGATGTCTGCTTTACCTGGAACATTGTACCACTGAGCCCCGTTTGTGATGCCGTGCGGGAAGTACTCGCTTGGGTACATGTCCTTACAGGGGCTGCCCTGATACATCTTTGCATTTTCCTGAAAAACAAGAGGCAACATGTGAAGCAGAGCCTGAACTCTACAGCCCTTGGCACTTCTGTTCTAACCTTAGTCACACAGTGGGGTTACCAAGTACAGAGGTTTGTGCAGACATGCTTGCACAGCAGCAGCACAAACAGACTGCACCCAGCCCAACCCACAGGCATCCCAGCTCTCCTCCTGCCTGCGTACAGTGTTTTCCACCACCCTTCAGTGCGTTGGTCTCTGTGCCTGCATAGAACTCTCCTTCCATGGTGCCTGTGGACAGAACACACTGGACATCCACTACTGACTGGAACAAAAGCCTCCCGCAGGATCCTTCCTCTGAGCCCACAATGCCAGGCACCCACAGCATCTGCGCCCTCCTCTATCAGCTGCTCAGGAGGTTCCCAACAGCATCACCAGTGAATCCACTTCCCAATTAGAGCTTTACCTTGGAGTAGGAAAGTGCCAGCTGCTGAAACACAGCATCATCTGGGGATTTACTGTATATGGCTACTCCTTGCTCATCATCGTCAAAGGGGTAATTAACCACCAGAGAACCTGTAGGGGAAACAAACTTTGACTCGTACTTGCACACATTCCAAGTGATCCCTCAGCCTCACAGGGAAGTTTCTCTTTTTTCTGCAGAGTGCCAAGTCATCTATTTCTCAAGACTTGTCATTAAACAAAACATTAAGCCTAGCGGTTACAAGAGACAACAAAAGTGCAGAAAGATGTAAGATCACACCCAGCTGGGAAAGTGAACCCAAAGATCTGGCTCTTCCATGCAGGAGGGATGAGCACAACCTTGTAATCATCACTTTGACAGAGGAGAGCAAGCAAGGAGAGGAATTTCCTCCAACGTGCATGATGTCCTGGGCCCAACTGCTACAGCCTTTCAGCCTTCTCTGGAGTTTATTCAAGCACTGACAGATTAGAAGATCTTTGTCTTGCTGATGCTTTCCCTAAGCAGGTTGTACTAACAGCACTGTGGAACCCCAGATACAACCCACTGCTGGAGAACTGCCAGCTCCTTTGCACCCACACATGGTACTTCTGTACCAAAATTAAACCTGCTAGCACAGAGCAATCATCCGCATCTTACCACAGCTACGAGCCAGCAGACAAACTGTCTAGGGAATAAGGTGTAATAAAGAGACTTAATTATCTTTTTTGAGTGATCTAAGTTACAGCAAATGGAATTCCACCATCCAATCCAAGGCAAGGAACCCTCAGGATTACATCTCATTCCCTTAATTTTACAAATACTACAAAGCTTCCAACAGCTGCAGCACTGTATCACATTTCCAGCAGCTGAGCAGCTGCTGAAAAGAGTCCATCTCCATCTCCCAACATGCAACGAGCTAGCTGTTCCGAATGCAAATGCTCCCTTCACAGAAGTGGTTGGGAATCTCCCAGCAACCTCTCAAAGTCCCTACAGATGTGCTTTGGGGTGATGTTTATCCCCCTCTGTTTTCAGTTTCTGATCCACCCTCCAGCAGCATGAACAAAAGGGTTGGTTTGCCCCTTCTCTGTGCAGGCCCTTCGGAAACAGCCTTGGCCCTGTGGCTGCCTTCCCTCCACCCACTGCAAGGCAATGCTAAGGAGTTCAGTCAGAGCTCCTCAAGTTCACACCACAGATACACCCCTGCGAACTCCCACCTCTCAAACTTCAGTGCAAAGGAAGGAGCTCAATGTGGCTGCAATACCTCCGTGCAGGTTTGCCGAGAGCACAAACGGGTAAGTCTTCAGCCAGGTCATCACAGCAAGAGTTTCTGGCTGTGGAGGATCTGCCACGTGGAAGAACTGATCAGGGAAGTTCCGGTTCAGGTCATAGTTGTTGCTGTTGTTCCTGCCAACAGTACCTCCTCTGTCTCCTGAAAATTAAATACACGTTCAAGCTTGTGCCCTACGCAAGTCCCCACTGCTGTGCAGAGGCTTCACCCTCTTACCGTGGAGCTTAACAACCAGCATAACAGTGCTTCCTACAACCCAGACTAATGGGACCCCTGTATCCTCCTTCAGCAAGAGGCTGCTCTGTGCACAGAGGTGTCCGGCGGCCCTTCCCATGGCTGTTTGCACAAGCTCTCAGTGTAGCCAGACCACAGCTCTCAGAATGGCAGTGAACTATGAACAATCCCAGCAGCCGGATGTCACGACCACAGAAACCTCAGAGCTCACGTTCTCAAACCAGCCAGACGAGTTTTTTGTTAAACCTAAGCAGAGCTCTGCTTTCAGAAAACCATCCTGGACAGATTTTGTTCTGCCAGTCCACAAGAGCCAAGCACTTTTAAGGACTTCCCTGAAGGAGGTTTTTGCCAATTTCAACATCCTGATAAAAGTCTCTATTATCCTTGGACAAGTGCTCTGCAGACAGTCTGGCTCCCACATCCCACGTTACTAAGAGCATGGACCCAAAGCACAGCAACCATGAGCTGCATCAAAGGAATGTCCTTTTTTTTTAAAATCAGTCTTGGGATAGCCACAAACCGTAAGGGGACCCAAAAAGGGGCAGCACATAGCACTGCTGAAGCGTAAGAGCTCTCTCCAAAAGCTTCAAGTATCAGCTGACTGGCCACAGTGCATTGCCTGCTCACTCATCCCAGAGCACATGCCAAGCCCCTGACTATCCTCCTCGTGGGAGAGGTATATCTGCTCCAGTAGGGCTTTCAGATTTCTCAGAGAGGTATCCTGAACCCAAAGAGCTGTTCTCAGAGTTAGAAACCCCACAGATGTTACAGCACAGACAGCAATACCTTCCTGGGACTTCTCATAGCCATCAGGGTTCATAGAGGGCATGATGTGGATCCGGGTGTTCTGGACTAGGTCGGTCACTTCAGGATCTGTGCCGAAGTTCTTACAAAGGTACTCAATGAGGTTCAGGAGAAGCTCTCGCCCCACAACTTCGTTCCCATGCATGTTACCGATGTACTTGAACTCTGCTTCACCTGCACATGCATGGTCACACCAAAGACACAATTATAATGAATTCATTCAGGCTTGGAGATGTCTCACCACCTCAAGCACTGCTCTCTGCAGGGCTGTAGGTAATTTACACTTAAAATTTACCCCATTGTTCCCACAACACCAAAATGACGCTCTTTCACAGGGAAGCCCCTTGGTCCTTCAGTCCCCAGAACTCCATGACCAGTGTAGATGCCTTTAGCAAAGCTCTTTAAATCACACTAGTGCCACCCACTGCTGCTGCTCTTTCTATAAAGGACTCTGCGAGGAGCAGTTCAGCTCCATCTCTCTCAGCAGTTCAGACAGGTGCTAGCTCGATATTCCTTTTAGCTCTGCCCACAGAGTCCCAAAGAAAAGGGTCTGTCACTCAGGCCTCGCTAATTAGGGCCCACAGTACCTGCTTCATGCACGCCAGGGTTGTCAGAGATCTCCATCACATAGAGCTCCCGCAGCTCCACCGACTTGCCCACAGAGTAGAGTCGGGTGATGTTGGGGTACTCATTGGCGTATCGCCGCAGGAAGATCTCCATGTCTGAGAAGTGATGGTGGCGGAAGTCCACAGGTTGGATGGGCTGATGGAGAGAGGGTGGGCTGGGGGCCTCTGGCTGCACAAGGGTGGGAGAGACAGTAGAGACAGGAGCAGACGTTGCTGCGAACTGCGTGACATTAACAGCCGGTGACATCAGAGTTGACTGCAAGGTGAAATCCACTTCTGTTGCAGCTCCCTCCTTCACGTCAATGTTTTCTCTGGTCACTGGTGTGTAACTAAAAGAAACCAAATGCAACCCATATGGTTTCAGCAAGGAGGCTCTGCAGAACAGAGGCCAAACCCCCCCCTGCAGCCTCTCCACCACTCCAGCCTGAACACTCTGGGATGTTAACTACTACATGAGCGACTCACTGGTGAACAATCTGACAGGTCTTGTTCCACTGCCACCAGGCCCTGCTGTGCTGCTGTCCTTGCTGTGTCACAAAGGCACCAGTTTCTGTTCGAAGATACACTGGTGAAGAAGCCACAGGCTATCCCAGAGTTAGCCTCAGGGCATGCCATGAGTTCATGCCAGAGACAACACAAACTCTTACTGGAGTGACCCAGCACTGTGATTTCTCCCTTTGCCCCAAAAGTAATACGAGTGATAGGAGCAGTCAAACAAGGGTGACAGAAATGTCATCAACATTCAGCAACAAGGTGCTTTGAGGGAAGAAACCAAGGGAAGGAACACAAGCAGTTGGCAGTGCAGGCACAAGTCCCCAGAGACACCTACCCTGTAACAACTGCTGTCACATTGTAGGTCCCAGGCACAAGCAGTCGATGGTAGTCACCAAATTTGCCTGTTGTGATGTTATGAGCAATACCAGCAACAACAATGGTTGCGTTCTCCAACCCAGCTCCAGTGACTGCATCCCTCACAAAGCCTTTCACACCAATGTGGACCTGAAGAAAACAATTTGAGAGTCTAGCCGAGGAGAAGCAATATCAGGGGACCCACGTGCTCAACAGCAATAGCACCTGCCCTGCCCCAAATGCAGCACAGCAGGACGGCTGCCAGGCTGAGGCACCCAAGAGCCCACGACTCAGGCAGTGCTCAGCCAGAAGGCAAGGACAGGAATTCCCACAAAGTAGCAGGTCCCTGGAAGGCAGCAAGATCCCAGAGGATTTGTTAGGGAGGACCAATTCCATTTCCTTAGCACAGGGACACAGCGTGAACACAGACTGTATGGAGGAATAAAGTGCAGCTGCCTCCCTCCCCAACCTAGTGTCATCTACTCAACTCACATGTGGGAATCTGGAGACACCTGGCAGAGGACTCTGCAAGCCAAGGTCTCAGCAGTGTTGATGCTGTCAAACATCACTGGAGGTTCATCGTACTGAGGCCATACTTTGCATTAGTCTGGGAGACCCACACTGACTGGACCCTCCAACTGATTGAACCCCACAAGCCCTTCTGAGCTCTACTATAACAGAGGATGTGGGAACCGCGGCAGAACTGCCGAGATATGCAGCAGCTTTAAAGCCACAGATGTCTGTGCAGCAACTGCACAGTTGTATTATGACATGCAGCAAGCAAAGCTACAAGAGCAGCTGCACACAGAGCTCTCAGCCCACCACGGACATGTGGGTTTCACAGCTGCTGGCCCCATGCCCTGTCCTAGCCCACACTACCTGTTCAATGAAAGCAAGGAGAGAGTCACGGTTGTTCTCCCACTCCTGCTGAAGCTCAGAGGTCGGTGGGTATTTGCAGCAGGACAACTCCAATGTGATCTCAAAGCAGTTGGCCCACACGTAGTTGTAATCCTGCATGCCCCCTGTGAAAACAAGGTAGAGGTGTGTTAAGAGCAAAGTACAGGACGCACAGTCTTTCCTCCCTGTCCTTCAGGCCTCTGCAGCATCTCACCACAATGGTGTGAACAGCCTGAGGAGAAAAGTCAGATCAGATTATTGTGAGTCTGTGCTGGGGCAGATTGAGCCCTGTGTCTCCCAGTAACCAGCACACTGGGCCATTCAAATCAGCCTCAACACATCAAGGGTGACATCCCTTTGGTCTTACTGCTCCGTCAGCTCAGCAGCAGGGAACTTGCAAATCATATGGGTTCATTTTTCTGGGAAGACATTTTCCAGACACTACAAATCCAGTATGCCAGGGCAGGTACACTGGAGTTTGAACACTCTTGCTGCTGAGTCCTTTGCTCAAAGCCACCTCCCTCTCAACTCGTGAGGTTTTCCTGCAGGAGAAGTTACTCCTCTCAAAGTGCCCTTCAAGCTGCACTACACAAGAACAGGCTATCAACACAGGAGGGTGGCAGCTCAAATCTGCATGGCAAAACCCATTTTAAGGGCCCCACAGCTGTTCTCAAACTACCTTAGCAAGCAGGAGCCAAGAGCAATACTTCCCCTTCTCTAATTCCTCAGCTGCTCTTTTCTGCCTGATCTGAAGTTCTCCATTTATTTGATATTTAGAGTAGCCCTAGCAGAAAGCCTGACAAAGTCTGACAGGGCAACAGCACAGTGAACTGCAGTAGGTCACCTCCAAAAAACTCTCCTCTTGACCTGGGAGGGCAGTGGTGCCTCCTGCATCACTGAGGACTTCTGCATCCTGCAAGAGAACAGGACAGACTGGTCCACCTGAGAAACTCCCAGCTGGGAAACGTGCTCTTTTCCTCAAGCCCTGCAGCTTAGTCTCCAGCCTCCTCCCACATCTCCTCTTTCAGGTAGCAGCCTCAATCCAACTCAGGGATGTTGCACACCTGGGGATAGCTTGGTGTTAAAGAAGCCAGACCTCCATGAGCACGAGACAACAGGATTGCGCAGAGCTGTTTCCCAGTATTCAGCTTGTTTTGCTATTCTTGTCTTTCAGAGAAATGACAGGAGCTGCTACAACTCTAGAAGGTCACCTTGTTCCAGCAAGTGTCCTGACTTCACTTGAAGTTTACCTTCAACCCTCAGCAAGCAAACCTTTCTGAAGAACAGGAAATAATCGCGTACCAGTAGGACCTGAGGTTTACAGATACTGGTACTTATGATCTAGAGCTCAGCCTTCATCACGCTGCTGAAGACCACAAATGTTCAGGCCTCTAAACATTCATTAGAGTTTTCAACAGAAAAAAAGGACATCCCAAGACCACCACAAGTCTGCGAAACAGGTTTCAGAGTCATTCTGACAAACCCCACCGCTTGACTGGATCCACATGCCACAGTCACATGAAAGGACCGTTCCCACCAGCAGCAGAATAGGCAGTTGTGTCAGTATGGAAAACACACCCCAGGCTGATGGTATCTTATGGGTTACACAACCTTACTCAGCTACAGTCCAGGTAGACTCGTATGCCATGGCCTTACCACCACTTCCTAGACAGCTTCATCCCAACTCCACAGCACCTGTGACCAGTCAGCCCAAAGAGACCAAACTGAATTACTCCAGCTGGTGTCTGCTGGACACAGGGCCCAGGCAATGGGTCTCTTCTGGATTGGATGAGGAAATCAAAGCAGCTCCCAGCACCCTATCTGTCACGGAACAGCAATAGGCAGGAGACAGATGCGAGTTTCATGAGGAAGGAGAGCAGAAGGCAGGATCCCAGCAGGTAGGTGTGTAAAAAAATTAGTACCTTGTACTCTCACCCTTTGCTGTGCCCACCAAAGGGCTGCACTAGTAAACCTCACTGGCTTTGTCTAGGTGGTTTCCTAATCATTCACAGGCTCTCTCACATGCTCTCCTGGGTGCAGCCAGAAAGGACTGATGCCATGATGTAGATGCAGTTGCCAAGGCTGTGTCTATGCACAACCAGAGCAGCCACAAGAAGCACTTTACCGAAGCAGAGGTGGCCCACAACAACTGTGGTGGCTGTGAGCAGTCATGGTTCAAAAAGGTCAGGGCCCACTCTCTGAATTCAATAGCCCAATAGTACTCGGGTAAAGCGGAGATGGGCTGGCAGCCTGCAGCAGGATTTAGAACAGACCCCTGGAAAGATCTGCAGGACAGAACCACATCAGAGACATTGCAGTTCCTCTCAATCCTTCTGGGACGCTGCTGCTACGGGAACACGGAGCTTTTATTGTAATAAATCATCATTAGCCACCAGAAATAGCCTTGCAGCTTGTGCACGGGCTGAGATCAAAACAGGAAAGAGACCTTTCAGTCCTGCACAGGGGGCCAAAAAGTGTTGGAGGACTTTAAAAACTCTAACTCAGTTGCAGAGGTTAAAGGAACAAAGTCTGCAAATCTGACTGACAGTTTTATTCGGCTCCCGTTACCAGGCTCAGAAGAGTAACCCACAGCAGGCTGCTCTCTTGCCGGTAAACACCAGGCAGAGCGAAACAATTTGCCAGCCCACAACCATCTGTTCACGGCAGGACACTAATGCATTCGAAAACATCCATACATAAACCAGAGCCATTACAAAGCATATTTAGGACTTCATCTGCCATTCAAGCAAATTTGGGACAGATGCTCACCCATAATAGAGCAGCCGTGGACTAAATTAGAGCTCCCTACATCAATTTTGGTAGAACTGGCTTTGAGAAAGTAGTCCATCGCATGCTGGAAAATTTGCATTCAATCTGCAGCGCATCGCTGGCCCTCACAAGGCCTCGTTGCAGAGCAGAACAGTAATTTATAAGGCATATGGAATCATGTCTTTTCCCACACACTCTCTGCACAGCCTCTCCTGGCTAAGCAGAAGATGTGGAGGTGTAATGAAAGCCCTGTGCACAGCCCACCACTAGCAGCAGCACAGAAAAAGCATACCCAAGGCAGAGAGGGCTGTCAGAGTACAGGGCTTGTACTCTACCTCTCTGTCTGGGCAGTGTCTGGGTTAACTTGCTGGATTTATTCCAGTATTTTTTAATCACAGGGTGTCTGTCTTTCAGCTTCAGCCTCCCAACTAAGCCTCACACCTCTTTCACTAGTGAGGGAAGCAAAGCAGAAGTGAGCAGCTTACAGTCACAGCAAGTCAATCCCTGGCTGGCAGCAGGTCACAAACACACTCAGAACAATTCTCTCTCCTGCTCTGTCCCACCTCCTGAGCCTCAGGATTCACTCCAGACAACAATCCCAGCCCTACTGCAGCACAAGCAATGCAGAGTTCCCGCTGACAAGCACGTCTGCTCCCTGCCAGCCCCACATCAAATGCAGCTCCCCAGAGTGAAGACCGAGAATGCAGATACCATAAATACACCACCTGCCAGGAGAAGCTTTCCAGGGCAGCCAGGAAGGGCCCTATTTTCAAACTGCTCTATGCAGAAACTGCTCTCGCTGAAGCAGACATCAGGAGATAAGAGAGCTGCAGCTAAGTTAAATTGCAGAAACGGTTGTGTCTGCTCTGTAGAGAGCAGATGGCACAAAGCAAGAGCCATGATTAAATACATGGTACAAGTTGCTGACTCTGAACAGAACTGATTGCCTTGTAGAATGAGACTGGGTGAGCCCCAACAGCAGCACCAAACAAGCGGAGGAATGTTTTGGTCCATTAGACTGCAAACATTAAAACTCAGAGGAGTTGAGGGTTGAGCTTTCAGCTCAAGGAGCTGCATGACACAGCTCAGCAGCCCTCCCGGGCCTCTTCACAAGACCTGTACCACCACAGCACTACCCAGCAGATCATGTTAGATGCGAGAAGATCCTTGAACCACCCAGTCAATAATTATTGTAACATTTTCTTCTTTCTTGTGTTAAGAATTATATAAACACAAATGTATAAGGGCAGAAAGACAAAAGCACAGCTCAGAAAAACATGGGGCTGTAAGCTTCTACCAGAGCCCACACCGTGCAACTGCCTTCTGCCATGGCCCAGTAAACAGTGATGCCATGAGCACCCACTGTTCCCAGCACTCATTTTAATTGATGCCACTAAAAGCTATTTGGAAGCTCAGTGTGACTCGTACGTACAGGTAGAACAATGTATCAAGCACAAATTCAACCTACATGCACTTTCAAACAAGAAGCACCAGGAACACCCACCCCAAAAACTTGACATCAGAGAGTCAAACTAGCAAGGCCAATTTTTAGGAAGGGACTGCAAATAACAACAAAACCTTCCAAGGCTGGAAGGTTTTTTTTCCAAAATAAAAGCAAGCAGGTGCTTCCCACAGATAAGACTTAAACTGTTACTTAACCACTCTCCCAACACCACCTGAACCCAAGCACCAGACTTGCTGTGTTTATCTCAACCAGCCACTCACTAGTTGAAATCTCCAGAAGTTAGAAAGGAAGAATAAAGAGCAAGTACAACAGAGAAATCCTCTAGAAGGCTTTGCAGTCCCAGTCAGGCTTATCTGTAGTGCCTGGAAGGCAGAAGCCAAGCTGGCTGGCAGAGGGCCACCTGCCTCTAGGCACACTTGACCTTAACAATTACTCCAGTGGTTTGGAGTTGCCACCTCAGTTTGACACAGGTTAAAGAGTTTGGGTATGTTTGCAAACTCAGATGAAAGCTGATGGAGTCTGGCACCTGAACTGGTAACTCCAGGACAATGAACCTCACAGTTGTTACCTTCCAGCATGTTTGATCTCACATGATAAAAGTGTGGCAGGAAAACTTCCACCTGTTGAGACATTATGTTCTCATTTCTTTGTTTTTCCTGGCTTTAGTTCACTTGGAGCCTGCAGTCTCTCCTGGCACAACCTGATCCACAGGCCATCAGCATGTGTCCCACACCATTCACAGAACCCTGTGCTCTGGTTATCCCTTGAGTTCAGCCCAGCCCAGGGAGGTCGGTCCTGCGGGGTACTGGGACTTCTCCAGCCTCATTTTACCTGACATATAAATTCTGAAGACACTGGGAAAGGCCTCCTGGTCTGAGCAGGAGCCTCAGCAGTCCTTGGCACAGAGCTGTGAAGTCAGATGACTCAGTAACAGCCACAGTGGTAGTTTTGCCACTTGTGTCACACACTGTGTACAACTGACTCCCCTGTGCCTGCTCTACATCAACTACTAAAAATAAATGTTAAGAGCTAAACCCTTGAAAGGACACAGTAACTTCACACAATAGCAAAACACACGTGTATCTGTCAGCTCCCTAGTGCTCCTCCCTGAATCTCAGCTCCTGCCACAGGTTACACTTTATAGGAAGTCCTGATCCTGAGAAGGCCCCAATTGCTGCCAGCACCCCACACCTGCAGATCTTTAACTGCAATAGGATGGAAATTACCACTGCAAGGAGAACCCACAACGATCTGCCACCTGCAGCAGCACTCTGCTCTGAGAGCAGTGTCTGCACACTCCCTGTAATCTCTGCCTGTGAATTGCCCACAGCCCTTAGCAAAAGGGTTTATTCCTACAGAAGCTGGAAGACTGAAGGCTACTGGACATAAACCACAGCAATGGCAGCACAGGGCAAACAGGTTTTCAGCTCACACCTTGCTGTTTCCTGTGGAAGGAAAATAGGCAAAACCTCTGCTCTGCTGGCTGGCAAGGCAAAGGCAGCCTGAAAGGCTGCTGCAGCAGTGCCATAGCCACCAGTCATGTATCTCCCATCCTAGCAGGAAAAGCAAAAAGTGCTGCTCACTGGGCGCAGGGGAACACAGACCCAAAGCTCTGGAACCATGCTCCACTCATCCCACTTCACTACAAGCGCTGAAAACCTTAGAGCTGCAGCTAACAAACCTCCTGACCAAGATGTTTGCTGATAGCAACTGCCACCAGCAGCACAGTGAACAAGGCAGCACAGATCATCCAGGATATCCTGTTCCCTTGTAAGCAAATTCACCAGATTACACAAACCTTCCTCCTGCTGGACTTTCCACAGCAGCAGAGTGAACCCTGAGCAAGCAAACACCGGGGCTTGACAGGGTGGAGGAAAGGGAGCAGTCACTAGAGAAAGAGATAAAATAGCATCTTATTTAAGTACAAGACTTCATTTGACCAGTGAAATCCTGAGGAATGATTCAGCTAGCACGGAAAACAAGACTTCCAGCACAGAGGTGATGTCTTCAGGCTCAATAACAGATCTTCCTCCTTGCCGAGCAAGGTGGAGGCAGGGTTAACACAGCTCTAAAGCTCGTTTTGGAAAGAAAATATCTTACAAGATTTTGGTAAGCTGTAAGTGCTGAAGGGTAAACACTCAATATCCCAGCTTGCTCAGCACTCCAGCCATCATTCTTCAGACCTAGAATGAGGGAAAGCAGAGCAGACCAAGGCAGCAAAACACAACCTCTTTAGATCACTTATGCAAAGTTTTTGATATGTCCTCACCACAGAGGTTTCTGGTGAGGCCACAGTTGTACAACTTCCGTCAAGGGGGCACAGCAATGGCGTAAATTCTTCTAATGACACGATTGAGATTTCTCTTACTGCCAGCCCACAAAGCCCTTCCCACAAGAGCATCTCACCACAGAAAGCCCATTTGCAGCACAAACACCACATACAGAGCACCCACTGCATGGCTGAGCCAGACCAGCCACCCCCACACAAGTGGAATGGTGGCTCCACGGTGTGTTTTTCACTGATCACCTCCAATGCAGGTGCCTAGCAGAGAATTAGAAGCTCTCCTAGAAGCTCCAACAAACCAAATTTCAAATCCCTTCTAAATCCCACCACACTTGTGGATTAGAAGAGACTGTGCAGGTTGTCACCATGTGCACAGGTCCAACAGCAGCGCAGTTCCCAGACGAGCAGTGAACCCCATTCACCACACACCCCATTTGTGGTGAGAGTAGCTTCATTAGCCCAAACCACACACTCCAATCATATATCATTTTACAACAAACTATTCTTGAGTCGTTTATAACAAGTTTGGAAGTAAAAAACCCTTAAAGAATACTGGCACTGGTTTAATACCATTAACAAGAGGTTCCCCTCTCCTGTATCAAAATGTAGTAACCCTCTAGAGACCCAGTGACATTTCCAGCAAACAAAGCCTCTTACATGCAGGACAACTCTCCAGCACCTAACAGGGTCAGGAAGAATCTCCCAGTTTGCTGTGATCTCTTCCCTGAAAGATCTCCCAACCTGTGATTTATCAGGCACTCAATGTGCCCACAATGCCACCTTCCTTCATTTTAAGCTGCTAGAACACATTCAGAACTAAAAATACCACTTCACCCACTTCTGCCATAATCACCACTGGTTTGGATGTCACTTCTAAGTGGAAGCAAGAAAACTCTTTAAGCCACTGTTACGTGAACTAGCAGAGTTGGAGCAACTCAGCGGCTCTGCATCTCTTACCTTCTACGTCATACCACTGGGCACCATTTGTGATACCATCTTGGAAGGTCTCTCCCTCCTCATCAGGGCAATTGGGTTTGCCAGTTCTCATGATGGGGTGATGTGATGCATAAGCTTTTGCCAAATACTTGAATACTTCATCATCAGCTGATTTACTGTAGACTCCTGTGGGTTTATGTGTGGGAGAGTCATCATAAGGATAACTTGCAACCACTGAGCCACCATGAAGATTGCCAGAGAGCAGAAACCTGGGGTTTGAAGGAGAAGAAAGAGTCACACTGGTATAACTTCAAGAGGAATCTGACTACAGCTGTACAACCCATTATTCCGCTGCCTTCCCATCCAAAGTGTGTTCCTAGGAGGCATCCCTGATGTAAAATGCACCCACTACATGAGCTGCCTGGTAGTGATGACACTTTTGAAGAAGCAGCAATCAGATAGAGCTCCACCAGCCCTGTGCAGGGGGAATGTCTGTGGAGCTACAGCTACACCACGCTTACAGTAACAGATACTCATCCAACACTAGATTTTGCAATAAACCAACTCTCAGGACTGGTTTATTTCCTCCCCAAAGTGACACAGGCACTACTCGAGATGAAGCAAGTTTCTCACTTAACAAATAAAACCTGGATGCATGGCAGAGCCGTTAAAATCCCAAGTGAGAATACACAGCACAGCATGCCTTGTAGCACACTTCAACGTGATCGCAGGCACCACAAGCATCTTCATGAATCCCAGAAGTAATCATCTCTGCTCCTCCTCTTTCCACCAAACAGCAGTGAGGTTGAAAGGAACTTTCCTTCTCATTCAGTCACGTGGGATTTAGTTTCTGAGCTGAGGTAGCGTGACCAACACCTTTGCCTTACTTAATACAGCAACACGAGTTGTGCAGTACTCGCTATCACTTTTTGCCATCAAACAGTTATTTGCCCATTCATTTCTCTATCAGCGGTTACATTAGATTAACAATTGCACCAGCATTAAATGGTGCTGCCAGGCAGAGGGACGCACAAAGCAGCACGTTCTTCCTGCTTCACCCTGGCTTACATGCAAATCCCACCTCAAACACTTGAATAATAAAGCCCAAAGTATTTTCAAAACTCTATTAAGGAGCATACTCGAGTTTCCCATGATTTTGAGTTGAACCAAGTCTGGAGGGATTTTAGTGCTAACTGCTGCAACAGAGCCATCATAAAGGATCCTTACAAGAAACAGTGCAGTTGCTCTAGAGCAGTAATTCCCATGGACAGTACCATCCACCAAGTTTTAATAAAAAGACAGGTTGTCCAAGCACATTTTCTTCCCTAAAACTGAGCAAATATTAACTGATGCTGAACATCATAGTGGCTGGATGCAACCAACAGCCCTACAGTACACAGAGTGTATCAGCCAGCCCCTCTCTGTTTCCCTCTGTCCCCATTTTGGGAAGGGGGTCACACCCTGTTCCAATGCATTGCTCATATCTGAACAGGACTTTTCCTGCACAGCTTCACAGGGTTGGTTATCCTGATCTCAGGGGCTTGGACTTTTCACAGTTCCCTAAAGAACATTCAGCACATGAATAGACAGTGCCCAGCCTGGTCACTGCATTTTCCAGGGCTGCCCCCTAGGCCCTAAACCAGAACTGGTCTTCAAAGACACCATCTCGCCTCCTGGCTGCCCCACTCTGGGCTTAGCAGCTTCCAACCACTCATCCCCTTGATAGATGACACCCTAAAGGGTCAGAGAGGCTGCTTCAGGCTCAGTTCTGCATGCTTCCGCAGGGTAACTGGACTGCAAAAGCTGGGCCTCTACTTGGGAACACTGCTGCACAGAACACTAGTGCTAAACCCATCAAACACAAAGATGAGGAGAAGCCATGTTCAACACAGCTCTCCACTATCCTGTTTGTACACAGCAGCCATACACTTGACCCCAAATATTTCAAACATCCCAAGCTCACGGTGAAAGCATTGCAGGCCCCAAGAGCAAGACTCACAGACGAGCACCAGATGAAGCAGCCAAATTTCCAGCTGTGGGCTCCTGGAGAAGGGTGACACGCAGATGGCCACAGGGGCTGGGAACGCCTAGGTGTGTGCAGGGCACGGCTATGCCCAGCAGGGCCCCTTCACATGTGCAAAGCGAACTGTGGCCACTGGCCTGCCCTCATACATAAGGCTCAGCCCAGCTGCTGGGCACACAATTGTCCCTGGCTGTGAATAAAGGGCCAGGCCCGTGCAAGAGGCAGCATGGGGGAAAAAATGACAAAATGCAGGGTTTTTTTAACCCCAAAGCCCTGTTAGGAAGTGCTGACGAAGGCTGTGGGGAGGCTAAAGAGCCCAGGCAGCAGAGTGAGGGTCTCCCTTTCCCCGGAGCAGAAGAGTGCCAGCACACAAATGGAGGAGCGAGGGGTGCCAGGAACTGGGGCTGCTAAAACAGAACGGAGGTGCGAGGGGTACCAGTACAGAAGAGGGGTGCCAGAAGTTAGAGATGCCAGCACAGAAGGAAAGGGAAGGTTGCCAGCGCAGGAAGGGGTGCCCGGGCGGGTCGCACTCACTTGTTGCGGCTCATCCAGTCGATGAGGGCCCGCACCTCGGGCACAGGCTCCAGGTCGGGCTCGGCGGCTCCAAACTGGTCTGGGAAGCTGCGGTTGAGGTCCCGGCCTCGACTGTTCTCCCGCCCCCCGGCCACCCCACCGCCGCAGTCTCCCTCGCGGGCGCGCTCGAAACCGTCGGGGTTGAGGCTGGGCAGTAGGTAGAGGTCGGTGGTATTGAGGAGCCGAACGAACCGCTCGTCGCCCGCGGCCCAGCCCCGCACTAGCTCCTGGGCCAGCCGCAGCAGCAACGGCCGCGCTAGCGGCTCGTCTCCGTGCATGTTCCCCACTAGCTTCACCTGTGGGCGCCCGGGCAGGGCCGCACCGCCGGGCTCCTCGCCGGGACGCTCGGGGCCCAGGCCCGCCGTCAACCGCAGCACCCACAGCGGCCGCCCCTCCACCGAGTCGCCGATGCTGAAGAGCCGCGCCAGGCCAGGAGGGGCCGCGGCCGCCAGCGCCCGCAGCGCCTCGCCCAGCTCGGCCGAGTGCAGGTACCGCAGCGCCTCGCCGGGCACCACTGCCGCCTCCGCCTTCTTGATGTGCGCTGCGCGGGACGGCCCTGCCACCAGCAGCTGCTGCAGCAGCACCGCGCACAGCAGCCGCCGCGCCGCGACCCCGCTACTCGCCATCGCTACAGCTACGACCCTACTCCCGCCTGGTCCAGGCGCTCCGAACCGCCGGCAGGAGGAGGCGGCGCAGCTCCCACCCCGCCCACGGGAGGGCGCTTCTCCGGCCCCGCCAATGAGCGGCGGCCGCCAAGGGGAGGAGCCTCCAGAGCGAGGTGGGGAAGGACCAATGAGAGCCGGGAGAGAGCGTTACGTCATGATGGAGTAGCGCGCCCGGAGCATTACGACGCCCTCTGCAGGCCGCGACTTCGCAGTGCTCTGCGCTGCCCCCCGCAGCGATCAGGCGGTTCCTCAGGAATTTCTTCCTCAAGCTTTTTTCTCAGAAGACAGAGGCCTTCGGCTCTCCGCACTCAATCGTTCCCCTCCTAGAGTCCCGGCGGGCACAGGGCAGGGGCAAGGTGCTCACCAGTGCAAGAGATATGAATAACAACCTCAAACCGAGCTACTGTATGAGGGACAAACAGCAGCACACAGTGATGCTCCTCACACCCCAGATGGGTGCCTGACACGCTGTTGGGACACTTCTTCAAGGAACAGTGTGTATCAGCAACTTCTGCAAAGGATAAAGCCAGAGTACAAGCATGGCTGGAAGTGGAAGGCACTGAGTGGCCTTTTGCCTGGGCACAGACGCAGGCTGTGGCCTGCAGGGGCCAAAGGGCTGCTCCCAGAGCCAGTCTTCTTGCAGGGAAGTTCATGCGGCCTGCCCTGACTGTGCTACCAGGTCAGACCAGACCTCCAGGTGACTAAAGACATTTTAAGACTATTTGATGGTTTGTACTGGGTTGGTGGATGGCGAGCTAATACAGCAGTGTGTGCTGAGGAGAGAAATCAAAAGCACTTCAGGGTTTCCTCCACTCATGTCTTTGCTGATTCCTCTTTTGAGGCAGGCAAGATCATAAGGACCAAGAAGCAGAACAACACACTCTGCAAAAATTCCATGGCAGCCCATAAGATGTTGAGAGTGGCCACCTCTGTCAGCAGATCTTGTTGATTGCTATTTAACTTCTCAGCAGTATCTCGTGACCACATCTGCTTCCCAGCTCTGGCATTTCCTGTGGGAGACACAAGCTCCGAATTTAGGAAATAGAACTGAATTTCAGGGGAACCATCAGCGGGATGATGACTCTTTCATCTCACTGTGTTCCAGGATCCTTTGCAAGAGAGATTCGATGATGCAAACTCTTGTGTAAGCCAAGCGTGGTACCGCATCAAGGGGGCCCTGAGGAAAAGCAGAGTGAATTGGCTTCTCTTTCTTGGGGCTCATATGCACTCTGCAGTCATTAGGAGAGGGATGAGCACAGAATGGGGACTATCCATCAGAAAGATGGCCCAGATCTAATTAAACTGGAAGAGCCAAAAGATCTTGGTCATCAAGACATCCTTAATGCAAAAGGAAGAAGGAACATCAGGAGGGAATTTGGTTGTCAAAAGGGAATGTGCCTGTCCCAGAAGTGATCCAATCACCATTACATAGCAATGTAAGTCCTGCTCTGGATTTAGATAGAGTAACTGAGCTCATTTCCCTTTTTAGCTGATAAAAGCCCAATTGTCTGGAATTTCAACAAGCCAATTGTAAAAGCAGCATGTGGCAGAAAACCAGTGAGTCATCCTCCCATCTTCTCGGCAGCCAGTAACAACAAAACCGTCTCATTTCCTTGGAACAACCTATGAGAGCTCTTCCTTTCGGATCCCTGAGTGATCAAGACTCTTCATTACGAACCAACCTGCCACCTTCTCCTCAGCTCTGCCCTGCGCTCTCTTTTGCTGAGAGCTGCAGCCCTCGCACTCAAGAAGGTGATTACTCAGAGGCTGTGGCTTTTGTCTTAAGAAAATCTCTGCAGTAACTCTAGCCACAGAGAAGGAGCGAGGTTTCCTCCAAAGACTGGCAGCCAATGATTCCCCATGAACTGGAAGGACAGAGCAGCTCAGACTTTGCATATTCCTGGCTGAATGAAAGCAGAATGACGCCACAGCAGGGAAGTTCAAACTGCTAATACAGTTTGGCAGCACTTCACAAGATCAAATCAGCACTTGGATTTCCAGCAGAGCGCTTCCAAGAAATCCCACTGGTGATGAAAGGTCCTAGGTAGACAAAAATATCTGAGATCAAGGCTGTCGAGCAGTCATAGCAGAACTGAGTCTTGAAAGAGAAGCTCATCTGGGAATACTGCTAGGGAATGTCCCATAGCGGAATGTCAGGTAGCTTCTAAACCAGGCAATAAACAGGCCCACATCACCCTCAGCTACTTCTGTTGCCCACAGCCCAGCCTACCAGTGGTAGAGCTGTTTTCTGTCCAGTCATGGCAACCTGGCAGATAATCTCTGCTACAACACAGATATGTCCTTTGGCTGAGGCAGGCATCAGCGTTGCAAATTGGTTTGAGCAGGTAGAAAACGAAGTTTCAGGAGTGCAAAGCACAGGCTAATTGTATGAATTTCCCTGAGCGCTGCTGGGTGTGAACATTCAAAGCTACTAGCCAGGACCCCTACAGGGAACACTGAACTGGAATTTAATTCAGACAAGTCATTTTTATCTCCTGCAGGGGACCTCTTTGCTAATTTAATGCCAACTTCCTTTTACATTCTCTTTTATTTGGGACCATATTTCTCCAAGCAGGGTAGCAACAGTCACTTTAATGAACAATCTTTAGTCTTCTAGTCAAGATTGGAGACTGCAGGCACTCACCAGTGCTGGATGTAACCCACAGTGGCCAGAAAGGAGGGGACAAGTGCTGACAGCCCATAACAGCAAGCCATGCCTGCTGTGCTGCAGCAGTTTGGTGGGGCTTTTTTCCACAGCCCTAAGAAGTTCTACAGATCCTGACTGCTTTCTTCACTGCACAGGAAACACTGGCAAGTACCTCACTGTTGCTGATGAAAGGTTAGACTTGTCCTCCTGGAACATGGCTCTGTTTCTTGCACATACATCGAAAAAAGGAAGTTTAAAAGATACAGGAGGAACTATTTAAGGTGGTGAGGTTCTCCAAGGCTAATTTATTGTCAGTCTTCAAATAGAAATATGAGCCTGCCAGAAGCAGTCAAAGCCCAGGATGTGGTTCCGTGTTGCATCACACAGACTCTGCAGGGGACCCGCCACAACGGGGATGAAAAACACAGGGGGAATTACCATCTCCCAAATGCACCCTCCCCCTCCTCCTCCTCTGAGCCCAAGGCTGTTGGCAGACCTCTCCATGAGTGTGGAACTGCTTTAGCCTTCTGCAGGGCTTTCTGTGTCTCTGATCATCCTGCTTCCAGGGCTTCTAGGAGGTGACAGTCCTCTCAGTCACTCTGCCCAGCTCCTGCGGGTGGGTATCCAGTAGATGGCATCCACGTCCAACTCTTGTGCTGGAGCTTCGCCTTCCTGAGGGCTTCTCTTCACTTTCTTTATCTCTGGGTCTGTTTCTTCATTAATTCCTACATGTCATTTGAATATTTCATGCCCACTAGGGAATTTATTTTTAAAATTCAAAATATTCACAGATTTAGCACTCTTTCTGCTGTTCTTATTCCTTCTCAAGAGTAAAGGTCACTCATTCATCATTCCTGTGTGTTCAGTGGCAGGGTGTGATTTTTTGTGCAGAAGTACCATCAGAAAAAGGAAGTACTAACAAAATTATGAAAAAACTACTTGAGATCTGTCCATCTCAGCAGTAGGGAATGTGTTGGGTATGGGCTGGGTGAGAAATCAGGGGACATCACATCTCCATAAACCTTCACACTCGGGAAAAATAGGTTTTGTGGGAGGGAACAGGAGTGCTGAGTAAGTTCAGGCAATGTTCATTCCCTGACAGCCTTGCTCTCCAGCCCAGCTATCTGACAAGCAGAGGCAGTGGATCTGGGTGTCACAGTCATTCTCCCACAATGGAAGTGTTGCAAAATACGTATCACTGCGTATTAAAAAGGGATTAGGAGTGGCGGCACCATACGGAGTAGTAAGACAGGAGCAGCCTTTAGCAGAGCCTCAGGCACTGTTGCAGAAACATGTTTTCTGGAGTGGGATTACAAAAACGGCTTTGCCTCACAAACCAACCCTGAGATACCATCCCCAGATTCTACACGTCTGTGCACATCCTGTTGTGCCCTGGAGTCCAAAGGCAACCTTATAACCCTCACAGGTTCTTGACTGCCAGTGAAAATGCAGAGGATTGTGAGTTGTGCCCCCCAGTTCTGCAGGAACCCCAATGGCTGTGAGGTTTGGAGTTGGAGGTTAAGAGCCTCAATGGAAAAGTAACTTCTGCTCAACCTCTATCATGCTCTAAATCTTGTCTTCTCAGGTTTCTGAGGCTTGGATTACACCTCAGAATAGACTGGTGTTTATTAATTAATTCCCTTTGGGGCTGCTCAGAGTTCTATTTAACATGTTTTCTACTAGGTTTCTTGGTTGCCATATGGATGACAAGCAGGAACTAGTGTGGAGGATTGCTCTGGCTCTAACCCATCATCTGATGAATCCAGCCTTGACAGGGCCCAATCCAAACCTCCCAAACAAGAGAGCTTGATCCTTTGCATGGAGAGTTACTGAGTATTTGCTTCACTGAGGACATTCCTCCCAGTCTGAGTCACTAATGGCTGATTTACATTCTGGAACATGGGTTTATGTCCCTCCTAAACGTAATGGAAAGGTGGATAGCACAATGCGCAAAACTCTAGACCTCAATAATTAAGACACCCACAAGATAATTACACCCCATATAAAAAGAGAAGTGTAAAAGGTCATTGCGAAAGTCATGCTTACCAGTTTAAAAACCCTGCCTTTTGGTGCCTCTGGCCAATTAACACCTGGCTTTTCCAGTCTCTCTTCCTTCAGCAGATTGCAAAGCCTGTTACCAAGCAGGACACTGCCACTGCCATTGTTTTAAAAACATAAGCCAAGTGAACCTGAGCTCACCTTGCTGCCTGTCACACAGTCCTGGTACAAACCTGGGACTGTGTTCTTCTCAGTTCCCACTGGATGCTGTGCCTTGCCTCATGCCAAACCCACCACACAACACCTCTTGTCCAACACTTTTCCCTTACTCACATTTCTAGGCTAAAGCTATATCCCCAACCTCCATATTTTACATCCTCACCTACTCTAAACAGCTCCTTCTTCTCCTGCAGAATCACTGCAAGACAGAGACCAGAGGGAGCACAGATCTCCCTGCACTCTCCTGCATTTGTCTCACCTCCAGGCAGGAGCACACAAGCTGTCTCCCAGCCTGTTCGTTTGCCTTCACCTCTGCTTAAACTCAGTTTAAAATCAAACCCCAAAGACCAATGTACTCTTCAGAAGAGCATATGGTCAAGTTTGTACTAGACCATTAGGCAACACTTAGTCAAATGCTGCAAGGAGAGGACATTTAAATTCCTGAAAATGGTGGAAGAAACTAAATTAATGTCTTAAAATTTCTTAAATCGAGTTTGAAGGGGCTAAGTGAGTTAAAGGCTGGGCAGTGACTTCTAAACCAGCACTTTTCTAGAAGGTAACCCCAGTGCTGTCTCTTTAAGGGAATTTGTACATTTATATCTCCTCAACAGCAAATCATTCACTGCTAGTTTTAAGGATAAAGCAATGGACACAAAAAAAGCCATATTAGGAAACCCTCAAAGCTGACCCATGTTTGCATCAGCCCCGCAAATAAATCATGTTGTGCACTTGTGTGAGTTCCCTGCACGCAGCCAGCCTGCACTGGGCCACTGTGGCTATGGGGCAAAGAAAACAGTCACGGTGTGTCCCAGGCTCATGAAAGGCACTTTATGGCTCTGCCATAAAGTCCCCGGGTTCTGTGGGGACACTGACAGCAGTGAAAACACTCTGAAGGCTGTGACAACCCCATTACCATCATCCTGCTGAAGTTTCATACGCTATTCCCGGAAGCTGAGTGCTTCAGTTTTGCCCTTTGCAGACACCCATGCCCCGCACACAGCTATCCCTCATTCTGCACTGAGGAGTGCCCAGGGCTGAGGTAGCCACAGGAGCACCCTGGGGGTACACACCAGTGAGCACAAGAGTATCTGTGCTCTCTCCATTGTCAGCATGCTGTTCAAAGTCTGAATCAGTGCATTTTCTCATTTTCCAGTCAAAGGAGAACACCACTACAAAGCTCTGGGCAAGAAGAGACAAATCAGTCTACTCCTGCTCTAGGATCAACTTCCTACAGCTTGAAACGGTGTCTTGCACACCCTGAAAACTGAGAGGAGAAGTATTCTTTTTGGCTGAAGGACTTTCTAGCTGATGCAGGAACTCTCTCATTAGTTACTCATTGCCTTGGCAGTCTCATAAAACAGACAAATACTATTCTTCAGTGTTCTAGGAGCTCAGAAACCCAGGAATTGAACAAGGCCTTGAACCCATTTTATGGACTCACTTCACTGAGCCACCATAAAACATTAAAATCCAGACCTTATAAATAAGGAGGGGAACAAGCTGTGCATTTCCTAGCAGAAGCAGGCTCCCCGGAGACTTTTACCAAGGTAAGTCCTGGGCTACACACCCGGAGAAGGGTTCTGCTGATCAGTGATTGGAAACATTGAACTAATACAACAGACATTAGAGATATAAACCCCCCTTGATCCTACTCTGGATGGGAAAAGGCCTTGCAACAAATCAACTTAGTTTATTCCCTGGTGATCCTATCCCTGTCTGCAGCAATCACCCCACTGTGAGCCTCAGACTGAGGCAGCAACGCTGTGACCCTCTCTCCAACAGACGCCAGCTGGTCTCCTTTGAGATGGCATGGAGAAGCAGCCTCGCAGTCCCTTCTGAAGCACCTGTCCTTGCCGTTTGTTTTCTGGCGTGCTTGACCACAGGTGAGCAATGGAGAAACCCTGTGGAGGCTTTGTCCAAGCCCCGTGATGCACACATGTGAAATCGTGTGGGGCTGCGCCCGGGGTGACATGCCACACCAGCATCCCAGCTCACAGATGCTGCAGAGCTCATGCCCAGAGGACTGTCAGAAATCTGGTCTCAGTGTTTGAGAGCAGAGAAGGGAGTGGGAAAGCTTTAGCTTTTTCCAACATTATTGCAGTGGCTGCACAGGGATGACAAAGGCATCATTCTCAAACCTGCTGTAAGCAGTGAAGAATGTGACAGCTTTGGCCACCTGGGAACATCAGGGAAGAGACAGAGAGCTTCCAACCTTTCTGTACACACAGGATTATAATGCTTTGTATTCGGAGCTATATTTTTAGTTCGTTAATCTGTAAGACAGGCTGCAGTGGTGAGTTTCAGCCTGTTACAAAAACTGACCTCCGATACTGGTTGTTTAATGTGTCCTGAGGTTTGTACATTACACAAACTGCAGCTCTCCAACAGTCAGACTATGACTGGCCGAGACACAGCTGAGAGGCTGACTAATTAACTTATATCCTCAAGCACATTTCAGTTCCAACCCAAAACCAGAACATCAAACTGCAGGCACAAAACTGCAGAACACAGGTATGGGGCAATGGGATTTGCAGCAAGAGTGTGAGAAGGACTGGTGCCATAGGGATGAGCTTTTGCTGTGTGTGTTACACAGTCACTGCTAGTTCTCAGACTTTTCTCATTACAGGTCAGGCTTTGACACTCTTGCAGACAGCTGCAAAAGCCTGGTTTTGATTTTAAATAAGTGTGAAGGGGGCTTTGGGATGTAATCATCTTACTGTCTCAAAAATTATAGTCCCACCTGACAACAGCTGTAAGACTGAAATTCTCTATTCTCCAAGGCCAAGGGTCTGCAGAAGTTGTCAGGGCAGCTTTTGTGGGAAGGGTACAGCTCAGGGTGCTTAGTGCCCTCATTCTCCTTCTTCTGCAGGTTTGGAGCTGTCTGTAAATAACCAAGGTGCTGACTTCTCCCTGCCTACATTCCCTGGCACTGCTGTATCCCTCTCCTGCCTAGTACAGAACGGCAGCCAGGATGAGACGCTGGTCTGGTACCGAGGAGATGGGAAAGTGGATCTGAAAGATGGGAATACAGTGAACATAAGTAACATCTGCGTATCCCCAGTCACCGAGTCTGACAATGGAGTCACCTTCACGTGCACGCTGGCACGGGACAGGTCTATCCAGGTGTCTGTGATCCTGGACGTCCAGTGTGAGTTGCAGTGGTGGATATCTGCATGGAATGGCTGGGGTGGGAGGAAATTATGGGCTGAGCACCACAGTGTCAAGGCACTAGCTGAAGGCGGGGTGTTTTGCACTGTACACTGTCTTCACCAGGAAAAAATGCATTTAGGAGGAGATAATTCATGTGGATAAGACACTCCCTTTCCACAGTGGTGCTTATGGCCTGATCTAATGCCTCTTTTATAGGGAGTGGGTGGGCCCTTAAGTAAGACGTTCTGGATGTGTCCCTGCCTCCACCTAGATTATTTCTCAGGGATACAAGTCAGGGCAGAGGAATTACGGGAGTGACTGCCTCTGCCATTGATTGCCCTGCTAATTCTCAGGGATCACAAAAGGCAGCACGACTGGGATGTGTGACACCACTGAGCAAGATGCACAAGATGCACACGGGATGTGTGAAGAGAACTTCTTCTGGTTAAATGGTGAGCAGTATCACTAACAACCTGTCAAACTGTATTACTGTGCACAGTTCCCCCCAAGCTGCTTGGAGAAGAGACCCTCCAAATTGAAGAGGACCAAGATGTCACTCTGACCTGCAATGCCAAAGCCAACCCTCAAGCCCAAGCAGCTTGGTATAAGAACAACGACCTCCTGATCTTACAGCAAAATCGTTACCAGCTCCACCAGACCAGTGAGGTCTTTCAGCTCTATATCCAGAAAGTACAGAAGTCTGACAATGGGACCTATACCTGTGCGGTGAAATCTTCTTTGGGAGAGGGAAGCAAGGATTTCCATCTGATAGTTGAAGGTAACAAGGCTGCTGCCAAACACTAAGCACTACAAATAACTCCCCATTCTCTTTTATAACAATAGCAATCCATTTATGTTAGGAGGTGTAAATGGAATGTGGTAAATTCCCCACATAGCAACGGCACAGAGCTTCTCCTTTGCAAGTGTGCCCAGGACCACAGCGCCAGGAAAGACCTTTCCTGCTTTACCAGTTATTCAAAGGCATTTGGCAACTGTGACCTCACTCATCCCACTGCCTCACTTCCCACGCTGACAGGGCACGCTCAAGTGTGGTTTAAAGCTTCTTATTTGAAGTTTCTTACTCTAGCCACAGTATTCTGTGATGCCAAAAGAGCTGCTTAAGCAAGAAAAGTTACCCTCCAGAGGGGACTAGCCCTGTGAAAATCAGAGAAGTTGAAGCCTTGCTGAGGCTGGATGCTCTGGTCTCAGACAGGTGACACTAGGTGAGGTGACCCATTAGAAACTCATTTCCCACCTACTGCCTGGACCCCACTCATTTCTGCACTCTTGAAAAGAGAAGAAAGTGATGTTACCTGTGTCAAGGACCCTTCTGGACATCCCCGGGTGTTCTTCAAGAAACATTTCAATTTTGCCTTCAGTTAGTTCGCTGAAGTCCAGGTTTGGCTCCCTTCCTTCCAGGGGACTAACACACGCAGCCTGTGAACAGCAGCAAGAGCACAGTTCTAACCACTGACAGCCATGGGATAAGAAATCAGTATTTCTGCAGTCCTGTGAGATGTTCTGGTTTACATGACTGTAATGATTGACCTTCAACCTCCTATCTCTGTCTCTCTCTCCAGATAAAACCTCCCCTTTTCCCCAGGAGGCTGTTATTGCTGGTGCCGTGGTGGTTGCACTCACAGTATTCTTTGGAATTGTGGCTCGAAAGGATAAAATTTTTAAGGTATCGAAAACTCCACTTTCTTAGGAAATTTAGTGTTGTTTGGCTGCAACACCCTGGTTTTTTCTGCCTTTTCCATGCTACTTTGTAGTGTTGCTTTCCCCTGTTAGGGAACTACCATGTACTACCTCCTACTTTAGAATCACCAGTAAATAAATCAGATATTAGGTGTTTTAAGGAGGAAGACATTACACTCTGCAAAATATTAATAAAAATATCCCCGTGGTCAGGAAATACAAAAGATACTGAGTATCTTTCTTTCTTTACAGTGCTTCAAAAGATCGAGTGAAACAGCTCTGTAAGTATTTGACTTCTTAGTCATGCAACTCCCAAACAAACCCCTTACTTTAAGCCTTGGAATAACCTGGGAAACAAAAGACCACTCTGCAGGCTAAACCCTGCCATGCTGAGCTCCTGAGCTCTGGTTCTGACTGGCTAGCAGGAGCCTGTGCTGTGTCCCTGGTGGAGACATGTGCATGGGAAAATGGCAGGAGGCAGATCCGTTCCCCCCAGGCCTTTGCGCCAGCCATCTCAGAGTCCTGTCTCTGCCAGCATGGAGGCAGCAGGAATAGAATCATAGACATTAGGGATTGGAAGGGACCTTGAAAGATCATCTAGTCCAATACCCCTGCCACAGCAGGATCACCTAGACCAAGT
>JAOXOE010000827.1:7957452-7990924 GCA_028565055.1 Phoeniculus purpureus | reverse complement strand
TCATTCTGAGAGACTTGTCAGATCACCCATGAGTTGTATGCCATGGTCTGCAGACACTGAACCCTCAGCCATTCCAACCTGCTTACCACACAGAAACGCACCTGCAGCCAGCACTTACCCCAAAAACACCACCAACTTGCAGGCAGACACTGGCAGTTGCCACAGAAAGCCCTCTGTAGAGACCAGTTTCCATTTTGAGGAGGACTCATCATTTCTGCCAGGGCCAGCTGTCATCTGCGTAGTGCAGCGGTGTGGCAGAGCCTGCTCGGGCAGCATACAGGGAAGGCAGCCAGCCTTGTTTGGCTTTGCGCTGCAACGAGAGGGAAAGCAGCTGGGTATTGCATAGCCATGGTAATGAACAAGGGCTCTCACGGGGATTTGCCGACCACATTAGCCTTCATGCAAAATAGATTCTCACACTCTCCCTTGCAGGCATCAGAGCCTCCAGCGCGGTGGGAATGTGCTTTGGGCCACACAACCCCCTGGAGTAGTAAACACTGAAAAAGGAGCAGGAGTCAGTTAAAGCTGGTAGACAGCGAGGTACCAGGGTCTATTTACTGTGATAACCCCAAAAGGAGGCAGGAACAACAAGGTAAAAAGACTGTTTGGCTGAACTCTGCTTCCCAGACCCTTGACAGTGCTGACTGGCGCCCACCCAGAGCTGGGGAAGGGGATGCCCAACCCCAGGCCTCTGGGGCCACCAAGAGAGAAGGCACAGCTGGGAGAGCTTGTTCTCCGGGAGAAGGCTTCTAATACACACAGCACATTAGTAGTCAGTGCACATCCTCCAGTTCCTTCACAGTCTTCCCCACTCTCTGTCCCATGGGACACTTGATTTATTACTGCCTTTTCTAGTCCTGGCCATGCCTGTGCCATCACCCCCCAACCCCACCTGCCAGCCAGACACCCACATGGCTCCAGCAGCCAGGATGAGGAGCGAATCTTGTTCTGTGCTGGCCCTGGGGAGCCAGGAAACATCTGCCTGGGTCCTCCTGCCAGCAGAAACAGCTCTTGGTGCGTCAGCTGGTGTTTCACCTGCTTACACCAGGGAGGAATTCAGTTGCAGTGACCCCCAGTGCTCCCACAGGCTCAGGTCTCCCAACAGACTGACACCCAGGAGTGCTTGTTCATGCACAAATCTGAGCAGGAACCAGGTTGTCGTGATTCCCGGTGCCTTCAGGGCGGGGGCTGGGGGGGCCTTTCCACAATGTGCTGACATTCCTTTAGCTCTGCAGTTTTATTTTTCTTTCCTAACTCAATGCGTTTTGCACATGAAAGCCTTTTTTCTGGGTAATAGGCAGCAACCAGAGAGGAAAGCAAATGAATGCTTTTGGGTTTAGTGTATCATAAATCATTTTTCAAGAGCTGCTCTCAGATCCCAGCAGGGCCCATGGCCAGATATGTTAAGAAAAAAATCAGCTCTACGCCCCAGCCTGTTCCGGATAACACTGGGCTCATAGAAATGAGCTACCTGGAGGCTCCTCCACTGAGCCTCACTTGAGGAAGTGAGGACTTGGCTGCACTAAGGGGTGTGAATTGCTCCCTGAGCCAGAGAGATGGGCTGATGGACACAAGGGCTCGTGGGACCCATCTCAGCAGAGGGTACCACACACACACACTGTACTGCTGTTACTGTGTCCCTTCCCCTTCCTCCCAAGGTGCAGCCACATCAGGGGATGAAGCAGAGACATCACCCACCGGCTCACAGAACAAAGGCAGTGCAAAAGAAAGGGAAATCCAAGCAGAACCAGCAGACAGTAACTGCAAGGGCAGCTCTGCAGGGCTCTTGGTGCCCAGACAAGCACTGCCATTCCCTAAAGGTGTGGGAGAAGCCAGACTGTCCTTCCTTCCTCACCCCAAACAGCGCAGTCTGAGCCTGCTATTACCCCTCTCTCGGAACGGTTTCTCCAACACGACGCAAGTGTCGAGGATTAGTGATTCATTCCAAGTAACTGGTGGAAGGCAGCAGGGTGCATACGAAACCAGTACGTAAATTGTGAAAGATTGAGGGGCAGAGGAGGTGACAATCCATCTTCCCCGTCCCTGGGACTAGCGCGTAGAAGTAATTGCCTTCGTTTGCAGCCAGACAGCTCGTGTGATCTATTGGGGGAAATAAAACCCAACCTCCTGAATCATGAACCGAGCAGGTAACAGTCTGCAAACTGATAAGGTGAACAGCTTCTGAACCACACGGACTTACCTGGCCCTGTGGGTGCTGGGTACAACTTTCCCTTCCAGCTCCACTTCTAGGGTCCTTTTGATTTTCCAGTCCTCTGCCGTGGATGGGCGTCCCCTGGCACACACACAGTGACTCACTCCCCTGTAGCCCTCGAGCCTTGCTGGGATCTTCTGCCTCAGCGCGTCTCGATTAATAAACAAGATGCTAATGTTTTTATGTGGAAAAGCAAAACACGGGATTAGTGATACTAGAGAGCCATAATCAACCCGTTCCGCCCCGATGAATAATAGATGTACAGGAGCAAATGCTAAACAGCCCGTGCCAGTGCTGCTGGAGCCTTCAGGATTGCCCCGGATAAATGAGCAGCAAAAACACTTCCAGGAGCTGTAGGGACAAATAGATCAGATTCGTTAGTCTGTATATTTCCCCTAGAAGACAGCGAAAGCTGCAAGTGTCACTGCAATCTACCCCATATTACACTTCTTACTAAAAGCAGAGCCTGAAAAACACCCCAAATGCTGGGAGCTGTCAGGGAGCAGAGCAGGGACCCCGCCGGTCCCCAGGCTGCTGTGTCCGCCCCATCTCATAGAATCATCAAGGTTGGAAAAGATCTTCAAGATCCATCCAACCTACAACCCCGGCCACTAAACCATCTCCTGAAACACCCTGTCTGCCCATTTTTTAAACCCCTCCAGGGACAGAGCTCTCACCACCAGCCCATGAGGCTTCACTTTGCTGCCTCCTGTTCTGTAAGGAAAATGGGCTCTCGACTGCATCCCGTGGGCTTGTGACACGGGCTGTCAGATGAGCTGTCAAGACCAGAAGGAACATGGTCTTGAGCTCCCTTGGTGTCAGCAGTGGGGACGTGGTTATACGGGGTGGCACGTACAAAGCAGGGCATTTGCAGGGATGCAGTGGAAGCAGCCATCGGTTTGAGACCCCCTCTACGGGGTGGTACCAGCAAAAACAAGTCCATGGAAACCTTCAAAGCTGCCTTTTACCTGCCCAAGCATCACAGAGCAGCAGTCCGGGCTGGGGACCCTTTAGCCCCGGTGCTGCCAGGAGGACAGTGGGATTAAAGCAGGACGGATGGGAAATGGGGCAGTCACGTCAAGTATTTGTTGGAATTCTCAGTGGTGGTTTGGGTTGGTGCTGGAGCTGTGCTGGAACTCAGCTCCTGGCGCTTGATTTTCTTTAATTTATTTTAACATTTATCAGGGGACCCTTCTCAGTGTGGTTATTTCTGAGACACTCTTTGGAAGGGGAAGTGGGGTTGTTTTCATGCACTTCCACCTTTAACTCTTCTTAATTAGCACATTTAGCTGTTTAATTTGGAGTTTCCTCAGTTTGGAAGCTCCAAAGGGAGGAGTCAGCACATAGTAAGGGGCTGCAGGAAGCTGCCAGCCCTACAGCCTGCCCCACATCCCACTCTTCTCCTGAGACCTGGCTCCACCGAAGCAGCATGGCTGGAGATAGTTGGGGCAGGGGAGGAAGCCTTTAACCCGTGTGAAAATGTTAACAAGCATCTCTAAAGACAGAGTAACTGCGCCAAGGCAGCTCTAGTATCTACAAATCCCTGTCCCCTGTGAGGCTGAGGGGGGGTTCTACCCAGCTCCTCCACCCAATCAATGTGAAAGACCCAGTGGGGCTCCCTCCTGCCCCCAGTCTGCCTTGTTTCCCTGAAGCCCACCCCAAGCCTTCCCAGTATTACCGGTGGCCCTTAAACCCCCTTATCCAATTTCCTACAGTCCCAAACCCCTTCCCAATGGGTTCCACCGGAGGCAGAAGGGCACTGCATGAGTCCAGGAAGGGTTTGAGGTCAGGACAGCCGTGCGAGGCGCAGACCGGCTGCCTCTTGCCGAGCGGGGAGCTCCAGTTCTGCTGATGGAGGGGCTCCAGCCTCCCCATCGCACACGCAGCGGATGCTGACGCACGGTGAGTAATTTCACCACCATAACCTCACCGGAGCACCGCACAGCCGCCCTTCTGCTAAGTGCTGGTCCTCCCGCAGCCGAGCGCAGGAAGCCCGGTGCACTGGCTCCAGCGGGCTGGGGAGCACTCTGGGCTCTGCTCTCTGCAGTAACGCTGCTCCTGCCCCAGGAATTCTGACTTTCGGGGTTTTTCACTTGGGAACCAGCTAATTGCCAATTACAAGAGCAAGAAACCAAATTATTTAAGCACTTACCTTGAAAGCTTGTGGTGCGTTGTCTGTGTGTTACACCACTTCTGAGGAGCTGTGCCTGGTCTTCATGATCTTGAAGGTCTTTTCCAACCTTGATGAGTCTATGATTCAGGTTGCTCTGTGTGGTTGGTGTAGCTGGAGGCTTCTCTTGCCCAGAGCTGGTACTGGAGTTCAGAGTCAGGCTACAGCATCACCCTCACTGCCCCACCAGGCACCAGGCAAGGTCCTGGTGAGCCCATGTTCCAGTTCAAGAGAGACAGAGATCTACTGGAAAGATTCTAACAGAGAGCTATGAGGACGATGAAGGGAATTGGACGTCTCTCTTCCGAAGAACAGCTGAGAGAACTGGGGCTGTTTAGTCTGGAGAAGAGAGGGCTGAGAGGATCTCATTACTGTCTGTAAATGTCCGAGGATCAAGAGGAAGGGGCCAGGCTCTTTTCGCTGGTGCCCAGCAATAGGACAAGGAGTAATGGGGATAAGCTAGAACACAGAAAGTTCCACTTTGATATGAGGAGAAACTTATTTCCCGTGAGGATGACGGAGCTCTGGCACAGGCTGCCCACAGAGGTCGTGGGGTCTCCTGATCTGGAGACTTTCAAACCCCCCTGGATGCAGCCCTGTGTCCTGTCCTAGGGGATCCTGCTCGAGCAGGGGGAGTTGAACTAGATGATCTCTAAAGGTCCCTTCCTGCCCCTGACATTCCCTGGTTCTGTGGCTTTCCCCTTTGGGGTTGAGGCCAAATCCTGATCGACTCATCCAGCCCCTTGCAGCTGCTGGGCAAACCCTGAGGAGATGTCACTAACCCCCCCAGCTCTGTCTCCAGGGTCTGGACCTCTGCCCAGCCCATCAATTGCCAGCCTTGACTGCAGTGAGAAGTAGTTTCCAAAAGACCCTTCAAGCTGTGTTCTCCATCCACCCTGGGCTGTCACCTGCTCCCAAAGACAACAGCTGCTGCGATTTATCCCGCTGGGAGCCTCCTGTTACGACAGCGGAGCCCATCAGCATCAGCACCAGCCTCCAGCTCTTGGGGATCCCTCTTCATTCCTCAGAGACTCCACACACCACAATTTCCAGGCACCTGCTAGAGCCTTCCCCAGCCCTGCCACAGCCAGGGATCCCTTCCTCTTAGCTACGGAGCAGAGGAAAAGCTTTCCCTGAGCTGCCCGAAGAAATCAATGGAGCAGCGGGGGAACCGCAGTGAAACTAGCAGCAGGATGGCGAAGCTGCAGGACTCTTCCTCCCTGCCCTACAGCACAGGGCAAGAGCAGGAACTCGCTATAGGAGCACCGCATTTAAGAACAGAACTGGAGAACCCAACTGGATGCTTCTCCTGCTGTAGGCTGCAGGAGGGTGGTGGTACCCGGTGGGGATGCAGCCCCTGCAGGGTCCCCACAGAGTCGCGCTGCTGTGGGGACAGGAGTTCGGAGTTTCAGGCTTTTCTATGAAAGACACTGAGACGGGCTGCTGCTGGCTGGGGCTGGGCAGTGCCTCCTGCCCGACTACGAGGCTGTTTCTTAGCCCCTTTAGCAAAATCACAGAACATTAGGGATCGGAAGGGACCTCGAAAGATCATCCAGTCCAATCTCCCCACCACAGCAGGATCCCCTAGATCAAGTCACACAGGAACATAAGACAGACTTGAGCCATTCTTTGACTCAGTTCCTACCTCGGGTGAGCAGAACAGCATCCCAGGGGTCTGCTCCAGGCATGTCGGGTTAGCAGGACCGCAAAGGCACAGGCTTGGGGAGGGGATGTGGCTGCAGACCCAGCAGCTCTCCTTTTGAGGACAACAGCCAGTTGCCCCAAAGCCATGGCCATTCTCAAGAGCCTCTTTCTGTGTTTCCCCCCAGTCAAGGAACAGCGGGCAACAAGGAGACCTAGACGGAGCCCGGCGACTTGGCCGCATGGCCAGGCTGCTCAGCATCGTCTCCATTGTGCTGGGGACCATCATCATCGTGCTCTACATCTCACTCAGCGTCAGAGGTAACATCTCCTTCTCTTTCCCCCAGCCCAGCTAGAGCAGGACCCTCCTGCAGCTCGATTCATAGGACAGACTTTCCCACCACTCACCACCACCACCCGTGGGCAGGGGCTGCTCCATTCTCACCCAGCTGTAGGGTACTGAGCACCCCTATGGTCCAGGCCAGTGTGACCATCACCCACTGCACACAGACAAGCCAAGGGCCTCAAACAGGCTCTTGGCAGTAGCCCCACACACTGTTCAAATGACCTGAATGGAAAGCCCTCCCTGTGCTGCCCCACGGTGCATGGTGACCATACAAGGTCCCGCTGGTCTTGCCCCAGCTGCGGTGGGTTTAGAAGAAGGCAGTGGGGTGAATGCAAAAGGGTTTCAGGACACAAACCGACCTGCCCAGAGATGCAGTTCCACAATCTCTGGGGAGCCAAACCAGTATGACCAGTATGACCAGCTCGGGCCGGTTGGAACCTCAGAACCACACAAATCCCGACCCAAAAGCACAAGGGGAACACCCGTGACTACTGGATTCTACCCTAAGCCTCTCTTTCAATCCTGTAGGTTCCTAGAAGATGTTTTAGCATGCAGTTACCTCGAAGAGGAGGAAGACAACATTCCTTTTGGGGTTTTTACTTTCAGCCTTGCAACAACAAATTGTCACAGTGTAGGTGGGCAGCCCTGGACAGCCTGCTCTGGAGCGCCGACTGACGGAACGCATGCTTCTACTTCACCACCTCTTGGAAATGAGCCTGTGCCAGTGATGGGGTAAAACGACGTCGCAAGAAGGAACGGGAATGGGAATGAACATCGGACGCCGAGCGGAGAGGAGAAGGGGGAGATCCACTACCTCATTCCCCTCCAGCAAAACTCACGGAGCGGGGAGACACTAAAGTACGAGAGGAGGAGAGCGTGTCGAGGGCCAAGCTTGTTTTCAGCGAGGAGATCCGAGGCGAGAACAGGACACGTTGAGGAGTCCTCCTGAGGATTTGGCACAAGTCACTGGATTTTTGTGTGGGGGGTTGTTGGTTTTTAAATCGTCAAATTCTCTGTCTCTGCAAAAACAAACAAACAACAAAGCTCAAACTGCCATCAGCAGCTGAAAGCTGTTCCACGGAGGAGGAGGTTGAGCAGAGCTGCAGCAGGATCCCAACGGCTCTGCTCCCAACGCGCCGCCGCCGCAGAAGCTGGAGGATGTGGTGGGTGCTTTTGTATTTTTGATGAAAAAAACAAAACAAACAAAAAACAAAGAGACGATGACCATTTGCATGCCTTTGGGAATGTTCTCCATGTCTGTTCCTACGAGCTCTTTTGTTACTTAGGGCAGAGCTGGCAGAGCAGGATGTTGCTGCATGAGAACACAGGGCTCCTCCTCACCTCGAGCCTGCGGTGGGGGTCGAATGGAAGGGAAGTCACCGCTTTCTCTGCAAACCCGCTCATTCCCTCTCTCTGTGCACCCCGAGCCGAGAAAAGAGCCTGCTTCACCTGCAGCGGCAGTTCCAAGGCACAGAGAGCCCCTTGTACCCGCTTAGACCTTTACTGTCACGTCCACCACACAAAAGCTTCGGCGTGGTCCAGCCCCCGCCGCTGTCAGTGCTCATCTCCCCAACCCTTCTGGGCTTCAGCTTAAGGCCTTCCAGGAGAACTTCAGAGGCACAGAGGGGTTTAGGCTCCGTGTCCCTGCACTCCTGGTGCTTTTCTGCATCTCCAGCATCACCAGAGCTGGCTGGGGTGGGCTCCACACGTAGTCTTATTTTTTAATGTTTTGTATCTAACGTACCGAGGAGACAGACTCTGCTCCTCCCGAGCTGCCTGTACGTACCCCGCACACCGCCACGTCTTCCACACCACGCGGCTCCTCGGCCATTTCCCATGGGGTCTGATCCTGCCACGCTCCCTCCAGCCCCCTTCCAGCCCCAACCCTTATCCCTCGCCCTCCCCCTGTCCCTGCCGCGGGTTGTTACTGGGGTTGGTCCCCTATCCGGCCACCCAGACTATGCAAAGTTTCATCGCCTGTGGTTTTATTCAGGCTCTGTAGATGGCTTCTGGCCATATCCATTGGCTCCTATTAGCCGAGCCTCTCTCTTTTATCACAACTTTGCGGGCACAAGAGCTGCACTCCCCAGCCCTTCTGTTGTCTCCGGCTGCCAGCCTGAAATACGGACTAGAAACGTCCTAGAAATACGGACTGCACTGAGAAACAAGGAGTTCCGGGGCGCTTGTGCTCCTCACCCCAAACCTTAGACCAAATCTAACGCCCCTGAGGGCTTGTCTACATGGAGAATCTACTGCACACCGCGAGAAACATCACCCCATCGCTGCTTGGCACTGACGTCTCTGGAGCGCGGGGTGGGCACAGGGGAGGGTGCAGTGTAAACCCACACCAGAGCTCCTCTGTGGGACCGTGGGCATCGCTGGAAAGATCCCTTGGCCACTGGTTTGATGGCCTCTCTTAAGGTGTTTTTGTTTGCTGGGAATTGTTTGTATCTGGGGGGTAGGAAACCCGAATACCCCAATCGTGCTGTTAATGTTTTCACCTACGTTAAAGGGATCCCGGGGACCCAGAGCAATAGGACCTCACAGCACTTTCTAGGGTCCCCTTCCCATCCGCCCCTGTGCCGGCGCTTTCATCCCGCTAGCGGCTTCTAAAATGGACCCCATTTGCAAAGTTCTTCGACAAGGATTTAGTTGTGAGCAAACGGGGGCCACTGGGAGCTGCCGGGTGTGAGCTCCCTCCCACAGCCACCGCCAGGGTACCCCTTGGCACCAGATTCCTTCTTCTGGAGCTCATCAGCAACCTGCCATGGAGAGTCTGGGTTCTCATCGCTGAGGAAGTCCCATCAGATCCCCAAAATGTTTCCTTCTGAACCCAACAGCTACCTGTTGGGAGACCCACGTTCATTCTTTGTGAGATGAGGAAGGACGGGGCTGCCTGTGGTGCTGCCTCTGCCCTGTGAGCTGCTGAAATTCAGCTTCTGGGAAGAGCCTCCTCAGGCTGAAAGCACCAACGTTCAGGGAAACCTGCTGCAATGAGTTAGAGCACTCGGGAGCGCCAAGTATTCATTAAGTAAGGACTTAAATGCTCTTTTATCATTATACAGAGCCTTTCATCTGAAGTGCTTTGCCACACTTAGAGGATCCAACCTCACCACCCTGCGCAAGGTGGGTTAGCGTCGCTGCTCTCCTCGCAGAGTTGCTCGGCCACAGGCACTGCACAGCTCCGGGAGGCTGCCTGATTTCCCTTCTCCTCCCTACCAGAACCCCAGACCAACACAGAGTTCCTTCCCACCTGATTTTTTTGCCCAAAGGGATCTAGGCAAACCCACACCACACCTCAAACTGGGCAAACTGGGCAAGGGTACCTGTCCAGTCGTAGGAGCTCAGTGGCTTTGCTGCTGCAGTTATAGAATCACAGAAAGTGTTGGACTAGAGGAGAACTTTAAAGGTCATCTAGTCCAGCCCCAGTGGTCCTCGGCAGGAGAAGCCTGGAAGCAGAGAGCAGCAGAGGCACCAGAATTCATCTGGAGACAGGAGAAGGCAAAATCTTTCCCCCAAAAGATCCCGCAGTGAAGATCTGTCACTTGCACCCCAATGTGGTCTGTGCCTCCCGTATTACTAGGCTGCTGGGGCAACTGCTTCTCATCTCACTATTAAATGTAATGAAGGAAACCTCCACAGACACTGAAATCAATTTCATTCTGATTAGACGGTGCTCTGCACCCCTGACCATGGCTTTCTGATCCTTATCCTGCATCAAAACCCGCCTGGCCATGTTCCTGTGCGACTTGGTCTGGGTGATCCTGCTCTGGCAGGGGCATTGGACTGGGTGGTCTTTCGAGGTCCCTTCCAATCCCTGATGCTCTGCGAGTCTGTGATTTAAAGCCAGAGGAAAACCTCTACAGTTACTCCTACCGAAATACTTTCTCTCCTGTTCTAGTTCCCCAGTGCCAAACTCCCCAGGGTTATCGGCAGAGCCCCTTCTCCCTGCTCCCCGCCAGCTCCCCACTTCTGCAGCTCAATACTTGGCAAAGGTGTAGCCACGAGGTCCCTGTCACACAGAATTTTATTCCAGGTCTTCTGCCTACCGGGCTCTTTTGGGTGCATCAGCTTGTCTTCCCGAAGGAAGAAGTTTGCCAAGCGCCAGCCCCTGACCCGCGCCCCACCTGCAGAGGAGGAGATCGCTCCTGGCAGAACGTCATCCTGGGGCCGCCAGCAGACACAGAGCTGCAGGCAACAGCAGCCCCCGCGCTTGGCTCTTGCTGACCGGGCAAGCGGCAGCGGCGGTTTGTTCCACCCCGAGGCACAACCGCTCCTGTCCCTGACTTTGCTCTTCACACGCTGGAGACTGGCTGCAAAACCCTGTCGCTCCCCACCAAGGAGCCCCCTTCACTTCTGCCGCAGCTCTTTGCCCCCTGCTGCAGCCTCCTCTACACACACAGGGCAGAACGGAGCCCTGTTGGGTGTTTGCAGCTCTGACAGCCATGAAACCCTCCGGCTCTGGCCACCTCCCGCCCCGAGGGCGAGCAGGCAGCAGGGCAGAGGAGAGAGATCCAGGCGAGGCGGTGGCAGCGCAGCCTTACCTGGCAGCTCAGCCGAGCTGGTAGGAGGGCGCTTGCTGGGGAGATGGAGAAGGTGGGATCCGTCTCTAAATGTAAGTTGAAGTAGGAGTTAACGATCGACAAGTGTGAGTTCCTGGTGGGATATAAATACCCGGTTCACGCCGCTCAAGAAGAGCCTCTGACCAGAGCACGTGGCTGGTGGCACCTCGCTGGCACTGGTGTCCCCGGGCTGCTCTCTCGGGGCTTGGGGCAGAGCTGGGCTCTGCGGGGTGACTTTTCTGGGTACAGCAGTGCTAGATCGAGGGCTTACGCTGAACAAGCGGCTTGATGGTGCCACACGGACGAGCTGGTTCTGTTTCATACCAGCCTCTCATAGGATGCGACAAGTGATGGTCAGAAAAGGACCAGCACAGGTCAGTTGGTCACAGCAACACACCGGCTGGTGCCCACTTGGGTGTCTGCAGAGGAGACTGAAGGGATCTGAGCAAAAAGCCACAGAAGATTCGATTTCAGAGTCCACGGGCTAACCATGGGTTTGCTTTTTCTGCTCAGTCTTTCACCCCATCCCAAGCTACCCCTCCCTCCCCATCTTTGCCAGTTTGACTGGATTTCCCCTCAGCACTTCTGACTCCAGAGCAGTGGGCTCTTCCCTCCCACCCTCTGCCTTTCCCATCATCCAGGACAGGTCTTGTTGGCACTGAGATGTCATGGCTGGGCTTCGCTGAAGGGGATTGTTGAGATGGGGGGGGTGTGAACCTGCTCCCCAAGGGCTCTGGCTGGCTGTGCACTGACATTCCAAACAGACTTCTCCATGTAGACCGAGGGGGATCAGCTCCTGCCTTTTATATAAAGTGGAAACTCCATTTCCATTCAGCCTGAGCCCAGGGAGAGGCTGCAGAGATGCACCCGCTGGGCTGGCCCCACAGCACTCTTTATTTCGTGTCTTCTGGTTCCCCAGCCTTGCTCTGCTGTTTCTCACAGGACGGCGGCCAAGGCTGCACAGTCGAGCTGAGATCGTTTCAGACTGCAGGGTGATTTTTCTTTCACTGTACGTCCTTCAATTTCGGCAATGACCACGAAGTTTGGACTGAAACCTGCCCTGCTCGGGCACGAGCCGAGGGGGCGGTGGGGGAAGTCAGCCTTCTCAAAGGGGGAATATTTGCTGACACCAGGAGGTAGAGAAGTCCAAACCTATAAACACCCATCTGAGATAAGAGACATCAGAAAGGGATCGTGTGCAGGATCCACCAAGGAACCCCTGACACCACCGGGGAGCGGTGCCCTGTTGGGTGGTGCCCAGGACACGATCCCTGGCGGGGAAGCGCAGGGTCCATCCCCTCCACAGCCGCAACCACCGTCCATGCACCGGCTCCTCCTGGTTCGAAGCCGGACTGGGAGAGCCGTGTTCCACACACAGCATGAGCACATCGGGATGTGCAGCTGGGCGCTTCTCTCTGCTGATAGATGTTTTCTTTTCTGCGGGATGGAATTGTATCTCTTACACACGTTCTTTGTATTTCTTGGCATGAGAAAAAATTAAACTGCAACCTGCATGGCCAACGCTGAGCTGGTTTCTTCTGTCTGAACGAGAAAACAGTAACAACCCAAGCAACTGGTTTAACTGGCTTCACGCTCCAGGAGTGAGGAGGTCAGCTTGGGTGGAGTGGGTTGCAAAGAGGTGTCAGCGAAAGGCAGAGGAGAACAGCACAAGGCAGAGCAGAGGAAGGTCCAGGCAGATCAGCCTTGTGCAGCAGAGGTGAGCAGAGCCCCACCGAGCTCCTCAGGGGCAGCTCTTGTAGCTCTCGAGCCAGCCGTGCCATAGAGAAGGAGGAATCCTCCTCCAGGATGCAGGATGGGATGGGCTGTAGCCACGGGGAACTGCTGCTGGCCGCTGGCCCTGCGGCCGCAGTTCCATAGTGCAAGTGAACAAACACTACGAGAGAACAAATCCCCGACCTGCTCAGAACCCAGAATTGTTGCTCAAACCCATAGAACTTAAGAACCAAGAGCAACGTTTGGTCTCCACTCACAAAGCCTAGATGCAGGCTGCCCCCAGGAAGCAAATCCTTCTCAAAGTTCCTTCAGCCGAGGCTTGGAAATTCAGCCATTTCCAAAGACGGCGGCTTTAGTCTTCTCCCAGGAGGAGTTTACTCAACCAGTCGTGCCAGCAGGCTGCTGACTGTATAACAGACCACTTGGGTCGCTACCAGGGCTTCTTTCTGTGTTAACAGCACAGCAGCCAACCGAGGGCACAGCTCTGTGCCCGAGACCGGCTGCACAACTCCCTTCAGCTGCATCCTAACGCCCTGCTCTGGCTGCGCGTCTCTGGCGTCCTCCGGGAACGAGCAGCAGTGCCGCATCCAGACCAGCTCGGCCTGGAGACGAGGTTTGCCAAGTCTAGGATGAATCAGTTGTGTTACACAGCTCTCTCTCCCTCCTAGCAATATGCTCAGGCTGTCCAGGCTACAGCTCGGGGTAGGGCTTACTGGAAGTAGCCCTGTCCTGCAGCTTCCCGACGATGACTCCTTCCCTCTCTGGCAAAGCAGCCCCCGCAGAGCATCAACACAGGAGCCAGGTGCCACCAGCAGCCACAGGGATCAAAGAGGAGGCTTTATGGCCCCAGAGCTGCTCTCGGACACGGTGCTTCCACTCTCACCCGTGGCTATAATGGAAAAGGATAGCCATAAACCCTCTGCAATGTTGGCAGCCTGCAGCGTGATTCAGCAACAACCGGACTTAATGGCCCTGCCTGGAGCTGGTCCTGCTGAGGAGATTCCCTCCAGCCAGGTCTCTCCCAACCAACACGACCAGAGGCATCGAGGGGCACTGAGACACCAGCACAGCTGTGGCAGCTCGGGCAGCTCATCCAGTGGAGCCCACGGGGCAGTAACTCAGCAGCAAACCCTGCAGTGAAGCAGAATCAGCCGGTTTGACTTGCTGTGGCCGCGCTCAGCAGGGAGACCAGACCCTTCCAGACCTCCCCTGTGTTGCAAACCCTCATCCTGTAGCCTCTGATGCGACAGAGCAGAGCTTTGTCTGCCTGTACTTGTCACAGGCGGCGTTGCGATACCTCTCGTCCTTTTTTAAAGACACAAGCTGTAGGGTTGTTTTGAGGGAATGAATAAATAAAACAGGAGCCCGCTCCCTCCAGGTACCCAACGTCAGAGAAGGACTCTGCATTCCGTGTTTGTGAACTCACAGTCCAGAGCTGCTGTCCTCACGTGCACTCAAAAAATGATCAATCACAGGATGACTGAGGCTGGAAAAGCCCGCTGAGCTCAGCCAGCCCAGGAGCTAACATCACCTACAGCGGCCAGACCAGGGCACTGAGGGCTACAGCCCAGCTGTCCTTCAACACCTCCACAGATGGGGACTCCACCACCGCCCTGGGCAGTCCAGTCCAGGCTCTGAGCACCCTTTCCATGAGGAAGAGCTTCCCAACATCCAACCTAACCCTCCCCTGGCACAGCAGGGGAGGTCTTCTAGATCTGCCACTGCCCAGACACAAACCCCAGCCCCTATAGCCAGAGCCTGGCTCCGCACTGGCTCTGTCCTGAAGGTTCTGTGTGGTTCAGGCAGCACCACGCTGGTACATCAGCGCCCAAACAGCTCCCAGTGAGACAGAGCCACCCTGTAGCCTTGAGCACACACAGCAGTGACCACAACCCCCAGTTTATCCCAGAGCCCTTCGCTTACACAGCCCTGCCCAGCCCCTACGTGGCCCCCCAGACAGTCGGTGCATTTCTAACAGCTTCACCATTTCTCTTCAGCAGGTCTGTCCCCACTGCTGTGAAAACTGCAAATCTAACCGGATCTGCTGGTTCTTCCTCCTAAACTCCCTTCCCTCACCACCTCAGCCAGTGCTCCTGCTGTTTAGAGTCGAATGCCAGGGTGAGCAGACTCAAACCTCTGTCTCCAAGAGCCACTGGCCACAAACACTTAGACAGGTCTCGCCTCACCCAACCCTACAGCTGCCCCCGTCCTGCACCAAGACTGGACTCTGCAGGCAGCCGGTGCTATTCAGCGTCAGCACCCCCTCACTGTTTCTGCTCACCCAGAAGGACAAGGAGCTACAGGGGAGGTCCAACAGCCGCTTTCACCTGTCCTGAAGGAGAAGCAAAATGTGAATGTTTAGAAAACTCAGTGTGAGTTCCTTCCCAGCGCAGAGCAAAGCCCAGGGACTTGTGGTTGTGGTACCTGTGGGCAACAAGGGCTGGGACAGAGTGGTCCTGGCGGTGAGAGCTTTTGAGGAACGGATGCATCCAGCATCTCAGCCCATAGCGTAAGAGGCTGCTTCAAGCCAGCTTTGGCCACCTTCGTGTGCTGCTCACAGAATGCAGCAGGCAAGGCGGCTGAGCCAGAGCGGTTCTGGCCTGGAGGAGGAGGGTTTGCTTGACATAAAAGCCTCTGCACCACGGAGAGATCTGCCTTCAGTGTTGAGATTCCCCTCGGAGCATCCTGACCGTGTCACCAGAGCGGCTGGGCAGACGCAAGTTCCAGACTTCAAAGCCCGAAGCTGACAGCCTCTCCTCTGATGGTTGGCACTAAAGGGAAGGAGTGCCAAGTGCTTTAGCCTCCTGTTTTATTAATACTCTGCTCTGATGGGCTCATGTATAATAGATTAGAGGAGGGACAGCAGGAGGGTCACATCCAATTTCCATGTTGTGTGTGTTTGCTGCCAGACACTATGGGCTGGTTGATCCCCTCGTCATGTTTGTCACCGCTAATGAATTCGCATGAACTTTGGGGTTCAAGCAAAGGACAGGAAGTCGGTGACCTGTTAGTTCCTCGGCTGGTTCCCATGACTCTGCTCCAGCCAGGAGCGACGGGCTAGAAGCACAGGGAGAACATTTCCATTTTTGCTCTAACAGTGACTGCTGCTGAAGAAGCAAACGGGGCTCCTTCTGCACCCTCAGAGCCATCCACAGCCTCTTGGCAAGTTGTTCACCAGGCAACAGAGCTGGAGCCCTGGGCTGCTGTGGCCAGCACAGCCACACAGGCAGCAGCGCTGCACAGTCACACTGGGAGTGCTCAGGGCTGTAGAACTGCAGCAGCAGCAAGACCTTGTGATGAGCAGCTCACAAACACATCTGGCTCCGCCAGGGCTCACCCCGCTCCACGGAGACATGAGGGGCTTGTAGCTCAACGCTGGCCAGAGGACAACACACTGCCCCCTAAACTTCTCTCTGCTCATGAAATACATTCCTAGCTGTAGAGATTGAAAAACAAAAGACAGAATTAGGGTGGATGGTGGATGTCTCCTTCAAAACTTGAAGCTTGCCAAACACGCTCCTGTGCTGCAGTAAAGAGCAGAGAAAGGATGAAGTTGACACTTGGTGATGGTGCTGAAAGCTTCCACCTTCCCATTTGCTACCCAGAACCAGCCTTCCTCTTTACAGGTGAAGAGTCTCCTTGCAGCACAACTCCGTGTGCTGCCTCCAGTCACCTCCACTGTGAAAGAAGAGCAGCCACAGCTCCCACGTTGACACAGCGAGACCCTTAACGGGAGCCCAGCTGATCCTGCATGGCACAGGGTAGATGTTTCCATCACATCTCAAACTTTGTTTTCATCAGACAAGATGTATTCAATAAACTCTGCAGAAGGACCAGTGGCTCCTCACAATCACAGAACGATTGAGGCTGGAAAAGCCCTCTGAGCCCATCCAACCCAGCCCAGGACCTGACACCATGACATCAGCCTGACCAGGGCACAGCCAGTCATGTCCTTCAACACTTCCAGGGATGGCAACTCCACCACTGCCCTGGGAAGTCCGGTCCAGGCTCTGATCCCCCTTTCCATGAGGAGGGGCTTCCTGACATCCAACCTAACCCTCCCCTGGCAGCTTCAGACCCTGCCCTCTCGTCCTGGTGCTGGTTGCCTGGGAGCAGAGCCCGACCCCCATCTGACTGCAACCTCCCTTCAGGGAGCTGTAGAGAGGAAGAAGGTCCTCCCTTCTCCAGGCTAAACACCCCCAGCTCCCTCAGACTCTCCTCACTGGACTTTCCCTCCCCCAACCTTGTTGCTCCTCTGGACCAGCCCCTCAATCTCTTCTTGAAGTGAGGGACCCAGCACTGCCCCAGTACTCGAGGCGAGGCCTCCCCAGTGCCCAGCACAGGGGGAGGATGACGTCCCTAGTCCTGCTGGCCACACTACTGCCAATCCAAGCCAGGATGCCACTGGCCTTTCATGCCACAAATGGGAAGAGGAGAGGCTGGCTGGTACGAATTGCACCAGCAGGTCAGGGCACTGCTCAGGGCACTCAGTGGCCATGGTGGGGCTGGGTGGACGGTTGGACTTGATGATGTTGCTGGTCTCTTCCGACCTCAGTAATGATTCCATGGTTCTAACCAAGGACCTTTGCCTCACGGTGGTTATCGCTGGATCCTCGAGAGGATGAGAACTCCCATCCCGCGATCTCTACACCACTTGTAAGTAGAGTATCGGGGATTTCTCCGTGAGCTCCAGTCTTAAAAAACACCAAGAAGACATTTAATGAAGAACAGATAAAGGGGCTGATGCTCCTCGTTGCCGGGATCCCGCGTGGCTGAGCCGCCCGATGCCATTGTCGCCCAGGAGCTGCCGAACGCTCCCGAAGCCTGCGAAGCCGTCTGCTTTAACAGCGCCCAGCGTGAAACAAAGCGAAGACGGGAAATCCTTGCAGCGAGCTGCCTCCCTCTGCTGAGCTCGCTGCATCGCGCTGCCTCTTGGAAGTGTTTAATTACAGGCTGCAGACTCTACGGCGTTCCCTTCCAGCGGTTTGGTCTCGGGTCCCGTTTCATAAAACCTGTGTTTGCGATTCCTTCCCAGGGAGGATCAATCTCTTCATCAATTCCAGCCGGGCAGAAGAGCAAACCAGCAACTCAGCCCCTGCGCCGCAATTCATTGCTGCCCCGGCTCACGGCAGCCCGTAACCAGAGCAAAGGAACGGCGATTAGAGCTTTAAAGATCCCACGTCTTCCGCGACGCTCTGTCGCTACCCTGAGTTTTGACCGCCAAGGGAACAGTGGGGTAGAAGCTGAAGTATCTCCCAAAATGAGCTAAGAGCCGTGGAACGAGCTCGTGCCCCCCCTGCCCAGGCGGTGGCTTGTCTCAGCCTCTACTGCCGAGAGCTCCCACCCCACGGCCAGGCCAGCACAACTCTACCTGTGAAGGGCATCAGCAGGCAGAAGGGGCTCAGCTGCTGACCTCAGGGAAGTCTCTTTTCTCAGGAGGCACAAGGAGAAGTTTGTCCCCCGGGACGTGGCGGTGTCAGACCCGAGGAGGCTGGTGATGGTACAAGATGGCCAACGTCTGCCTGTCTGACGCAGCGAAGCACCCAGCAAGGCTCTGCCAGGAAAGACTCTGTGGCCTCCAGGAGCCTCTGATTTCCAGGGGCCGGGCAGACAGAAGATGTTAAGGACCTGACCCCCTAAATCCCCACAGCAGCAGCCCTCGCGTGCCTCCTCTCCCCTCCCCGTGGCGCAACGTGAGCTGAAGCACCCCTGAAGCGTTACAAGAACAGATGAACGTATTCAGCCCCCAAATGTTTGTTTTTGTGGTTTTATTCCTAAAAAAACCCTCCTCCACCTAAGCCGGCATGTGGGCTAGAGAACGATTTACATTTCCTGAAGCGTATGGAGAGGCAGGGAGAGCTGGCCAGCAGGTCCCTCAGCCCCGCTGCGAAGGCAGAGCTGCTCCCTGAATACAAAGCCCTATTTATATCGAGAGGGCAGACATCCCCCAGGAACGGTCCCTGCTGCAGGCTGAGCCCTCCTGCCTTCTGCCTCTTTCCAAGCTGGATTTCTTTACATAAGCAGCACATGCTTTTATAGACCTGACTCACAACCCTCCCCACCTCAGTAATATTTTAAAGTAAATTTAGCACTGGTGATACATGCCTGACCTAGAGGGAACTCCATTTATAGCAGCAGGGAAACATCCACGTGTACCCCCTTCTGCACTTGGCCTCTCGGGTGCTCCTCTTGCAGTGAGGAGAGAGCTTGACAAAGCCCAGGTGTCAGCTCAGTCTCCCTCCTGCACCGGAAGGTGGGAGGACACTCCTGGTATCTCCCACTTGTTCAGCAGCAGGACACGGGCACCCACCAGTCTCCAGGGGTGACAAAGTCCTTGTGCAGCCCAGTGACTTCTTACTGTAATAATTGTTTGCGTGTGAAGAGCTGGACCCCCTCGGGACACCTCTCCAGCACTTTCCCAGCAGCTCACCGTTTGGTCTTCCACCCGAAATATTCCCGAGCATCCTGCTGAGCTCTAACAAAAGGTTCCCTTAGCAAATCTGACGCTTCAGCAGCGTTTCCACCCTGCAAGCAGCCAGCTCAGCACAGGTCTGAAGTCAGAGGGATCTGCAGCAGATGAGACACCCAGGCACAAGCACCAGCACCAGCAAACATCTTCAGAACTTCACCACCACAGAGCAGCTCCAGGGGAGTTTGCAGCCCCCTGTGAGGAGCTTCTAGTTCTTGTCACTGCAGCTTTGAAAGACGACAGATGAAGAATGTCGTCCCCACTGCCAAGAACCTCGCATCAGGCCGACGAGTATGGACGAGGAAGATAAGCAAAGGACCAAAACAACATCTGAAGGGACTAAAGCTGACCTGCTCACAGCCTTTGTGGAAGCTCCTGCACACCACAGCCAGCAGTGAATCCTCAGCTGGAGCTCTAGGTGTGCCTTTGATCGATAAGCTACCAGGCACCGTGGGGCAGCCTTCAAAGTAAGGGGGGATCTAGTTAAAAAGAAATTAAAAGGATTAAAATAAATCCCTGTGTTTGAAACACCCAGTTGCAGCCTGCAGGAAGGGAGGAGGATCTGACGAGCTCAGGCAAAGGTAGAACAACAAAGGAGGAGCGACCTAGATGGACAGGAGACCTCTCGAAATGCCACTGCTGACCCACACGGGATTCACGGGGCGCGAAAGCCAGGACAACCACGCCGAGAGAACCGCAAAGGCTCTTTCAAAGGCAGAGAGACTTTGATTAGAGCCGGGCTGCTCCCGCTCGAAACTGGGTTAGCAAAGCCTCAGGGTCCCATTAAGAACAAAGAGCAAGAGGGCTGCGGTGACAGGGAAAAATTAAGCAGGGGCTGAGCAGCAGCAGCAGCAGCAGCTCAGGCGCTCGCAGTGGTCTCACACAGCTCAGGAATCAGGGGGAAGATGAAGGCAACAGCAGTCTCCGAGAGTTTAATGAGCACAGCCCTGACGCCGAGGCACAGGCAGCTCGGCTTTTGTAGCTAAAGACCCCGCTTTGGATAAAGGGCTGGTGTTCAGAAGCAGCTGCTGTAAACACCGAGGTTTCCTATTAAAACAGTATGAAAAGGATCAAGCCGGCGCAGCAGCACATCTCCCACTCGGCTCAGCGAGACAGAGCGGAACAAAGGCGCTCCCGTCTCTCGGTCTGAATTCCTAACGGGTCGCTCAGCTCTCTTCCAGCAGGAGACCTGCTGGTGGAATTGCAGCAGGACCGAGGGAGCGGAGCAGCGCTCATCCATAATGCACAGACACCCACTGCGCCCCGGCTCGGCAGCAAGGGCAGCAGTTTTCAGTCGGAGCAACAGTACTCTGGGAGGCGGATGGTTAAAAATATGTATCTTACGCCTGTGCCACTATAAATTATTGACTGTACAGGGAGCTGGAAAAAAGAATTCAGCTCCATCAATTATTTATTTCCTAATCCAAACCAAGATGGAATTTTCTGCACCACTTATTACCAGCACCGCAAACTGGAAACACGAACTGCACTTCCCACCGTCTGAAGCCAGAACTGCCCTTCCATTTTCGAGACGGTTTTTGAAGGTTCTTCTCTAACTTGAAACACGCAGTCCATCTTCTTCCCCTGAGGAAGCATATGGTCATGCCTGAATATTTAGCAGGCACATCAAGGATACAGAGATCCATCTCTGCTCTCAAGCAGCGTTACAGGCACAGCACGACGGCTCCGTAAGGAAGAGCTGCCTCCCTGCACTCCAAGCCTTTAGCAAATGCACAGGTACCCCAGAGCCCTGCGGGTTTTCTTCTCTGAGGGAACAAATTTGAGGAGCAGCAGCAGCAGCAGATTAAGCACCAATTGCAAAATCACCAGATACAGACGGGGCTTTTGGCATGACGCTGCTTGAGCACCTGGGGGTGGAGATGGTCCTGACTGCAGGTGGTCCTGCTCCAGCAGGGGGATTGGACTAGATGATCTCTTGAAGTCCCTTCCAATTCCTGATGATCTGTGACTCTATGAAAATTACAGGATACGACAGAACGGTGGCACTGGGTTGAAAGTTGGACTTGATGATGTTGGAGGTCTCTCCTAAGCTTAATGAGTTGATGAGTCCGCGATTCAGAGATTTTTTACAATTTGGTTGTCCCAGTGTCAAAGCTTTGGCTGATTTTTGGTGACTGTGTGGTGACTGGAGAAGGGAAAAAAAAAAAGCAACTACCAAACTGCTGAAATGGATTGAAAAAGGGGGGAGGCACCTCATGCTGAGAAGGTTCTTCAACTCAACAGCAGTTGAAGCTTCAGTTTTGCTGTGCAGTTGGGAACTCAAGTGTTTTACACTACAGATAAGTGGAAATTTAACACTTACCTCTAGAGAAAACCATCCTTGTCCCATCTGTCGAAGAACAGCCGGAAAAAAAGTCACAGCTATATTAAGACCCTTCCAACACAGGCGCTTGAAACAGAAGTGGAGCCCAGGTCTGCAGACACAGGCAGGAGAAACACATCCTGTCGAACCGAGTGCTACAGGCCAGCAAATGCTCCATCACAGCTGAGATCTGGTTCAAAAGTGGAGAACACCCCAATCTGTACACCCAGAGACAACCCCAGACCAGAGAGACTAATCATCCCTGCATCTTCCCCAGAGTTTAGGCAGGCAAAGACTGTCATGGGGAAAAAACCAAGCACCTTGCTTAGAATTCTAATTTATTATTAAATTACATATCAAAGCTTTTTTTTTTTTTAATACACAGAGAAAATACACAGTAGGTGAGAACAGAAACAATTACAATAAAATAAGATCCCAGAAGCTGTATGAAAAGCAAAATATCAGAAAGTGCAATCAGAAACTCACCCACCAGGGTCTGGACCGGGATGTTTTGTGAGAGAGGGGTTTGGTTTCTGAGTGTTTAGTTGAACTGGTTTCCTCGGTCACTAGAGTGAACAAACCAACAGCCACTTGCATGTTCAGAACTGAAAGCGTCACCAAGGGTGTCAAACAGCCAGTTGACAGGAGAGATGGGGCCACCAAGGGATGGCAGATGCCTCCTAGACTATGGCTCTGTTTTGGCTCCATGTGTCCTTCCTTGTGGTTTCCTGCGCTGCCCAGGGCTCAGCAGGACCCTCTGCTCTGAGGGATTCCATAATCCCACAGTGCTCTAAGAAGTTTTGGAATGATATGCTCCTTCAGAAGTGGTCCAGCTGCTACCAGCCCCTCCCGTTTCAAATGAAAGCTTTGGAGGGAAAATAAAGTAAAAATAAGACAAGGTTATGGATCAAATGATCTTGGGAAACAAGCTGCTACATTCAGGGAGTGAAAACAGTCCTGACTAACCGAGCTACACAACTGGGGGTGGCGGGTCAGCCCCGTGCAGCAGTTCTGGGGAGCTTCAGGAACACGGCCGTGGAGAACAAGCTGTCAACAATTCATCTGGAGCTTCCACATCACCTAAAAATCTAGTTCTGCTCTGTCGCTTTCAATGTCCAGCAAGGAACTGACTCTGACTTCTCACAGTTAGTTCAAGACTGCTCAAAGACAGGACTCCTAGAGGTACATGTGAAAGGCTGCCGTTGTAATGAACACAGCAGGAGTTGACACCACACTTCAGTAGGCAAAAGCTCCTGAAATCCATATTGGTTAAGAAAACCACTCGTTCCTTCTCATGGAGGGCAAACTCTCAGCTTACCAGAAGCTCCACACCGCTTGGTCCCAGAGCCACGTTGGACAGCAAAGCCTCCCTCCGGCCCTGCTCCACCATGACCCCATACAGGGCTGGAGATCCTTTAAGGCTGTGGTCAGGGCTACGGCCACTCAAACCCCCACTGTAGACTGGACACGCAGTGCAGGTACTGCCTTGATGCTCCAGCAACCGGAGCTCAAGGATCGGATAAGCTTGTGACAGAATGAAGAGAAAGGATCAAAACACTCACATCTGTGTGAATCGTGGCACCCAGGTATCAACAGGATCCCTTCTGGCCTAATGCCTGGCTAAGGGGGCGATGGACAGCTTTGCAGGGGGAACTGCTGTACCGGCAGGAACAGAGCAGGAATTTGATTTTAAAAGAGGGAGAACGCGCCCTGTAGGAATAGTACGGGTTTTCTCACTTCATTTCAATGGATTCACAGTGATTTTCTCAGCACAATTCTGGTTGAGTTACAAAACTGCAGCTTTGCCAGGAATTGCCGAGATGGGAATTCTTTAACCACGTTTTCTTCTCCTTAGAGCAAGCAAGAGGCACCAGACAGAATGAAAAACTTGAACATATTTAGCAACAGGAGACACACAAACCTATATTTTGGGATCAGAGATTAAATACTGCAAATCCACAGGGTTCATTTCACAGCCCATTACAGGTCTGTGCCATTAGAGACATCCAGGAAAATCAGCAAGTGTTTGCCCTCGGCTGTGTGTGACCAGAGCACAGCAAAGCCCCTGCTCACGCTGCCCGTGACCGCACGAGGATGACGAAGGGGAGACCACCAAGTTAATGAAATGGATTTTCCAACACAACGCTCTGTCTCAAAGCCAACACAAATAAAGCCCACGGAGGGGCTGCCAACACTGAAACCATTTCCAGTAAAGCTTTATCAGAGATAATTCCGCTGTTTTATAGTAAAATATATCCGTTCCCCGTAACATTTCCATAACATGAAAAATCAGTTCTGTTTACATATTTATTATAATCTACATAGTCTCCATAGCAGCTTTTCCACACAATAAGATTAAATATATGCACCAAATGATCAGGTAAGTCCAGTAAAAAGACTGGTTATAAGATTAAATAAGTGAATTTATTTACGGTACTGCAGATCTCATATTGCCAGCTATACAGGAATCAAATCCTACAAATCCTAAACAGAAGCATGACTGCTGACCAGGGTCCCTTAGGGGTGGTGGAAAAAGCACTGGGGAGAAGAGCTTTAATCTCCCACCACAGAGATTCATTAATAAACCTCCTTTCTCCATCAAGGTTTCTCCTGAGCCCCTTTAACAAACACTTCGTTTCAAACCAGGAACCTTCCCAAATCAACCCAATCATCACTCTTTATTTAAAATACAAGCTCCGTACTCCACACGTAGTAACCCCAAAAAGCTTTCTCATCCCAGCGAGCAGATGACTGATTAGAAGCCTTTGTTGACTTCTTTAGCACAAAGCTACCAGTCTGCAAAGAAGCCTCCGAACCCACACAGAGCAAAGGGGTGGTTTTGCACACTCCGCAGGCACAAGTCCCTGCTCCCTCCAACAGGGACCTCACAGACACTATAAAAAGCAGTAAAAAATTGTGTCCGTCCCATTGGACTTCGTTCCAGAAGAGAACGTGGAGACTCTGTGACATTTGTGGGGAATGACAGAGAGAAATCTGTTAGGGGCACTGTGGAGTGACTGTGAAAAGGGTTAGAGTTCTTAGAAAGACCTGCCAGTGCCTCAGCTGGAATTTATTGGGTTACACTGCGACAGATGGAAAAGAGCCACTGAAAGAGCAGAGGAATCTGTGATTTGTGAATCTGCAAGATCAAAGGCATTCCTGACCTCCGCTTGGTTTGGAGAGGCAAACACAGCAGGATTTGTGTTGCGTGTCTGGACAAATAAACGTTGAGGGGTTTCCCCCCCTTCTAGAGAATGGCAAATAACACTTGTTTTGCTATAGGTATATTCAGCTCTTGGCTGTGAGGACTTACATCCAAATGTCTCACACCCAGATGTGTCTGGCCCAGGTACAACCATCATCATTTTCACTTCCAACTGACAGTAGAAGATTATAGTGTAAAAATATTAATGCTATTAGAGTAACTTCATCTAAAGTACAATATAGACTCTTGAAACTGCCTCTCGTGTCTTTACCAAGACCTTTAGGATGCCAGCCAAAATCCAAGCATTTACACCCAAAAGACTACTTTCAGGTGAGTGTTTGGTCACTGCTCAGACGACTGAACACTACCGTAAACAGCTGCGAGGCCACTGTGCTCCCTTTTGACAATGGGAGACTCGAGAGCCCCTTTAAAGCCACAAGACACCTCACAAACCTTCCTCAGAGGGGAGCTGATTGATACCGTTGTGCAAAAAGTGAACTGAACAATCCTTTTGTTGTTGCTTTTCACTTGGAGGAATTTGTGTGAAGCACAGTTTTCACAGCACAAGTTATGCAGCAATAACTAGTATCTCAACCATGAGTTAAAAAGAATCACAGAACAGGTATTTAGTAGTAAAGCAACCAGACGGCTTAAAGCTGCAACATTCTTCTCACGTGGGAGCAGAAGTGTTCAGTGCTTGGGGGAAACTGGCTTCCTGCAGAGTTTCCACCGAAGACAAGCAGAACAACCCTTTTCCCACTTACCAGCCAACGACAGACCCTCCACAGCGCCACTGAACACAGAAACTGTTCTAGCAGTTCTGGTAAGCGTCCCCCCGTATTTATTTGCCTTGCAGTGAGAAAGAGAATTAAAGACAAACAAATGCCACAAAATTGAACCAAAGGGAGATGTACAGCAGGGAAGGAGAAACACTGCAGCTTCAACCCAAACCCAGTGTCACAGTCTACCCTCCTAAGCTCTAGACATCACGCTGACACTGCCAGCCATGATGAACAGGCTGTTTGAAGTCTGTCGCTTCCCCCACTCCCTTTTCCTTGAACTGGGGGGGAGGGATGGTGGTGATGAGTTTAGCAGAGTCCGCGGGGGAACAGCCATCAATGAAAAGCGTATAGCAGCAGTAAGATGGTACAGACGCCAATAACACCACCCAGGATGAGGGAATCTCGTCGTTTCCGAAGGTTGATCCTTTGAATCAGGCTATTCACTGCTGGAAACCGATCTTTGAGGAGTCTGAGTCAAGGTCACATCAGTAGGCAAACAACAGCATCTTCCTTAACAAGCACCCAAATCTGTAGGTGGAAATCCCAATGCTGCAAGAAATGCAGAACTACTGCTGCGCTGGAGAAGGCAGATGCAATCGAATAAAACCCTGACAGCTAGTTAGCAGGGTCACACCTGCATTTCACCAGAAACAGACAGAGAAGAAGAGAGACCAGAGCAGCTCAGCGTCCACACTCACAGCATTCATCACCTGATCACCTCAATTACCAGGGGCTGATGTAGTTTAATCTCCGATACGTGAGGCTTAGTTACTTCTAATAATTGTGCTTAAATGAGAATGAAAAGAGTAAATGGGGCAGCTATATAAAACTTGTGTGGAATATACTTAACGGAATGCTGGTACTGGTGAAGAGAGCAACCACAGACACACAGAATCATTGAGGCTGGAAAAGCCCTCTGAGCTCATACAGCACAGCCCAGGACCTGACACCATGACATCAGCCTGACCAGGGCACAGCCAGTCTGTTCTCCAACACCTCCAGGGATGGGGACTCTGCCACTGCTCTGGGCAGCCCATTCTAGGGTCTGAGTACCCTTTCTGTGAGGAAGGGCTTCCTAACATCCAACCTAACCCTCCCTTGGGCAGCTTCAGGCTTTGCCGTCTCGTCCTTGCACTAGTTGCTTGGGAGAAGAGCCCAACCCCCACCTGACTACAACCCCTTTTCAGGGGGTTGTAGAGACAGAAAGACTGCCCCTGAATCTTCTCTTCTCCAGGCTAAACACTCCCAGCTCCCTCAGCCTCTCCTCATCAGACTTTTCCTTCAGTCCCTTCCCCAGTCTCATTGCTCCTCTGGCCCAGAACTGAACACAGTACTCGAGGTGAGAGCCAAAGGCATTTGACTGGGAAAATCATACCTGTCGCGTGATGACACACCACTGAAGGATGTGGAAGAACAACAACTTCTCTAAAATCATCAAGACAGAGTAAATCTGTCTCTTAATGTACAAAATACAATTGCCAACAAGGTAATAATTTTCAGAGCTTCATGTCTTTGGAACCAAAGAAAGAATCTTTTAAGGCTGAAGCTTATTGAATAGTCTTTTTGGTTCTCGCCAGTTGCTAAGAAGTGTAATGAAATTACTAGGATACATCTCTTTGGGATGTAACTCCTCTAATCAAATGACGCTAATGTTGTTCTTTGGGCCTTTACGATAGAAAGGAAGGGGTAAGTGGGAAAATGACAAACATGCAGGACTCAACCATCTGGCACCTTGGTTCGCCATGAGCACAGAACACTAAAAGAAACCAAGAATCATCACAAGTTTGTGACAAGAGGATCACAGAACATTAGGGATTGGGAGGGACCTCAAAAGATCATCCAGTCCAATCCCCTGCCAGAGCAGGATCCCCTAGACCAAGCAATGGGTGTAAGCTAGAACACAAGAGGTTCCACATAAATATGAGAAGGAACTTCTTCCCAGTGAGGGTGACAGAGAACTGGAAGGGGCTTCCCAGCGGGGTTGTGGAGTCTCCTTCTCTGGAGACGTTTAAAACCTGCCTGGATATGTTCCTGTGTGACTTCATCTAGGGGATCTTGCTGTGGCAGGAGGATTGGACTGGATAATCTTTTGGGGTCCCTTCCAATCCCTAACGTTCTGTGATTCTGTGAAGTTGCACAGGAACGTGTCCAGGCGGGATTTAAACGTCTCCTAGAAGGAGACTCCACAACCCTCCCTGGACAGCCAATTCCAGTCTTCCATCATCCTCACTGGGAAGAAGTTCCTTCTCACACTGATGTGGAACCTCCGATGTTCCAGCTCACACCCCTTATCCTACCACTAGATGCCTCTGAGCAGAGCCTGGCTCCATCCTCCTGACACCTGCCCTTTCCATATTTACCAACATTCACGAGGTCACCCCTCAGTCATTTTTCCAAGCTAAAGAGACCCAGCTCCCTCAGTCTTTCCTCATCAGAGAGACGCTCCACTCCATCACATTTCATGCTCAGGTCACCAGCATTCTCAACTGTAAACTATAACAAGCAGCTTCAGTTCTGAAGAGTCCTGAAATCAAGAAGTAAAATGCAATTATACTTTTACAAAACCACACAGCAGGAAAGGCCATGAAAAGCCACTGCAAATCTCTACCTCAGAACGAACCCACACTGATTTACAGGCAGTACTCGGATTTGGGTAAACATAGCTTATTCACCACAGTCATCATTAAGATGTTTCGGTCATATCACTCATTGAGTTGGTTAAAAAATAAGTCAGTTTGTCCCTAACGACACCACCATGACAGGCTGCACAGCCAGGGACATCCCAAAGCATCCTGATCCCCAAACGACAGTGAAAGACTGCACTATACCTCTTCTCATGCACCGGCAGCATACATTTTTAGGAAAGGATACTAGCCAGAGTATTCATCTTGCTGTGTATTGACTTCAACATCCCTCTCTGCGAAGTCATATTTTCTTTCGTTGCCATGGCGATGCTGGGGAAAGAAAAAAGAGTGGATCAAGTTGTTGGTGCTAAGAATAACCTAGAGCTGAAACAAGAGGAAAGCAAGCAGGCAGCGCTTCTTCAAAGAACAATGAATGAGGTGAAGCAACATGAATGAAAACATGTTTAATCTCTACCCCTTTAATCTCTATCCTTTACACTTAAAGGGTTTCTCTTTTGATATCAGCCACTAACATCTGAAAGCACTGATTTCTTCAAACAGGCAGGGGTTTGGTGTAACTCCCCGGCCCCCAAAAAAATCTGGCACTACACTGCCACTAAGCCTAAAGGCACTCTGCTGCCTTGGGGTTTAAATTTAGAAGTTTATATCATCACAGACCCCACACTTCCACTCCAGCGAGCATATGGAATTTATTGTCTGCCATCAGGATATGATGGCTACAGAAATATTAAGCAAACAAGAGTTGACACACAATTAAAAACCAATTTGCTGGTTGAAAGGAGATGCTGGCAGTTTGAGACTCAACACAGCTCGTGGAGCTTTGCATAGAAGGTTTCTGGACAATCAAGCTGGGACATACAGTCACTAGGTCTTTGATGTCATTTAAATAGAACCAAGTGTTGGGATCTACTTGCTTTGACTCAAGATTAACTGTCTCCTGGCTCCAGGTAAGTGAGGGAAGCGCGGATTCTCCTGTACCCAGCAAGCCCAACCTGGCTGTTTATCCATAAACCTTTGTAGAGGAAGCTGGTGTGTAAGGAAACCTTGTCACAGCTCAGGTGACGCACGGCTCTGAGCTCTGGTCCCAACTATTATCATCCACAAGTGTACAAGCTTTCATACTCCTGTTCTTTACTAGTACCTGGTCCAGCATATATTATCACAGAACTACAGAACATCAGGGACTGGAAGGGACCTCAAAAGATCATCTAGTCCAATCCCTCTCTCAGAGCAGGATCCCCTAGATCAAGGTATCCAAATATAACAACAAAACACAGGTGAACATAAAACAGAATTTCCCATTTCAAATTTAACACATTCTGGAAATTGGAAAAACAAAGCAGTTCCACTGCTCAAGCCAAAGACATTTCAGTGAGGATTTTAAAGAACTATTCAGCTGACAAAAATTCTTCTCTCTAAAGTTTCTTTTGAGCTCATAAACCAGAGTTATAGGATGGAAAATGAAAGGCTAGGCTGCTACTTGCAGCCCCAGGTAGTATTTCATGTAGCTACTTGCAATGCAACAGCTTTGTGAGGCCAAACTGCACAGACTCATTCACATCTAGAGAAACAGAACATGAAAGTTTAGGCTCAGGAGATACAGCGCTTACAGAGGAACAGCATGACAGTCACCGCTCTCCTTGCCTGGCACGCATTTAAAAATAAAGAAAGTAGGACATAAATGCAACACGGCTGGATAATAGCTCAGCAAACATCACCCATATTGCCGCTGACTGCACCCACGTGAATAACAATGATTAAAACAAGTAGTTGGACAAGTTCTGTGAGTTGTAAATATGGAGGGAAAATGTTCTGGACGAATAAAAGTTAAGTGGACCGACCCAACAGCTGAAACATGAGGAAAGGGAATGAAAGTGGTAATTACAGAGGCGAATAAGCAAACAGGAAAATGTAAAATAACCCAGACATCCAAATCTTCCAGAGCACTGGGATGGGCTGCCCAGGGGGGTTGTGGAGTCTCCTTCTCTGGAGGTGTTTAAAACCCGACTGGATGTGTTCCTGTGCGACTTGGTCTAGCTGATCCTGCTCTGACAGGGGCATCGGACTAGATGATCTCTTGAGGTCCATTCCAATCCCTAATGTTCTGTGATACTGTGAACACAGCTAAGACTCCAAATCCAACTTGTACCTCTCCATTATGTAAAGTGGAGATCCATGCAAGTGAGAGCTTTTAATGTTTGCTCACACTGGCTGCACACAAAGCTCAAGCTAGTGTGAACAATATCTCCAAGGAGAGGCAGCCACAAGGCACCGAAACACAAGCCCAGCAGTGCTTGTCCCTGTGGCCAGACTAACTGACCTAACCCATAAATGCAAGTGATTTATTGGGTTACGTGGGACACTCTTTTCACACTCAAATTAGAAGATAATAAAGTGAAAATTAGATTAGACGAGAAATGAATCAAATCATTGCCTACCTATCCAACAGCGCACGGGCATAGAAAGAAAACAACCTAAGACAAGGTGCTAAAAGGAACTCTGTACAAAAAGGGAATAACCAGCTGTATAGCAGTGTAGAAAAAGCAGCGACCATCAAGAGCTGAGAAAGGAGCTACGAAATTCAGATAATAAATACATCAAACTGTATCACACGTGAGGTGATTTTAACATACTTGACAGGTTACAGGCCTTTACAGCTCAGCACGTGGGTATCTTATTACTAAGTAAAAGGCATCAAACTCACAAAAAGCATGGTTTGCTGTCGAGAAGAGCACTAAGGAAATTCTGAATGGCTAGGAACCGGGCTGGAAAATGAAAGATTTCCCCGCTGTAGGCAGGAGATAATCGATTACTCAGTACCTTCCAGCTTCTTCCCTCACAGCTAGACCCTTCTCCAGATGAAGCTTTAAAACTGCATTTCTCCAAGCACTCCTGAATTAAGCTGCATTTTTCCCTAAGATGCATCCAGTGACTCATGAAGGCTTCCATTAATTTATAGAAGTGAAAATACAAGATGATTGCCAGGATATATAAAGTGTTCCTGAGACACCTCCAAGATGCCTTTGGAAATGATTCTTACAGATTATCACAGAACACAAGGTTCCTGCTCTAGCATCTGTGGGACAGAACTGTCCATGTCACAGAAAATAGCAGGATGCAACTGTTCAAGTTTCTGTGTCATGAGATTGGAACCATCTTCAGATCTTTTATCCAGTATTTTGAAGAAATGTAGCTCAGCGAGGTTAGGTTCTACTGAGCGGTTCTGAAGAACAAAATCAATTGCAGTGATTAAATTGCAGCAATTACCATTTTTAATACGATACGGTCTAATAATGAATGTAATTGGGATATCCATGAAGAAGAGATTAATTAGATTCTAGCTGCCATTAGCAAGTCAAAACTCAAGTACAAAGCAGTGCTCTCCACATATTAAAAACCATGAGCTGGTTTACCTGAGCCTTTATACCTATAAATGAGACTTATATTTAAATACTAGAAGAACACACACAGCTCTGGGAACTAGTCCACTGATCAGTCAGCTTTGGTTCCATTCCCATCCCTAACATATGCTCATTGACTTACTGTTGCCACTTCTTCACTGACTAATACATTTAAAAAATAGAATAATGACATTCTTCCCATTCACAATATTGGCCCCGTTTAGCTGCTCGACACCGTAATCTCCTCAAATCAAGAACAGCTTTTTCTTAAGCTTTTTGAAACTCGTACACAACATTTCCAATAAAAGATTAGACGCTCCTTCCTGGAATCGAGATGACTCCGATGTAACATTTCTTTTGGAAACCAGCATGGGCTATTCTTGGTGCTGCACTGGCTTCAGCTACTAGAGTTGGGTGCAAACCAAGTTTCTGAAACCAGATGGTATCCTGCTCTCTCTATTCCATATGAAAGTGCTGCTGCAGTACAACACTGCAGACTGCTGCGCTCGGGAAAAAATCAGCTTGAGGTACAAAGACACAAAGAGCTCACCCATCTCTTCCACAAACCAGGACTATCTCAAATTCCTGAGCTCACAGCCATATCTCAAAATTTCACTGACATTTCAAGACTATCCTTGAACATTCAGCACAGTGGTGGGTACGTGAGCAACCACCTCTCTCTCCGACAGTGAAACAACTGATATTTGTACAGTCTGCAGTTTTCATGAGCATGAAAACGTACAGAGCTACGGACGCTTCCAGCTGTTACCACAGTCAGACTCGTCTCACACGCAGGGATACACTTTTAATGTTGCTTAAAGTGTTGTTACCTAGACAAACATTTAAGCTAACACAGAATCACAGAAACATTTAGGTAGGAGAAGACCTATAAGATCATCAAGTCCAACCTTTATCCCCACTCATATTTTTATCACCCCTAAAACAGATCTCTAAGCACCTCATCGATAACAACTTTTAAACACATCAAGGGATGGTGACTCAAACCCCTCCCTGAGCAGCCTCCCAGTGCTTTACAACCCTCTCAGAGAAAGAAATCTTTCTTATGTCCTGCCTAACCCTCCCTTGATGCAGCTTCACAAATCACAGAATCATTCAGTTGGAGAAGACCCTTGGGATTATCAAGTCCAACATCAACCCTACTCTACAAGTTCACCCCTAAACCAGACCCCCCAACACTACGTCGAAGCATCTTTTAGACTCATCTAGGGACGGGGATTCAACCACCTCCCCAGACAGCCCATTATGTAAGCTTTAGGCCATTAGCAAGAGGAACATACCAAAACGTTCCAAAACCAACTCCTTGCTCCCTCCATTGAGACAGCTCAGTCAAGTCTACATTGATGAAGTGCTAAAGCAAAGATCTAAAGGAACAAAACGTGTTTTTAAAATCAAGTAATTCATACATTACTGGAATTTCTGCTTCATTTTGTACTCCATGAATCACACTTGCTCATTTAAATTCACGGCAACGTCTCCGATTAAGGGAATTGACTTCGTGACACTGCATAGAGATGCAAGCTCTGGGTTTAAATTGGTAGAAATTCTGATTAGATCCCTTAATTCTTTGCATACACATATGTACATATACACTCCCAGCTATAAATATGCATGAGTGACTGGATGCATATGGACATGCAATCATTCCAATTACTCTAAAGACTGCTGTGGATTTTGATGAAGCCCAAGATGAAAACAAAGGGACGTTTCCTAAGAAATTAAGGAGACTGAGGGGTGACCTCATTACTGTTTATAAATATGGAAGGGTGGGTTGTCAGGAGGATGGAGGCAGGCTCTGGACATTGTTAACCAATGACAGGACAAAGGGCAGTGGGTGTAAGCGGGAACATAGGAGGTTCCACATCAACATGAGAAGGAACTTCTTCCCAGTGAAGGTGACAGAGCACTGGAACAGGCTGCCCATGGGGGTTGTGGAGTCTCCTTCTCTGGAGACATTTAAAACC
>JAOXOE010000827.1:7890909-7933494 GCA_028565055.1 Phoeniculus purpureus | reverse complement strand
GGTGATCCTGCTGTGGCAGGGGGATTGGACTAGATGATCTTTCAAGGTCCCTTCCAATCCCTAATTATTCTATGATTCTGTGTTCCCACTGCTGTATCTGAGTGGCTCAGCCTGTGGCATAAGAACTAGCTCTGGCCTGCAACTAGAGAAAATTATTTGTTGCTGGAAGAGACTGGAATCATTAGATAAAAGAGGTTTTATGGAACATGGAGTGCTATAGACAAGAAAAAACAGCTTCCTCTGGTGTTATTGCCAAAATTTCAGACGACCAGACAACTTTCAAATTTCCAAGGGAACAGCCACTAAGTCAGTCAAAAATAGATTTAGGAAACTGCCTGTTTCAAAAGTCATAGCCTGTAAGAGGCGCCAGCATTTTTCAGCACTTCTGTCATTTCCGAGTAGAACCCTGAAGAGTTAACCAACATCTACCAACCAAAACAAAAGCAGCCAACACACAGAAAAAGGCAAAATGAGGAAGGAAATCCACACGGTGAAGGAATATTCATTGTATTTCAAGTATTTGAAATAAAACCGGTCCACTCTGGCACACTTCTACACAAAGAATACTGTTCTCTGCAATTTTTAGTCTTCAGCCATGAGAGTCACAGCAACAAGTCAAGAACAGCTGTGCTGCAGTCACCCTTCTATTCAAAATGAAGATACATCACAGTGAGGGTGACAGAGCACTGGAATGGGCTGCCCAGGGGGGTTGTGGAGTCTCCTTTTCTGGAGACATTTAAAACCCACCTGGATATGCTCCTGTGCAACTTGGTCTAGGTGATCCTGCTCTGACAGAGAGATTGGACCAGATGATCTTTCAATGTCCCTTCCAAACCCTAATGTCCTGCGATTCTGTGATCTGAAAGTATGGAAAAGGCAACACTTGGAGCTTTTCCCTGAAAAGGAAAGATGTGAAAGGGAAAGATGAAACCTTTTTTACCTTTTTTTTTTTCAGTGCCTAAATGAAAGACTCAGGGGGAAGAGACTCTCTCCATTCTTTATTATTCCTCACTATTACGTTTCTGATATGTAGGTTATAACGTGGCATTCATTAACAATTCATAGGGAATTACCATATTCAAGTAGCACAGCAAGCTTTGTTAACTACCTACACAGGCACAACTCTATTTGTTCCCTTTGCTTGTTGCCTGGGAGGGATCACATGCTGGAAAAAATAAAACCATCACCTAACGGGGAAGGATTTGCACCAGGTATCCATTGGAAACACTAAGGAGATGGGAACAGAAAACTATTTCATTACATTCTTGCTGATCACTGACAATGGAGAGCCATGCAGGAAAATAAGTACTGGAGAAGATGGTTCCAAGGCAGCCTCCAGCATGTAAGAAACCCCAACAGGACAGTGGAGGAATTCCCCACTGCTTTGAACTTTTGCTGTGTTTCAGGGCAATGCAAATAAAGGACCTGAGTTGTTGCCAGCTTTGCTGCAGAGGGACTCACCCTGGAACTGCTGACAGCCCCTGAATGGCAGCAGACCTGTCGGGTATGTCTAGATACACAGAGAGCATCACAGGGAGCCCAGCAGCAACAAGAACTAGGACAAATTAATAGAGAAAACTGATGAAGCACAAGGACTTCAAGTCCCAGGAGACAAACAAGCCCTCTAACTTAAATCAGGGTTTCAGAAAAAAAGCTATAGGTAAGGTCAGAGTCCCCATATAGCAACACCTTAGAGTTTCCTTCTTGCTCAGATTCTCTGTAGCATCAGCTAACCACCACGGTGGCTGAATAACCACCCTAGCTAACAGGTAGGGAAACAAAGGTACCTAAATTAGGACAACATATCACAAGCTAATAAGGATGTATAATGCCCACTGATTTTAGCCCCCACACAGCAAGTCATCAGTTTTGCCAAAGCCAGGTACATTGTTATACCCAGTCAGCCAGGATCAGAGGAACAAAGTCTGGCTTTGGTGGCTCAAACACTGAAATAAAAGGAAAAAGCTAAATTAAAATTCAACGATTCCTTTCTTCTAGACAGCTTGTTTGAACAAGCATGTTTGCTGCTGCTTACACTTTTAAAATCTGACCCAAACACCAAGATCTTCCCAGAATTAACCGCAGTGTTAGTTACTAAGAACCACGCAGTGGTGCAATGCAAACTAATTCCATTCTGAGACCCAGCTTCAGCTTTCAGGATGCCTTATGAAAATGATTTCCTTAGATTTCTTGGTTTTAACCTCAAATTGGGCACAAAATAAACTTTGTAACTGAAAGAAGTTATGAGCACTTTTAAGATCAGTAAATTAAAATCTTAATGTGTGCACTGTGTTGCCTGTGAGGCAGGTGAGGACAAGAATCACCCGAATCAGCACAAACATCCTTCAGACAGGCAAAGCCCTTCCCATCACAGAGGTGCTCAGTACCAGTCACGCTGGCTCTGTCACATCAGTTGTCCCCATAGACAAACACAAAAGAGAATGTGAATTGCACCTCTCCTCATGGCTCCCGTTTTGTGCTATAGAACAGCTGCCCTGCACAGCCCATTACACGCATGGAAGCTTCTGTTTCCCAAAAGTAGAAGCCTAAATGCCAAAAGCTGCAGGCACAGCTAGGGAAGGCTGAAATAGGGGTTCAGCTTCCCAAGATGCTATTTAAAGCAAGTGATAATTTAAAAATCTTCAGCAGATACTAACATAGGAGGGTAATAAAGCAAGAGAACTGATCTCATAAAAAGGAAGAAGTATCCTGTAGGGTTTGCGACCTGCTTAAATAAATAATAGATGAAAGCAAAACAAGCCCCTAAGGTGACAGAATTAGCACCAACAAGGGACATTAGTGAACCTGTTATGTAGAGAAGCCTATAGAAACAACTGTCCTCATAGAGCAAAAGAGGATGAAGTAAAAACGTTGGAAAAGATCGCAGAATTATTAAGGCTGAAAAAGACCTCTGAGATGATGAAGTCCAGCCTATGACCTAACATCCTCACAATCACCTAGACCACTAAGGGCCACAGCCAGTCTGTCCTTAAACACCTCCAGGGATGGGACTCCACCACTTCCCTGGGCAGTCCATTCCAGTGTCTGATCTCCCTTTCCATGAGGAAGGGCTTCCTAAGAAACAGGAGAGACAGAGGATTAAGGAAATTCAAGCCAGCAGGACAGTCACTCTGGGCAATGCTTAGCTCACACTGCTGGCCTGGACACTCCAGTTGAAGCAGCAGTGGTTTGGGAATACAGAGGAGAGAACACACAAACCAGCTCAGTTTTTCCTGCTCCACTCTGAATCATTCGGCAACTCTGGCTGCTCCTGTGGCAAATGGAATATCACAATTTCGCATCCTTCATCAGGATTAATTAGGTCATTTGTTGAAAGTATCAAAGGAAAGGCCGAGCATTGGCTCAGTGGAGGAGAATGACATTCTCTGTTCCCGCGGGAGTTTGCTGGTGAAGGAACACTCTGTCCTTGCCTCATTGCTGTCCTCTGATCTGAGGACAGGCTCCAGAATCAATTCTACTCCTTTCAGTACCATTAACATTCCCTGTGATTAAATAAATAGGGAATGTTCTTTTTTCCTCTTTGATGTTGCATGCAATCCAATTCAAACTGTGGAAACCACTGCTTTCGCATTTTGCCCCGTTGTATCTCAGGGAGCTTGAAACCTTCTACCAGCAAGAAACTCTTAGAGCAGTTACCATGGTGACACTGGTAATAGGTATTTAAAGGCGGCTCACTCATAATCACATCTATTAGATACCAGGAGGCTTTAGGAAGAGATATGCAAAAAGCTCCAAACTAGGGAGTAAACCAAGCTTAGTGATGGTGTAAGGGGACAAGGAATTTATGGTGGTGTGTAGACCACCATTTAGCTGGACATAAAGGGCTCCTGTTCACAACTGAAACAGCACTGGAGCTTGCAGAATAAACTATTTTTAGTTTGTAATTTAAAAATTGGTTCTGAAAGCTTCATTTCAATAGCAGTAGCTCTGTAAATCCTTTCAGAGTACCCTTTGCCAGAAGCAAAATAAAAAGCTGTGCTACAGCTCATCCCACATTAGAACCAGCTGCTGGAAACTCCCTGGCCTACATCAGTGGGACAGGGGCATCCTGGTGGCTGTGTGCAGTGTTGCCCTCTGCACCCACCCCAGAAGCCTGGGGACCAACAAACTCAGTTCCTATGATGCAGCCATAACCTGAGCACCAAAGGGACCTCGTCTCCCCATCTGAAGGGCTGGTCAGCCTGAGGAATAGCATCACATTGCTTTTTAGGTGTTATTATGCAGTGAGGAAACTTGAGTCTGAATGAATATGAAACTCATCGAGTAGAAGAGGTATCTTCAGTTGTATAAATATTAAATTGTGTATTTCTTGAGGTTCTAGTCTGCAGTGTTCCAGTCCACTGGAACATAACAGAGAGAATCTGCACCATCAGATCTCTAGGCGTGAAGCCACTTCACCCAGTTGGCCAAACCTATGTAAGAGTCATCAAACGGAGATTTTCCTTTCTCTTTTTGCTGCATATTTCCATGACAACTTTCCTCCAGTATCAACTTCTTTATACTGGAAAGGTCTCAAAAGAAAATGCAGGCTTCTATAGCAACAGCTAAAATCCCAGGGAGATGATGATGTCTGAAACATTATACAGATCTTTTTTTAGACCACGAGTCGCAACACAAGTGCATTTGGAGTTTCAAAGGTGAAAACAGACGTATGTGAAATATTGGGGAAACTGAAGAGGGGAAGAAGTAACTTGATGAAATGGGACAAGCACAAAGAAACCACCTAACTTTCAAAAAGGACATGCACTTTGAGATATGAAACGTTAAAGAGAGCAGACAGGATCAAACAGTCATCTTGAAAACCCACATCCTGCTTCTCCTCTCTGAGTTACAGAGCAGAGTCACAAGGAACAAGTCTGCTGATCCTGAGAGCAGATTTTATTAAAATCTTTCTCTCTGCGCCTATTCTATACAGACCTAAACAAACAAATAGGTGAGTTAGGATGTTTTTTCAGTTTGAACTCCCATATTCCTACCATCAAGCTACAATCTAACCTTGTTGCAGTACTTTAGCCATGGTAGGACACCACTCTGCAACATGGAAAGCCTTGCTGACTCCGAAGAGAAAAAGCAAAACAGCTGCAGTTAAGCCCACGCAGGCCAAGGGAGATACAGAAGTCAAAGCAACTTTTAGGTGCATTTCACAAAGCATTTCTCCAATGCCCTTTCAAACCCAAAATACTTTGAGCAAACCTAAAATCTCTTAAACCTGAAGTAGGAAAGCATCAGGTTTAATATATTGATGAGAAGAATACGGAATAACAATGGTTGCTGCCAGAATCAGAACACAGCAGGCTTCCAGCACAGTTCCACATGGAAACCTCTTCAGTACACAAGAGACAAGTGTGACCGGCCATACTTCCTTCTGTTGGGGTGTGAGCAAAAGCTTTTCCTTTCTTCATTAAAATATCCAATAATTTATCATCTCCTCTTGCTCTCACTCCCCTAGATCACCACACACCAGGCACGACTGGAAAAGAATGGCTTTAATCTACTTGTTGACTTCCACCTTCAGCCACTTCCTGCCCAGTTTATCTGTAACTGCAGAAAATGCTCTGGAACTGGCACTTTTACAAATAAAGTTGAGCACTATGAAAACTTTTTTTGTTTGTTTAAACTAGCAAAGCCAAAAATGACAGCCAAAGTCTAATCAAAACCTGGGAGCTCTACAGTTAAGAGACATGCAAAAACAGGATTTCAGACAAAAGCCCCATTATTTCCAAGACTTATCCTGCGTCAAGAATATTCAAGTGTGGGAGACTGACTGAGTCACTGCAAAGGTCAAGCGAAATGCAATTATTTAATCTTGCTATGTGCTGCCCTCCCATGAAGCAGCCACTGAGCAAGCCAGAGCACCGCATCCCCTGCAGGTTGTGGACCACCTCACGCTGGCATCACAGAGGAGAGAGAAACCACATGAAAATGTTTCATGTGGGACTTGGCAAGGTGAAAAATAGCCAAAGCTCTTACACTGGACTTATCAGCTCCAAGAAGAGAGTGTGATGTCAAGGAGAACATTCAGACAGCAAGAGCCCAGTGAAGGAAGAGGGTCAAAGGCATTGGCTACACTCATCTACAGCAATGAGGAGTCATGGGTTTGTAAAAAAGAAACAGCTGAAGGTTTCATTTGAACAACTTATTTATCAAAGATGTGTTGGCCTCTTGAATTCTCTCTCTGAGCCTCAATCCTCCATCTGATTGCACTCACTGAAAAGTCTGCTCAGGCAGAGGAGATTATGCAAATGCTCAAGCACATGTTATTTGTCCATGTGTCAAACACCAGAGCATGAACTGGAGAAAGAGAAGGCTGTTAAATACCTAAAGAAAGAAATATATACATATATTCATATAGATTAATATTTAGACAAAATATTTTATATAATTCCATTTATAAATAATTTCTTTCTATAAAAAAAGAAAGTCAAAACACTATTCCAGCTCTGCGTGTAAACTCTCAGTGCTCATACTCTGAATCAAACACATCTTGCTTCCCCTTTATGCCTTTAGAAAATAGGCTTTGCAGCGTGACTTCAAAATCAGCCCAACTAGGTTATTGCAGATCAAGAAGATCGAAATCTAAAGTTCAGGGCTCCTTAGGGAGCTCATCCTGCGGGCAACCTTCGCTATCTTGTCAAGATACTGCTTTAGTACATTTTTAGCAAAGTGCTTTTCAGAGGATTCTGCCCTTAAGAGAAAAAAGAAAACCAACAGAGTAATGAGAAAGAAAAAAAAGAACGGAGAGGGAAGAGCTCCGGGCTGGCTGACACTGCTGGTGCAGCCAGCAGAGGGCAGTGGAATTTAAGAGGAAAGTTGTTGAAAAGGCGCTTCATGTAATTTACTATTTGAAGTGGTAAAAGCATCAATTAAAATTGTTATTTGAACTTACCTACCCAGTCCTAAACTGAAACACAGGCGATAGTGCAGGGGATAAGAAAAAAAGAAAGACAGACAATTCATTACTTCAGGATCTCTGAAGAACTGCATTTCAGGGTTATCAGGAAGATTCCATACTTGGAGCATTGCTTAAAAGCAACTATTAAAAGCTTTTTAATAGTTTTCAATTATTGAAATATAATTTAATTATTTTCAATAATTTTCAATTATTATCACTCCTTTCAAGCATCCTATTGAAACCATCACAGCTATTTCTCAGGGGGTTGTGGGCAACTTTCTTAATTAAAAGAGAGAAATACCAAAGAAAAGTCCAGGAAAATGTTTTCAAGCCATAATCCCCACCCTGAGCTGAACAGAAGGCTGCTTCTAGCCCCCAAGGACAACAGAGTAAGGCGGGCTCAGTGGAAGGCAGCACAAGCAAAGCACAAAGAAGCCTTTTAATGTTCACAGCACCTTGTTCAATGAGGGGAAAAGCAACGTTTCTTACCTGAGTATCAGAACAAGCTGCCAACAACCAAGGCTGCCCCTCCTGACACGACTCAGGTTGGCATTTATTGGCGGAAGGACAGGGTTTGGTTATTCCCTGAGCCCCCCGAGATACACGAGTGCTCAAGTTAAATTCCCGCTTCGCGCTGGGTCTCCGCGGGCAGGAGGCACCGGAGCGCTTCCACCTGCCCGTGGGGAACGACCAGAAGCTCCTGTGTGGGGCCAGGCCAGAGCCCGATCCTGGGGGGCCGCGGGGCTCTGAGCACCCACCTCAGCGCCCACCGCGGGGGCTGCTGCCGAGCTCCAGCCTCAGCCCTCAGGGGCAGCGGCAGCCGAGCGCCCGCTCTCCGCGGGACCTGTTGCCCCCAGACTCCGGCCCGGCCCGAGGCGGAGGGGGTAGCGGAGGAGGGAGCGGAGGGGGGACCTGAGGGCTTCCCGCCTCCTGCCGCCTCCTCCCGCCCCTCAGCCAAGGCACAGGGAACTCGGTCCCGCACTGCGGCACCTCAGCCCGACCCCAGCCCGGGACTCATCCCGAGCGAAGCCGCCAGTTTGCCTCAGCACCAACCGGAACCTCAGTCAGAACACGACCTGGAACCGTAGCCCGATTGCGACCGCAGCCGCAGCCCCCCGCGCTCACCTGCCGCTGCTGCCGCTCCCGGGGATGCTCCTCCGGCAGCCCGAGCCCTCCGCTCACCTGCAGCGCCCAGCGCGGCCGCCAGGGGGTAGCGCGCAGCACGACGGGTAATGTAGTCCCGCCAGCCTCTCCCAGGGGCCCAATGCCGCCGTGCCGCGGGGCCTGCCGGGCGCCCTACCGCGGGGCACGCTGGGATATGTAGTCGCAGCACGGGACAGCGCTACTGCGCGTCCGCCTGAATGGAACTACAGCTCCCGTGAGCCCCCGCGCGCGGCCGCCGGGAGCCACCTGGAGCGGCGCGTGGCTGGTGAGGGAGACCAGTCATGGCGGCAGCACCACCGTCCTCCCCTCCGGGTGGGCCGGAGCCGCCGCCGCCGCTGCAATACAGCCTTCTACTGCAGCACCTGGTGGGCGAGCAGCGGCGGCCCCGTGCCTGGGACCCCTCGGTCCTCGGCGGCATCCCCAGCCCGGCCAAGAGCGAGGAGCAGAAGATGGTGGAGCGGGCCATGGAGAGCTGCGCCTTCAAGGCCGTACTGGCCTGTGTGGGAGGTGCGAGGGACGGGGCAGACAGCTGCCGGGTGTTTTGGGGCGTGATCCCCGTGGTGTCGGGAAAGGGGCGGGTGGGGAAGAGGCACGGGGACCCCAGACCAGGGTCTCTCAGTGCCTACCTTCCTATCAAAGGAAGTGGGACAACAGAGAATGTCAGGCGTTGGAAGTGACCTCTAGAGACCGTCTAGTCCACCCCCGCTGCCAAGGGGTGCAGGATCACCTAAGGCAGGCCACACAGGGCTGCATCTAGGTGGGTTTTAAAAGTCTCCAGAGACAGAGACTCCACAACCTCTCTGGGCAGCCTGCTCCTGGGCTCCATCACCCTCACAGTGAGGACGTTTCTTCTCATGTTGAGGTGGAACTTAAGGACTTGGCCTCAGCACAGCACAGGCTGTCAGCAAGGAACATGATGCTATCATGGGTGCCATGTTCTCCTGCAGCAGTGTCTGTGGTATCAAGAGTCAGGCCATTTGTGCTCTTGTAGAGCCCCCTACACACTGCAGCACCATGAGCAGAGCTGCTCTGCTGCCAGTGGGGAACATGCTGCTCACATCCAGCCAAAGATGTACCATTTGCCTTTTACAGGATTTGTCCTGGGAGGAGCGTTTGGTGTCTTCACAGCTGGCATCGACACCAATGTTGGGTTTGATCCCAAGGATCCGTACCGCACACCAACTGCGAAAGAGGTCCTCAAAGATATGGGGCAGCGAGGCATCTCCTACGCGAAGAACTTTGCCATTGTGGGTGCCATGTTCTCCTGCACCGAATGTGTGGTAGAATCTGTGAGTAATAGCTTCTTACTCATTAAGAAATGTTTTCTTATGAACTTAATTATCTCTTTCACTAGATCCAAATAAGTCTTTGTAACAGAGTAAGGGAGTAGCCTACTTTGTTCTTTTTCTTGGCTATTAAAGCATTCGAATTTTGAGAGCTGCCTTCAGAACTATTGTTCTTTGACAGAATAAGCAGAAGAACAAGTACTAGTGAAGTCCTTTTCAGTTCAAGTCAGGGCATTATTCTCTGAAACCCCAGCTACAAGTACTTGTTACTTTAAAACATCAAACTGGGTGTTGCATCATGGTAATTTGAGCCTCTAAAAATGCCATATGCAGAAAGGGATCCTTTGATGAAAGTTCTTCAGTTACAGGCCTATTTTCATCTTGCCCTTACAGCAAGATGTGACCTGGTGCAGCTCTGTGATAAATCTATCACCCTTCTCTTGAATAGGAAAAATGAGCCTGTTACGGATTTGAGTCCTCCATTTTAGTTGAAAGACACAATTATTTCACAGCTCATCTAGAAGAAAAGCCTATCTGCTTGCACAATGGAGCAGAACAAAGAGCTGTTTGCACTGGTGAAAAACTGGCCTGCTCTGGCTATGGTAGTGGTAGATCTTCGTGGCTGTGGCCTGTGCTGAGAACTAGGCTGTGTGGCCACACTCAATGTGGCACTCGTGTCATTGTAGTGCCTTTAAACCCTCTGGTGCTGCTGACCTGGTGCTGCTGCACGATGTTGTGATTTGGGGGCTGTATCGGCTCACCTGTCCTTGCTGTAGCTCTGCATTGCACCGTACGGATTGGTCTTATCTGTCCTCGTGATCCATCCCTTCCTCTTCTCCTGGCCCTGCAAGTCTTAAGTTTGAGAGTGCAGGGGGCCATCTGCTGAGAGCAGAGGGAAAAACATCCTCAGCTGAGGAGGGGCTGGAAGGTCATTTAATCTTTCGTGGAACTAGGACAGACACGGAGTGTTTGTTCCCTGTTTACTTGTTGACTGTGATTTTTCATTCTGCAGTATCGTGGAAAGTCAGACTGGAAGAACAGTGTTATCAGTGGCTGCATCACAGGAGGAGCAATTGGCTTCAGAGGTTGGTAGTGCCGGCTGTGAACTATTTCTGGGATAAGAATCTAATTTGCTTATGCAACGTGGTGTTTTTAAGGGAGCACACACTACAGATCTCTTTGCATGGGGTTATGGTGATATCAACATGAAAGTGTCCTCCAGACTGGCAGAACTGCTCTATCGCTTTCCTCTCAGCTTGAAAGATACGTGTGGGTAGGGAAGGCTTGGTCATACAGGACAGAGATGGGAGGAAAATCAACACAGTTGACTTGAAAGAAATACGAAGGGATGGTTTTAGCCCTCCTCCTTCCCTGTGGTGTCATGGGGAGGGAGCTGAAAATAAATACTGAGCAGCTCTCTGAAGCTACACTTCTTCACTGACAGCAACTCTGTTACTGTGCAGAGTGCTTTCCTCTGTTCAGACAATTATTGAGCTGTAAAAAAGCAGGAGCCACTGGGATTTTAATCGTGCAGCATTGGTGGGGACTGTGAGAAGCCTTAAGTGCTGACTACAGCTGAAAAAAAAGTCCCAAGTAGGAAGAGAGCTGCTCATCAGAAACATCAAAACTTCTCTCAACTTAAGAAATAAAATTCTGTCCACAGAGCATAAAAGAAAAGAAAGTACTCTTCAAAGTGCTTCTAATTGAGCTTGTTAAATCGTGTCTGACCTGGACCTAATCCTCTTAGAGCTTTCAAAGCAGTAGCTGCTCTCTATCCCTTCTTGGTCCAACAGCAAAGGCACTTGCAGTGCTGAGATCAGAACACGCTGAAATCAGCAGTGGCTGCAGGTGTTTGTCCCTTCTGGGGACACATAGCTCCCAGCACCCAACCGCTGCATCATGCTGGTCCAGCCACAGCAGTTCTGAGAGCACGGTGTGCCAGGTTCCCTGGTAGCAGACTGCCAGCTTCCTGCAGGTGGAAGCTCTTCAAGCCAGTGCAGCATAAGTCACTGGGAGGAAAAATATGTTCACTATTTTGTCTCATACTTTCCCACCCTTTTTGCTTTGCAGCTGGGTTGAAGGCTGGGGTTATCGGCTGCGGTGGATTTGCCGCTTTCTCTGCTGCAATTGATTACTACCTGCGGTAGCAGTGGGATGGATCCCATAGGAGCAGGTTTGCATTTTCTTCCAGCACTGCTGCTAAGAGCCTGCACCACGGCAGAACCATCAGGCTTACCTTTCCACCGCCTTTGGCGCCCCGATCAGTGCGAGCTGGACAGTGTTGGCCGCTTTTCCTGAATGACTAACAATAATCTGGCTGTGAGCCCTGGCCTGCTGCTTGAGGCAGAGTATGCAAGATTGGAGCCAGGCGCAGGGAGCAGCATCTCCAGGATGGATCAGCTGACTGCCAGTTTCCAGGAAACAAGCCTGGCCTCGGCACTTTTTCAGTCCTTTGGGTCTGATTTTGATTAAGTGTGTTGCCAGCATCAAAAGCAGCAGGAGGACAATCTTCAGAAAGAACTGCAGGGATATAGGTTACCCTGTGTTTGAACGTGCTGCAAGTGTTTTAACAGTTACCAGTTTGCAACTTGCTACTCTGTTGGGGAGAGGTACAGATCCTGTGAAGAAATGGGTTTGTTCCAGGCTTTTCTTAAAATACCAGCTGAAGACAAACCGCCATCTGTACAGCTCGTCTTACTGCAAGGACAGAGATGAGAGCCAGATTGCTTTACCACGTCTTAAAGGGGAAAGCAGAAAGGAATCCTTAGCCTTAGAACCGTGTGGTTGCTGGCAGATGAACAAAACAATTTAAAGGGGAAAAAAAAACTTAAGAGGTTGCTGGAGAAATGTAATTCTCTGTAGCCACTTGGCTACCCTGATTTAACCTCACTGCCGGACGACGGATCATCTTGCTACTGCTTTAAGTGTCACAGGCTCACACCATTAGTTCCAGCAGTTTGATTGTGAGACTAGAAAGCAGAATGGAGAATAAACCCTCCGTTAGATAACTGGGCTTTCACTTAGCACACAGTCTGTTTCCCATCGTGTCCCTACACCACCTCTGAATGCCCCAGTGTTGTGCTGGGGGAAGTGCACTGTTCTTTCTGCAGAACAGCAGTACTGAGGGCAAAACATCTGTTCGTTAAGTGGAGGAGCTGCTCTCTTTTTGCGTTTTTATCAGCCATCTTGATCTTCTAACCAGGCTCTGCTCTCACACCTCAGGGTAAATTTTATACTCAAGAATAGTTCAGGCTGATTTCCACCTCACTGAGCCACTCCACAAGGGCAGACATTCATCCCAGTGGGATTTTGGGTTAAGTGCACACAGCTAATGGGTGTTCTCCCTCCCACTGCCCCTCCTCTGCATCCAGTTTGACATCCCAGCGTGCGGACAGCACTCGCTTACCTGGCACAGTGATGCCAGCAGGGCGGTTTGGCTGATGCGCTGGGCACTGGGCACTCTGGGGTGTGTTGTCTCCCATTCGCGCACAGGAATAAACAGGGAGACGGCACCATGTGTTCTATCAGATGAGGGCTGCAGATCTCCTGATGTCCCTTGCTGTGCCTGTTCAGTATCCTCAGGCCAGAAGCTCTGCGAGTCAGCTGAATTTTAAGCTTGAGTAATTCCGGGCTGATTAAACAGGCTGGCTCCAGACAGTCCAGGTTTTCTCCCTCCAGAACATACTGAAATGCCGGGATGTAGCCCAGACCATACGATGGCTCTTAAAAGATTGCCTGGCACAAGGCCTGTGCTACCACTAGCTTCGAGTGCAGACAGCGAGATTTCCAGCACGGAAAGAGAAGCTGCAATGCCGAGGTGCTCCGTGAGTGCAAACAGCAACACCACAGGGCTCCTTCTGTGCAAATGTTGGGGCTTTGCATTTTTATTAACTTTTTTTTTTTCCTCTCTCCTCACGTGGTTTTACAGCCATTTAAAGTTTATAATAATCTACAGAAATTGAAAGAGAACACAAACAAAAATATATCCTTAACAACTTCTGAAAGTCAAATATTAATTAACAGTTCTATTCTGCCTGTAGCTGCAAGAGTCCACCACCCCGCTCTTTTCCTTCCTGTAGGGACCAGCAAAAACCAGTCACGGGGGCGGCTGCAGCCTGTTGTGCCGGGGCTGTGTGGACTGGGGCCTCCAGCCACCGTCATGCGGAGGGGGGGATTTGGCTGTACAGAGTCTCCATCTGGAATGACAGCGTCGTGGACAGACTTGGACACACGTAACAAATCAGAGACACGGGGATCCGTTGTGCAGTCAGAGCTAAACCTCAGCCTCCTCAGCTGCGGCCAGGGCCAAGACAGACACCTGGTTGTTTTCTGCAGAGCTGTTTCCTTTCTGGTTAGCTGCTGGTCGCGAAGAGCAAGGTCTGGAGTGTGAGCCCTTTGGAGGGGGACTGAGACCTCCCCTCCTTTAGTTGCTTTGCTGGTGCAGGGCCGGAAGGTGCTGCCTTCCCCAGGGCAGTTGGCTTAGGCCATACCCAGTGCATCAGTGGCAGGTGGCCGGGCTCTACCTGGAACAGTCTGTTAGTCAGGAGGGTAAAGGCAAGGCCGCTGTTAGTGGGGACATGCTTGGTCACTTCTCATCCAGCTCCGTTTGGCACAGGAGAGCACAGGGCCAATGCAACTGGGGATGGGGGGCTTTACCCATGAGAACACGGATTCGGCTCACAGAGCATAAGGTTTTGTGTCCCAACAGGTACCAGCACATGCCTAGGAGGGTGGGGGACATAACTGGGAGCCAGGCACTGGGGTGGCCAGTGGTGGCTGTCCTGCTTTGGGACACGGTGTGACAATTCCAGCCATCAGCTTGGGGGTCAGAACTGGAACCACTAACTGAAAATGGACCTGAGCTGGCCAGGCACAACTAACCCAGGAGCAAGTGCTCTGTGAGAGAGAGAAGCATTCCTGCCTTCAGTAGTGAGGGCCTCAAAGGGTTTGGGTTTCCTCCTCCTGTCCCTCTGTGCTGGTTTCCAGGCTAGGGACTGCCATCCAGCTGCCACAGAGCACTCACTTCCAACAAGCCTGGCTGCCACCAAGGCAAAGCCTTGAGCTGCCACTCACCCAGGGCAGCGGGGAAGACCAAGGAAGGCAACAAAACCCACCCTAGTCTCGTGGCCATGGCAGGAGCACTGGTACCCCAGCAGACTCTGCCACAAGACACACCCAGCATCCTGGCAATGGCAGAGGTGTAGGCCTATGGAAACAGCAGGGACCCTAAGCCTTGACCTGCCAGGGCTTACTGGGGCAATTGTGGGATCCATGTGCCACCATTGGTGTCAGAGTGCAGACTTGGGGTCAGCCTGGGGTGGAGGAAGCAGACCCTACCCAGCTGGCCATCCCTCAAGCCTGCCATGGATTGAGACCAGCACAGCACTTCTCGCTCCAGCTGTATGTGATGGGTTACCCCAAAACACTACTTGGAGGTGAGGCAGAGCAAGGGAGGTCACGGCCACGCTGCACGCACACAGGGAAAGCACAGGGTAAGGGCTGCAGAGGGGACTGGCCTGAAATCACCCTGAAGAGCTGTGTCAGGAGGAAGCTGCACCCCACTTTTCTGCTTTCGTGGTTGCAGGTTTGCTCAGGTCAGAGCAGGATCCAGGCGCAGGGGTCCAAGGTTTGCGCAGGCAGCAAGGCAAAGCGGAGCCGGTCGTCACCATCACTGTGGAAGGAAGCCTGTGGGCTCCCAGCCTCTGAGGCCAACCGGTGCTGCACATGCAGGCGTGGGGCAGGGAGCTGGGTTGCAAAACAGGCACTGGTGGGATGCTGCAGGCTTCGAGCTGAGCAAGATGACAGGTGTCTGGTAGGAGTGAGCGGGCAGAAAGGAATCCGGGAGAGAACTAGCCAAGGGAAAAGCCTGTGTCCACAGCCCTTGTCAGTCACTACCTCTTCCATTGAACAAATATACATAAAACCAACTGCTGAACACAAGAAGGGACATAAGACACAACTACTTTACAGAGGGGCACGGCGCCTGCGCTGGGACCGGGCCACTGGTTTGCGATTGTACAGGAGCTGCAGGTGGCACCGTCCTGGGTCCGGGCCGGTCTCCCTAGCGGGGCTGTAATCCAGTCCGAGTGCCCCAGCAGGGAGCAGGGAGTGTTTGCAGCTGGTGCCTCCTCCCCGCAGGCTACACGTCCGTGGAGAAGTAAAGTGTGTTGCGTTTCAGCTCAGTGAAGGAGATAGGAGGATGCTGCAGGTAGTACAGAAGGACCTGGACCTGTAGTAGGCAAATGAGGGGGTGTTAGGCCAGGAAGGGGCAGAGCTGCCACCTCCCAGCTCATTCCAGCACAGCCAAGTGTGACAGGTCTGCCCAGGTAGGCAGATGAACCCTCTACCCCACACCCAGGGGTGCTGGTTGCAGCCCAACGCTGCCAGCTGGTGTCTTACCTGGGCCATCACATCGTGGGACCAGATGTCGGAGGCCAGGGTGAGGTGTGCCTTGCTCTCCCCCTCTGAGGGTCTTAGCAGTGTTGGCCCAAAGACTGTGGCCAGGTTGTGGAGAGACATTTTATTGATGGGCTCCTTTTCAGCTACCCTGTAGGTTACAGGGAGAGAGAGTGAGTATCAGCCCCTAATGCTGTACTCCAGGAGTGGGGCAACCATGGGGCAATGTGTGGGGCTAGTGCTAGTCTCCCTTCTCCAAGCCAAGCATCTCCAGCTTGCCAGTGCACCTCCCAGATGCAGCAAAGCCAGGTGCAGGACAGGAGCTCTGCTCCCTTCACGGGCTCCACCAGAGCCGGGCTGTGAGCCCCGGCTGTGATGTGGCAGTAACCAAGTCCTCATTGCTCGTGTGCTGTGGGGCCTCTTCCCTTCCTGAGCTCTGGCAGGGTACAGAGAGCTGTGCACCAGCCCGTGCCTCCTCGCACCCACTCCCCCAGCTCCTCTATGGCTCCCTACCTCGCCAACCCCATGGGACCCCAGCCAGCCCGCACCGAGGGAACTGGGGCCGCAGCACTGCCATGTTAGGAGGCAGCTGTGCTCTCCAGCACACACTGCTCCGCTGAGCCACAGCCAGGGGAGCAGATGTGGGAACTGGCTGTGCCCAGTTCTCAGGATGGAAATGCATTTTTCCTTCCCCATCCCCCAGCACAAATCACTTTTTCTGTTTGGCTTTAGCCAAACCCAAGCAAAAAAAAAATGAAATGCCTCACAATACCAGTCACACGAGCCGTGAGCCCCAGCCCCAAACCCGTGGCCAGCACTGTGCATGTGGCTGCACTGACCTGTCCACAGCTCTGTGCCCTCTACATGTTCTGGGTTCCCAGTGAGCCCCAGAACTGCCCGTCCCAAGGGTCAGATGGGCTTCATCTGGACTGAGATAAAGATAAAACTACCTGTTGCTGCACTCGCCCCAGGACAAGCGACACCAGGCATCGCTTGCAGCTTCAGGAGGTATCCTCAGAGCTGTCTCTGGGTCTTGGCCACCCACTACGATCAAGTTACAGGAATTACTGCACCTTGTTTTGCAGGGGCTGCTGCTGGACTGCTTGGAAGGGACACAACACTCAGTTTCCCTGCTGAGGGGGACCCCTCACAGGTCCCAGTTTATTCCCAATCTTGCGCTAAAGCCAGCTGCTCCCTGTGGAGAGCTTGTCCAGCCAGCTGCAAAGCAGCCATGGCAGCCAAGAGCTGCATCTTGCCAGAGGATGTGAGCACCCAGCAGGGCTGGGACAGGGCTGACCCACACCTACAGCCCTGCACTGCACAGTCCCTACTGCCACTGTAGCTGTGGACCTGGGGGCTGCTCTGTGGGGCAGAATGGCTGCAGAACCCCTTCAGCATACTACAGGCCCCACAGAGAGGAAAGCCAACCCTGACATTAGCCAAGGGGACTCACGGCATGCCAAGTCCAAACAGGACCCTGAGGAATGTGCCAGAGCCCAGGGAGAAAGGGCAGATGGCACACACATGGGGCTGCACCCACTTGGAGGCCTGGGAGAGGACAGGGCCACTCTGACACCTGGCCAGCACTGAGCTGCTGCTGCTCGCTGTAGCCCTGCACTGCACCAGCACGGCACCATCTGCCTCCAGTTCAGGATCAGCCTGCAGGAACCACAGGAATCAGCAGCTCTAACACCACTCATGTCCCATCTGCACAGCGGAACACTGAGACAGACCCGTCCTGCACCTCCCACCCACCCCAGAGCCAGCCAGTACCTTTTCAAGTGCTCCAGCAGGAAGAGGAAGGTGATGAGGTTGGGGTCAGGCAGCGAGCGGAGAAGGTGCATCATGCAGTTCTCCTTGGCAGCAGGATCTGAGAGGGCTGGACACAAGGAAAAAGAGGGCTCATGACAGGAGCTGGTGACACTTTGTGCAGCAGTGGAACCCACCATAGCCAGGTGCCTCCCAGCATGGTACCTGGGAGCTGGGAAGCAGCACCACAAGATGGCCTAGACCCAGCACAGGCAGCCAGGACTGAGTGGGCTGAGCTGGGACGGACTCTCAGCTGACACCCATCCCAGAGCAGGCGGTACCAGACAGAACCAGGCTTGGGCACTGACCCCTTCCCCATCCCTGAGCCCTTACCAATGCCCTCCATGAAGGCGGGGTAGAGTCTGTCAGTGAGTAGGGGCTCGGGCAGCTCACGGAAGTACAGCTTCAGCGTGCCTGCAATGGCATTGATGTCCATGTCGCTCAGCATGACCAGGATGTCCTTGTTATCTGTCCAGAGAGCAATTACATGTGACGCCTGCTGCTCCTCCCTCCCCTCTGGATCTTAACCCCTGTATCACCTCAGCTATCAGGGCAGGCTGTTAGGTGGAGAGCAGGGACAGCACTAGCAGGTCCCTCAGCCCCCACTCAGCCAGGCTAGTGCTGGGAAGAGCCAAGCAGTTCCCACCTGGCAGAGCAACAGACCGCGGAATGATTTGCAAATCCATTTGCAGCGCTGCCCTGACTCAGTGTCTCCCAGGAGCCAGCCAGGCACAGCAGTAGCAGCTCACAGACACCACATTACAGACAGGGCTGGGATCTCTGGGAGTTTGCTTGTCCAGCTACACCCCACCTCCCAGCCCCTTCCTTGTGGGCACACACGCAGTGCAAGAACCAGCAACTGCAGGGGAAACCATGAGGGTCTCAGTGGCTGTGAACCCCCAGGAGAACATGATGTGAAGGGTGGGCATCCCCCAGGACACTCACTCGCATCGAAGACAGCTTTCAACGCCTGGATGTCAGTGGCAACGCCAGAGATCCTGTAGATGCCAACCTCCTCAATGCCCCTCTTCTCCACCTCCTCGATGCACTGGCGCACGATGTAAGGCACCTTGGAGCGTTCACGCCTGCCATGGGGAGTGGGGGAGTGGGGGAGTGAGCAGCGGTTCCCAGGGACCCCAGGCCAAGGGTATGAAGGGGGGAAGGATGAGGCTAGCAAATGGGCAAGACGCCAACAGAGAGACAAAGCTGAGGTCTTCAGTGATGGCGGAAGCAAGGGGTGCAAGGACAGAACAAAGGGTCACAGTGGAACCCCCCAAACCAGGGGGACCAGAGGAGATCAGCCCCATCCCCACACATACTTTGTCACAACGCTGATTTTGACCCCGAAGACACCAGTCTGCTTTTTGGACGGGGTCCTCTTCAGGCTCATGTCTCTGCTTGTGAACTTCATGGAGAACTCCACCTTGATCTGCAGGAAGCAAGGGGTGAGTCTCAGCAGCCCAGCCCTGGCCTGTCACCTTCACATCACATGAAGGCCCAGCACACACCCCCCCGGGAAGGGGCTGTGAGTCCCCACTCACCCCATTCATCTCAATCACATCCATGTGCCAGTTCTTTGTCTGCACCGCCTGCGGGTCCAGCTGTGGGGAGAGACCATGTGTGAGCTCTGTGGGGTCACAGCCCTATGCCAGCCCTGCTGCCACCCGAGCCCAGCCAACCTGCACGTGTAGGGTGTGGGACATGCTCTTCCCTAATACAATGCTGCCTGAGACAGCAAGAAGGAGAGGAAAAGGTCTGGGGGCCCCTCTAGCCATGTCCTGAAGCCAGGGCTCATCCTCCCCACCCTGACTCCCCTCAAGCCCCTGCAAGGCAAAGCTTTAACCCACATCCGAGCAGAAGGAATTTCCAAGAAATTAGGACTATTTCTGGTGGCAGATTGATGAAACAGAACTAGGGCAGCATTTTCCATGCAGAAAAACAACATCTCCCCATAGCCAAAGCTATTTATAACCCCTGGGAATGACGGGCTCTGCTATTTCTGGCTTTGGGGCTAGCAGGGGACTCAGGGATGCAGCCCCAGTGCCTGGCAACTGTGGCGAGGTGCTAGTGTTTCCAAGGTCCCGGCATGTGCCACGACAGGCACCAGCCCCAGGGCTGGGCAGAGGTGGGTGCCATTGCCTTTTGGGGCTTTTCGGTCCTGGGCTGCTGGCATCGATCCAGCGCCATCGATCCCAGTAATGCACGTGGCGGGCAGCAGGGCAGAGCCCGGCACTAATGTCCCCTTGGGGAAGGGGATGGGATGCAGGAGCTGGCAGGAATGGGCAGGCGCTGGCGGGAGCTCCCAGCGCCACGGGCAGGCAGCTGTCCGGCAAGGCTCGCGCCAAGCATGTGGGGTCACTCCTCAAGGACAGGAGTTTCCTACAGCTGCTGGGTTGAGAGAAGCTGCGGGTGAGCGCAAAGATGTACTGAGCCGCTGCTCCAGAGCTGCTGCTCCAGCCACAGCACTGCTGTTCCCCTGCCCCAGCCTCCAGCTGCCCATGAAGCTACTGTACATCACGATGAGGGGGACTCAGGGGTCCCTCATGTGCCTCCTTGCACATCACTGCTCCAGAATCCCAAGGACAGGCTCAAGCTGCCCTGGCACAGACCCAGCCCCATGCCATGGTGAGACCAAACAGCTCTTCAGTGGCTAAAGTGCTGCAGGAAATGGTGCGTCCTGCAGCACTGCCCAGCACTCCGCAGTCTCCAGCACTGCCCAGAACACTACATTCAGCAGTACAGCCCAAAGCTCTGAGCTTTCCAACTCTGCACAAAGATCTGAGGTCTCCAGCTCTGCCCAAAGCTCTGTGGTCTCCAGCAGGGCCCAAAAATGGCTCCTGATGTGGATCCCTCCCTGATGCTCCAGCTCGGTGCAGGGATAGCCCAGTGAGTGCCACACCATCTCCTGGCTGCCAGCCCTGCGGCTGCTGGGAACAGCAGTGCGGGGAGAGGGAGGAGGAGGAAGGCTGCAGCTGCCCTGGGCTCCCATGGGGCCCTGCAGCAGGTCTGGACACCAAGATCACAAAGCTGCAGCCAGATGCCACCAACCGCAGCCCTGCTGCTCCATCTCTCCCCGAGCATTGCCACACACCCACAACAGCCAACACCAACCTGTCCATGGGGCTTAAACCCCCTTTCCCTACACATCCCAGTCCCATTCATGGCAGCATCTGGCCCTACAAGCCCTAGGCACCACAGCAAAGCTCTTCACCCCCAACCCGTTCGGAGCTGGGGGCTTCCCCAGAATGCAGCACCAGTTTAATTGCAATTACCACACAGACGTTCCCCGTCCCCTGGGTCCCCCCCAGCTCTGAAGACCCTGGCAGCTCCCCACCATCTTGAAGGCCTTTTGCAGGGCTCTGCAAAATGCTTTAATAAAAGCCGGGTTGGCTGCCACCAGCACCATGAACCTTAACCCAAGCATGCTGCCTCCCCACAGCTCCGTGCCCCCAGGTCAGACACAACTGTCCCAGTGCAGGACCTGGCACAGCCCCAACTTTGGGCTAACTCAGCCAGTGCCACTGGCCTGAGCTCCCTTGCACCTCAGTGCTCCTCCAGTCCCACTGGCACCCTGCTCTGCAGGCGGCACCCTCCACTGCCGGCTGCCCGCTGGAGGCAAAGCCACGGCCGATACTTCATCTCCAGGCGAAGGAGGAGAGCCAAGAGCATCCACCCACGGGGCCAGAGGCAGCTGCTGCCCACGCAGCACCTGCAAACACTCCATCTCAGCTACAACCACCATCTCCTGCTCCTCCACAGGGAGCCGCCTTGCTCCAGCGTGACACAGGGTCATTCCAGGCTGGCCTGGGAGCCCTGGGAAGAGCCTCCATGCCAGTGCTGGGCAGGATGGCACAAGGGCCATGCTGCTGCCCACAGGGCAGCTCCTCTTGGGCAGGTGGACAAGCTTCAAACGTGGGTTTGTGTCCAGCTCAGCCAGGCCACCAGCAGCTCTCTAGGCTCCTCCCTGCACCCATGCCCAGGCCAGCATCACCAGCCATGGCTGAGTGAAACACTCCCTACTCCCAGCCATGGGGATGGGCATCGTCCTGTTCTCCAAAATCATCCAAAGGTGTTTGCGTGCAGGGCAACCCCCAAGCTGTGGGGACATGGCAGCAGCTGGGCAGGGCCTGGGCATCCCTGTGTGTCCTGGGGAAGCTCCCCAGTGCTGCTGGCACTTACGACCCCCCCAAATGGGGCCACTCTGAATTCGAGAAGCAGCAGCCACATCCCAGGATACAGCTCCTACACAGGTAGCAGCATCCCAGACAGACCCAGGAAGAGCCTAGGCTCCAGAACTCCCAGGTGAGGAGCTGGGGCAGCTCCCAATCCTCATGGCAGCTCTCTGGACCCCAAGCACTGGGGTGCTGCAGGAGGACAGGGGCTGCCAGGCTGGGCACAGCCCTCTCTCGCGCCTCACGGCCATGAGACCACCCAGTGAAGCCATTGGGAGCAATCCAGTGACTCAGCCAGCAGGGCAATCTCCACCAGAGCTCTGGGGATCCCAGGAGAACTGCTTTCCATCAGCCTGGCACCCAGTGACACCCCTGCCCGGCCTCCTGTGGCTCCCTGAGCTCCAGCAAGCAGATGATCCCTCCAGACTCCCCCCTGCCAGCAGCTACATCCCCAGGGGAATTAGGGGTCCCTGAGCTGCTCCATGCCAAGGGGGCACCGCAGCCCCCAAGCCAGCAAATGCTGCCAGCAGCCAAAAAGCAGACTCACAGCCCCATCCCAACAGCAACACCATGCACAGACCACCAGGGCCGCATCCTGCCCCTGCAGCCCCAGCACCTTCCAGCTCGGACCAGGCAGGGAAACCAGCAGCTGTGCTGGGGATGAGGTACAGGGCTGGGAAATGAAACCCCCCTCAATGTTTTGACCCAGCAACAGCCAGCGGCAGCCCAGCCCTTGCTGCCCCTTAATCCCCTCTGCGGGAGCAGTGGCGGCGGCACAGAATCGAGGTTAATGCCGCTGCGTCACAGGCAGCCCCGCTGCTGCCGCTGCTGAGCGCCTCAGCCCCACTGACACCAAACTGAACCCCCACGGGCCCCACAGCTCCTGCATGCTGTCACGGCTGAACCCCAAACCAATCAGGTTCCACACAGGGGAATCCCCTGGAAGGAAACCCGCAGAGTCCCCCATGAGACTGTGGGGGCTCTGGGACAGCCTAATGGTGCTGTCCCCCTCCCTTGTCCCCTCTGCCACCCCCAGTGTTCTCCCACAGACAGGCAGCACTGCCTGATGTGGCTGCAAGCTGGGGGAAGCCTGGATGGAACAGGGAAGAGGGGCTGCAAACCAAGCAAAAAGGGGGCTGCAGGGACTGGATGCTCCCCAGTCACTCCAGGAGCACTGCTGCCTCCTGGGCGAGCCCCGGGGCTGGGCTTCCCTCTGCAAGACTTCCCAGTGCAAACAGCTCAGCCCCCAAAGTGCCCCCCAGCACACACAGGGGGAAAGGAAGGAGGGAAACAAGCACCCCACATGCAGCCAGTTGCTTCCCAGAGCTCCCAAAGCACCCCAACAGCCTCCCTGCTCTGTGCACAGATCCCACACCCCCCATAGACAGCAGAACCCCCAAACATGAAAAACCATCCCAGATCCCCTTTGGAACCCACCCACCAGCCTCCCAAAGCCACCCTACACCCCAGGAGGCACCTTCTGCCGGAGCAGCTTGCTGCGCACCCTGCCCCAGAGCCGGGCACCCGTGTTGGGGGGTCTCTTCCCCTCAGGCTCCTCCACACTACGCTCTGGCTGCTCTCCCGCGGGGCCAGGGCTGCTGTCCGGCTGCACTGATACCTCTGTCATCACGGTGACCGCGCTGGCTCTGGCCAGCGAGACGAGGGCGGCCGGAGCTGGCTTAGGGCAGCACCCACATCCCTCCCCTGTGCTGCGGGTGGGTGGTCAGCAGTGGCCAGGGTGGACGAGGGGAGCCCAGCCAGGGTGTTGGGAAGGCAAATGGGCCACGAGGCTCATCTTGAGGGTGTGAGCTAGGCTGTAGAGGCAGCTCAGCAGCCCCAAAAGCTTCCCTCCCCCTGTGAGGAAGTGACTCAAAGGCAGCCCCCCCCCGCGCCCCCACGCGTTTAACTCTGCCGCTGCCGCTCGACAAGGCTGGAGGGGCCCCCCTGGCCTCCCCGCAGCCCTTATCCCCTGTTATCCGCCGCTGTTATCCCCTGTTATCCAACACCGTCATCCCGTTATCCCTCATCCGCTGCCCCGGGAGCCAGCGCTGCTGCCTGCAGCACTGCCAGCTCCATAGAGGAGCCAGGCTGGTGCTCCAGCTCCCGGCATGGGGACACAGGACTTTCAGGGTCTCCTGTCAGGCCTAGGGACAGGCAGGACCCCCCTCAGCCTCCCCTGGCCCTTGCTAGCCCCATGCCAGGGGTGATGTGGGGTTGGCAGGGCTCAGCTGTGTGCCCCAGTTCCCCACCAGACACTTCTCCTGATAGCAGGGACATAGTGAGGTGCAGGTTTGGGGGTCACCTGCACTGCTCTAAACCCACATGCGTCACCCCATGGATTCCAGCAGGTCTGGGGAGTCCTAACACCACAAACTGTCCCCTCCAGAGCCTCCACCAGCACAGTAAGGGGGACAGATGGACCAACAGGCACCATGCCCACGACAATACAGACTCTGCTCCCACAGCCCCATCCCCCTGCACATCAAACAGGCTGAGGAAGGGTCTGTTTCATTCTGCCCCATCGCCCTGAAACCCCCACACTGCACCCAGGAATGGGGGCCAAATCCAGCCTCTCCCCCCCCGACAATGTTAGCACCAGCACTCACAGCTTGCTCTGCCCACCCCCAGCATCCATCTGCCACCCCAACACAGCACCAGACACAGCCCAGCTGCTGGGAGCGACTGGGACAGCTCAGAGCCCTGCAGCACTGGGAACAGGAGCCCCCAATGGGGACACGAGCCCCCCACAACACCTCTACCCCAACCACGGCACACCCAACCACATGCATAACAGATTTAATACCAGAACAGGGTTAATGCCAACCAGAGCCACAGCAGAGCCATCCCCATGCCCAGATGGACCATCCCACAGAGCCAGATCCCTGTCACCCAGGGTGCTCCCCCTCCTTCTGCCATAGGATGAGGCTCAGGGCAGGGGTCCGGCACTCACCACACTACAGAGCCCCAGGGCTCATTGCCAGAATGCTGAGAGGAGGCTGGTGTCAACCCCGGGCATTCCATGGATCCAGCCAGCAGGACATGACTCCTGCCCAGGGCACCTCTGCAGCCTCCCCCCACAGCTCCCCATGGAGGGGCTGCAAGACTCCCTCACACAGTGACCAGCTCCCATTGGTCCATGATGCCACTGAGCTGCTTTAGTGGCTGAACCCAGTGAGCCTGGGCTGTCAGGTTGGGGGGGGGGGGGTTCGGTCATCCTGGGAGCAGCTCCCCCCACCACCACCACCACAGGCCTCTGCCAGTGCTGATGCCAGTGCTCTGTGCCTCCCACTCCCACCGCTCACCAGAACAAGCAGCTCATGATGAGCCCAGACCTGGGTAAGCACTATCCAGGGAAGCATCTCTGCCTCAGCAGCAGGCAATGGGGCAGCACTGGGGCTCAGCCACCAGCCCACAGTCCCATCAGCAGCACTGCTCGTCCTGCCAGGGCAGGGGGCAAGCTGTGGCTCTGGATGACAGTAGGACAGCCCCAACCCCAACACCATTCTATCCAGCTGGGTTCTCCTCAGGATAAGCAGCCCCAGGGCCTCTTCTCTCTCCCTTTCTTCCCCCACAAACTTTCGCACGGCAGGGACAAGCTGTGCTGTCCCCGTCCCGACCCCCTCGTCTCCCAGCGTGACTCACGGCTGCTGACCCGGGCTACTTCCGAGGGCGCAGCTGGATAGGTCCCTGTGGGGTGTCAAGCTCTGGCCCTGCCCCAGCCTTCCCGCTTGGCTCCATGCCACCCCAGCCCACTGTGTCCCCGGGGAGACTGGTGAACACATGGGTGATCCAGGGTACAAACAAGCCGCTGGCCAAGCCTAGCCCCTGACTCCCATCTGGTACCCAGCCCAGTGCCACCCCAGCAAGCAGAGTCCCTTTCCCAATAGTGTTTCCATGCTGCTCCCCGGGGACCAGCCCTCAGCCACTTTCCCATGGAGTGGGTAGCCACATTGGACCCTTTGAAGTGGCCTCTGGGTTGAGGGCTGTGTGTCCCCAACACTGCAGGACAGCAGCTGGACCAGGGGTCCCCTCTATGAAAACACAGGGGCACCCCTATCCCACACTGTCACCCCCACTGCCCTGGGCTCCCTGCAGCCTGGCCCCTGGGTGCTTGGAGGGTGCAGGGTCTGGGGGCTGCCTGTTGCCCTTGACCTCCATCCTGCTGGTCCTGCTCACGTAGAGCATCTCAGGGCAGCCCTGGCCTTCACCCTCCCTGCCTGGCAACTGCCAGTCAGTGGTGGCTCCTTGGTTGACCTGGAAATGCCCACTGCCACAATAGTGGCTGATGAAACCAGATGGCAACAAAGAGGGACTGGGAGGGCTAGGGGCTGCACGCTCAGAGCTCTCCCTGGAGCTGCAGCACTGAGAGCAGAAACACATGCTGGGGCTGGACACAAGTCCCAGGGGTGGCCACTGGCATTGCCACCCCCACAGGACCCTCCTACTTCATCCCATCTTCTCCTGATCACCCACAGGGGCTGCCCAGCCACACAGGACCATATAAGGCACTGGGTTGGAAGGGACCTCCAAAGGGCATCTAATCCAAGCCCCCTTCAGCAAGCAGAGCCATCACTCACCAGACCAGACTGCCCAGAGCCCCATCCAGCCTGACCTTGAATGGCTCCAGGGATGGGGCCTCCACCACCTCTCTGAGAAGCCTGTTCCAGGGATCCTCCACCCTCAGATTCAACAACTTTTCGCTAATACCCAGCCTAAATCTCTCCTTTTCCAGCTTCACACCATGACATCATTCCCTGCCCTTGGGAACAGTCTTCCCCAGACTTCTGACAGCCCCTTTCAGGCTTCAACCCCAAACCACATCCCCCTGTACCCCATTCTCAAAAGCAGAGCTCATGCTTCCCTTCCAGCAGGGCTTCTGACCAACCCTTCCAGACCCAAGGCGCCCACCCTTGGGTGAGAAGATGCCCCAAAGTCCCAGCACACACCTGGATCTGCCCCTTGCCCATGATCTTGTCCACAATTTCGTTGTTGTCCTTGTTGAGCTTGGTCTTGTCGTAGCACTTCTCGTAGCAGAGGATACGCAAGGACTGGGAGCCCTCCAGCTCGATCTCAAACTCCTGAGGCACAAAGGGAGAGTGCTTCAGCCCCAGCACCCCACAGCAGCTTCAAAACTGGGACTGGAAGGGCACAGGGAGTCTCAGTCCCCTCCCTGCACCCCCATGCTTCTCTCACCTCATTCCACTGCGGCTCAGTGGTGTCCAGGAAAACCCTGGTCTTGGCTTTGCTGACGAAGTAGCCAAAGGAGTCCACCTCGAGCGTGCAGTAAAGGTCTGGGGGAGCAGACACCACTCAGCACCCAGGGAACAGCCCCGCCAGCTCCCAGGAGGCCACTGTGGGCAGAGTGGGACCACCACTGCCCCCCAGCTCATCCCCGCGCAAAGGCCTCCCCAAGTGAGGGTGGGCACCCACACTTACTGGCAGACTGCTTGAAGCCCTTGGCAGAGTGGACGATGACGTGCAGGAACCCATAGAGCCCTGGGGACTCGTCATCTGTCGGGGAGGAGAGCAGGGGCTGTGTCAGGGCTCAGCTGCCACTGCTGTCCCACAGCAAGCACAAGGTTCCTGCAGTGACACCCCAGCATCCTCCATCCCCTGGAGGGCCATCCCCAAGGTCTGGAAGAGGATGTTTATGCCCTGCTGTGGATCATCCCAAGCTCTCCTGCTGCTGGACACCCCTGAGGGAGGTTCTCAGGGAGGCTGGCTGTGTCTCACTGCAGACAGCCCATGGGGGTGCTGGAGAGACCCCAAGAGCAGCCCCATGTTACAGCTGGGATTGTGCTGTCTGGGAGCCCAACTCTGCTCCAGCAGTGCCCCCTGGTGGGAGGTTGTTCCCTGCACAGCCAGGGACCCCACAGGAACCCTGGCACCAGCCCAGTGATCCCACAGATCCTCCCCACGTCACCCAGAGGCGAAGAGGGACCCTCTAGCCCAGAGGACACTCACCATCCTTATTGCTGGTGACCGGGATGTTGTGGACGGTTCGTAGCTTGAAGCAGGATCCCGTGAGCACCTGCAGCTCCACCGAGCTCAGGACAAAGGCTTGAAGGTCTGAAAGAGGACAGGAGAGGAACATCAGGGGGACACAGTCAGCACTGGTCACAGGGATCCCAGGGCAGCAGGTTGCAACCCTGAGGGACCTCCTCATAGTCCCTGGTGGGAACAGGAGCCTCCATGAGGGCCTCAGCAGCCTCAGATTTACCCTTTTTCTGCAGTTTCTGAATGGCTTCCCTCCACTCGGACCTCTCGTAGTCAGATGACAGCAGGAAGAGGTAGCTCTGCACAAGAGAGGGGGTGATGCAGTGGGTTGTGCACAGGCAAGGCTTAGCCCAGTCCTCAGCCCACCCTCCTCACCTTCCCATTGCGGTTGTGGATGCGGAAAGGGATGGCAGGCGAGTTGAGGAGCAGCCAGAACTCGTTCTCAAACATCTTCTTCTTGAGGCGCTCGATGGCCCGGCTCTGCCCCTTGTTGGCTTTCTGTGGGCAGAGAGCAGACAGCAGCTTTCCCGGGTGCCCCCAGCCCCAAACATCCCACTCTGACCCCAGCAACAGGTCTCTCTTCTCACCTCCTTCTGCACCTCACTCTTGATGGCTGATATCTTCATCTTCATGTCCTCCAGCTCGTGGTCAGGGATGACGTGGACCTGCGGACAGTGCTCCGACTCCTCCGGTGAGGGGAACACTAGGTCGGCCAGTGGCACATACCACTTGCAGTCATACTGCTGGTGCTTCCTGCGACAGGGGGTGATGTGCTGAGTGGTGTCTGACCTCCTGCCAGCACCTCTCAGAGCCCACGGGAGGATGGGGAGGTTGTAACACCCCAACCCCATGCCCAGCACTCTCCTCACCCCACAGCTGTCTTCTTCAGCTTGGCGCAGAGCAGCACATCAGTGAAGAGGAAGACATGCCGCAGCTTCCGTGAGCCCTCCGACAACTCCACCAGGAAGCCATCCTTGACAAGCTGCCGGGTCTGAGGGGCAGTACGGGACAGTAAATGTCCTCTGGGTGCTAGGTTGAGTCCCAAACACTCAGTAGAGTGCCAGCAACAACCACATAGAACCCTAACCTTGCACCAAAGACTGTGTCTAGAGGACATCATCCATCTGGCCAAGCTCCTCAGGGGGAAGACACCACCAGGGGCTGGCAGAGGGCTCAGCCCTCACTCACCCTGTGCCCAGGCACTGCCCACTGTGCTGGCTCACCTCGCCCTTGGGGGTGGTGACCGCTGTCCTACGGGGATCGATGTCCTCATTGATGCTGGAGAGGAAGTTCTGTGAGATGCGCAGGGCATCCTGGAGCAGCGGGTAGTCAGGGTGGTCAGCTGGGGTGTGCTTGAGCAGGTCCTGCAAGGGGTCAGATAGCTGTGAGCAGCCCAAGGGCACTGTCCTGCCTGCAGCATCCCCAGCTGACCCCTCCCACCAGCATTGCCCATGGCTGCAGGTCCCCAAAGCAGTGGGAGCAGAGCCCACCCCAGGACTGGTGTCATACTCACATGCAGGACGAGGGTGCTCCGCGTCACCCGGTCGATGGGTTTGTACAGCAGCGCTGGGGGGAGAAAGGAGGTGTCAGCAGCCACCCAAAACTGGGTCACCAGCCCCTCTCCCACCCTCAGGAGGCAACATTATGTCCCACAGGGCAAGGAGGGGACAGCAGATGCCCAGAGACCCCCTCACACTCTGCACAGAGCCCTGGGTGAGTGCCAGGGCTCCACTCTACAAGAAGCCAACAAAGCTGGACCATCAGGGCACTGCCAAGCCCTGGGCTGAGCCCAGAGTCAATGTCACACCCCCGTGGGCAGAAGAAACCCCAGGCAGGCTGGTGTGGAGCACAAGGGCAGAGCCCAGCACTGGCAGCTGCCCAGTGTGCCCTGAGGGGCTGCTCCCAAGGCCCCCACTGGGACAACAAACCCTAGAGAGCTGCCACACAGCACTGACTGACTGGCACTTCCCCATAGTGCCCACTCCAGTCTTAGCCTCACATTGATGGGGTCATGCCAACTATGGCTGTGCCAACACATCCCCTCTGGGACAAGGGGCCTCCCTGGGCACCAGAAGCACCAGCTTAGTGCGGTGGCTGAGGAGCAAAAGACCCACCCATTACTCCCACCAGCGTTTTCAGTTTCCCTTTTGACTCAGCAATGGGTCCTGCCCCTGCCCTGCCTTTGCTGTGCTCTGCCACCCCATGCGGCACCTCATGTCCCCCACCTCCGCCAGCCCTGGCAGCGAGGGAAACCCCGTTGGCTCCAGCAGCAGCAAATCCCCCATTTACAGAGAACACGGGGCCAAGGCATTGCCCCAACTTCCCTCCCTGCAGCCCCTGGTGACTGTGCCTGAGGCTCCAGCCAGTGCAAGGGCCAGGACTGCCCCATACAGCGGGCACAGACTCCCCTTCCCCCTGCCATGGACCCTCCCAGCAGCAAACCAGCCCCAGGGACTATCCAGAGACACATTTCACCCCAGGCAGCCAGACCCTCCTCCTCCTCCTCCCTGACTGACTAGGCAGGTGAGGGCATAGAGCTCACAGTGCCAGAGACTAGTGGGGCCAGGTGTCAGGCCAGGCCAGGGGAAGGAGGGAAGGCGATGCCTGCCTCCCTGCCACACTATTAGCCATGGGGGCTACCACCCTCTTTACCCAGAAGGGTGATGCCTCGAGGCACCAGGTCCTACGAGAGGGGCCCCAACCCTCATCTCTGCCGAGGAGCTGAGGATGCAGGGCTGGACCCTAAACCAGAGGCTGCACCCCCATGCACCCCTACACCCTGTGACAGCCAGGGTGTCCCCCTATCCCCTCATCCTAGACCCACAGGGAGGATAGACCGTCCTGCCACCACCATGGGCACCAAGGAGCCTTGGGAGAGGCTGTCCAGGGCTCTGTGCCGGACCACTCCCACCAGTCTGGGACCCACACACAGGGGCAGGGGTGCCTGGTGCCTTCCACCCTCCCCAGCCAGCAGCCCCTCCATGCCCACAGTCTCCAACATGCAGAGAGGAACCCCTCTCTGTCACCAACCCCCTGGTACAGCCCAAGCAGAGAAGACCACCCCCCACCTGCCACAGCCCCTCACTGTCCCGCTACGAGCCTGAGCACAGCGGGGCCAGCAAGCGCATGGCCACGAGTGCCGGAGCCAAGATGATTCCACAGAGCCTGGAACAAAGACGCTCCCAACTTGAGGCTGCAGAGAACGATGCAGCCCCCACACCCCAGCCAGGACAGTCGGCCCTGGGCCAGCGTCAGCGCCGCATCGCACCCACAGACACCCCAACCCACAGCCGCCCCACTGGCCTCACCATAGGAGCAGCTACAGCAGAGCCGCACGATGATGAGGATTTCCATGACTCCACGCAGCCATCTCTGCCGCCCCGTGGCAGCTCAGCCCGGCTGCGGCACAGCATCGGCCCCTCAGCACAGCCAGCGGGTGGGGACGGTGCGGTGGGCAAGGGCTGGGGGGCTGCCGCACACCACCAGCATCCTAAAGAGCTGCATCCCCCTCCCGGCTCGCCGCAGCTCCGCACACGGAGCACAAAGGGCTCCCGGCTCAATAACTCATCCCCGCGCGCAGACAAAGGGCTGCAGCCCCCTCCCAGCGCCCGCCGTACCCTCCATGGTGACGGACGTGTGGCTCTCCTTCGAGTCCTTGGGGCCCTTCACCTTCAGCTCCTGGGGAGGGAAAGGCCCATCAGAGCAGACCAAAGGAGCTGGGGTGAAGGGAAGGTCATGGCTCAAGGTCATGGGGTCTGTCCCCTCATCCTGCCTGCACCCTGACAGCAGCCCCTGGCCCCAGCCTGGCCATGCTGGGGGCCACACACGGGTGCTGGGGAGGAGGTGGGGCTCTACAGGATACTACCTGGCCGGGAGCAACTCCAGCTGTGGCCAGTAGTTGGGATGTTGCGGACCTGCAGGGCACTCGGAGCAGGACACCCACCCCACAGCAGTCTGGGAAGGCTGCTGGTCCCATCTGCTATGGAGGAACTGATGGGTCCAGGAGGTCCCCATTTCTAGAGGGAAGCCTGGCATGGAGACACAGGCAGCCAGGAAGAGCCAGAGATGCCCAGCACCCACTTTGCTGGATGTGGCAAAAGCTGCAGGGCAGCCCCAGCACCCTAGAAATGACAGCAGTGAGGGCTGAGCCTGACCAGAAAAAGCCCTGCAACACCCTGAGACCATGACCCTCCCACACAGCCACCAATGTCCCTGCCTCTGGGATAGTCCCCAAGAGTCCCCAGGGCAGGGAGAGCGTCTCTGTGGAGTAAACACAGTAATGGGGCCAGTGTTCCCTGTCCTCTCCCCCACAGCACAGCCCCATCCCAGCTTACCTCTGAGATCTTCTGGAACTGGTAGTTGCTTTGGCTGCACTTCTCTGCCGTCTCCAGCGCGATTTTGTAGTTATCCACAAAGGCCTTGTAGACCCCCAGCTGGCTGGCCTGCGGGGAGCAGGGTCACCCGGGTGCCCAGTGGGGTGCTGAAGCCCCCAGTGGGATGCTGGAGCCTCCAGCAGAGCGATGGGCCACGCAGACACCAAGAGATCACTGCTAGAGTTGTCCCTTCCCGGCAGGAGGCTGGCAGACCACAGCCACCTTGGAGCCAGACTTGGCTCCACAAGGAGAGCTCCTCACCCCAGGCAGGATGGTGGGGCTCCTGCCTAGCCCTGTGCCTCCCCAAATCTCTAAAATCCAATGGAATGCCTGGACAGTGGAGGCTGAAGCTACAGATCCTTCCTGGCACCCTTCAACCTCTCCAGCTCTCCACCCCAGCATGGCCACAGTACTTATGGATAGAGCCCTGCTCCCAATCACAAGGCCAAAGCAGCCACAGAACCCAAAGCATGAGCCTTGTGGAACCACCAGCACCACAGTACCCACAGGCAGCAACCTCCTGCCTGTCCCCAGAAGGTCACCCCCACACCTGGGCTCACACCAACCCCACAGGAACTCTACATTTGCAGCCAAAACCCCACTGGCTGCATCAGGACCTGCCCGCTGTAGGTATCCTCCTGCAGTGAGGGCCACGGAGGCTGCTCTGCCCCCCATCCTGGAACAGCAGCTGCTGCAGGGAGGGCTGCAACAAGTCCCATGGCCACCAATGAGCATCTGGACTGTGTGAGGTGAACCATGCCACGGTGCTCCATCTCCCTGACCCTGCTCCTCTTCCAAGCATAGCCAGCCCTAGTGAAGGTGCATACCAGCTTCTGGAAGAGGTGGCCCATGGTGATGTTGCTGTCCCACTGCTGCACTTTGGGGCACAGGCTGTCATAAAACTCCTTGTGGATCTCATAGATGTCCTGGATCTTGTAGAAAATTGTCTCAATCTGCTGCAGAGTGAGGACAGGCTGTGATGTGGTGGCCGTGGCCTTCAGAGGCTTCATAGGCTGTTGAAGGAGGAGAAGGGAGAGGGTCTGAGATGAAAGCTGATGGGAGCACTGGGGACACAGGGTGTCTGAGCCGGCAGCAATGGCTGCCCACGATGGATCCTAGTCACCAACTGGACCAAGAGGCCACTCATCCATCCCCACAGATTTCCCATGGCAGCCACGACTCCCCACATTGTGCAACAGCGTCTACGCCACGAGGGCCAGTGAGCCCACAAGAGGAAGCCAGGCTAAAAATACCTCCTGGTCAGGAGAAAGGCCAGACAGGGACAGCCAGGACAGAGCCAAGCCGGCGCCAGCATAGCTCCTGCAGCTTTGCTGCTGCCCAGGTAGCACCTGGATGAGGCTGCCCAGGAAGAAATCCATCCATTTATCCATCCATCCATCCATCCATCCATCCATCCATCCATCCATCCATCCATCCACCCACCCATCACCCATCCACTCTCCCATCTATCCATCCACCCCTCCACCAGCTCACCCACCCGTCCCTGCCCACCATGAGGTCTGTGCTCACCAACAAGAGGGCTTCCAGCTGGTTGATGTAGATCTCCTCGCTTGCCAGGAAACCCGAGAGCACCAGCTTCCGCATCTCCAGCCCTTTGCCAGCCTCTCGCTCGCCCTGTGCAAGACAGCAAGGAGCCCAGCTGAGTCAGCAAGTGGCACAGGAGGAGACCCTTCATCCCAGCAGCCCACCCACAGCATCCCTGCATGGGCACATGCCCATGCCAGCACCAGGGGGCTCCGTGGCAAGGCCCAGGCAGGTGCCCGCTGGGCAGCATAGCCAGGCTGGAGCCAGCTGGGAAGCCATGGGCTGTGCTGGGCTTGGTCCCCTCCCTGCTCTGGCTGGCCAAACGCCCGGCGCCGCTGGCAGCACTCCAGGCTGGTGAGCGGCACACGGGACTCTCCCAGGGCAGAGTCCGGAGGCGCTCACTGAAATCATGGCTGGCCCAGCACGGTGCTGCCACGTGATCCCGCACCACCCTTTTCCCTGGCTGAGGTTTTCCCAGGAAAGTGCCACCACCCTGGTGGGCACTACCCTCCTGGCAGGGAGATGGGTGATGCACGGGTGGGCTGGGGGCTCCAGGATGCTCAGCAAGGCTGTGTCTGGGCACAGGCACCCCTTGAGATCACGACGTTCCTCAGCCTCCCCTTTAAATCACACGGGCACCAAGGCTGGACACTGGGCAGGGGCCAGACAGAGCCATGGGCACAGCGGCTGCTCTGGGGCATGGAGCCATTCGGGATGGTCTGGAGACTACACTGGTCCTGCCTCACTCCTGCCCACCCCTGGCTGTTGTGCAGCTGTCCTGGCAGCTGCCAACACCCAGGTGAGCACAGCCCTGAAGTGGCCATGGTCGTGGGGTGGCATCTCCCTGCCCCACTGTGGCACCCACCAGTTCATGGTGCCCACCCCACACCTCCTCCTCCAGGCTGCACCACGAAGGCCAGGGGGGCTGATGGGCACCGCAGCGGGGTGTGTGGGGCCAGCTTGTGTGCTGGGAGCTTGTGGGCGCTTTGCCACTGATTCGTCACGGTTCTTCCTGCTTCCCCCAGCCTGGGCCTTGGCGGGGAACAGGGAGATCAGGGGCCCATCAGCACTGACCCAAAAGCAGCTGCCCTACAGCAGGTCACAGTGGCCACCCCACACGGGACCCCTTGGAGAGAGCAAGAGCAGAGACCTCCACCAGCCCTGCGCCAGTACCCTGTGGACACCCAGGGCAAGCAAGAGAAGGGTGACAGGGGTCTGTCACCACAGAGGGTCCCCTAGGAACACCCCTAGCACCGGGGTTTGGGGCCATTTAGGGGTTGCTGGTGACTGTGCAGTAGGGTAACGGCAGAGTGAGGTCCAACCCCTTCCTGAGCATCCGGCACCAGCTCTGCTGAGCCACAGAGTCCCCCCGCTCCAGCACCTCCACTCCCCCACACTGGTCAGAAGCCCCCACTGAGTCCCCGGCACCCAATTCCTTGCCCCATGCCCAGGTGGTCCCGAGGACCTGGGAGGGCTGCAGGGATGCTCCCACTCCCCCCACCAGCTCTGCCTCCCCCAGCATTCACCACACTGACCCTGGATATCACCAGCACCGGCAAGATGCCCCTTGTGCCCCCAACCCCCACCCAGCACAGGAGTGGGGTGTCCCACCGCCCACCTTCTCGCCGGCTGAGAACGGAGACCCAGGGCTGGTGGGTGTTCCTGGCTCAGAGTCATCTTCATCCTCCAGCACTTTATCCAGGTACCCTATGGCCTCCTCTTCTTCCTCCATGGCCAGCGGGGTAGCAGGGGCCAGAGGGGACCCCGCAAGGCTCCGGACAAGGGGCTCACACGGCTGAGCTGGCCCGGCCTGACTCAACCCTGGACGTCGGCCACCGTCGTGGGATGAAAGGAGCCATTATTGGGATCCCCGGTGCTCCCGCCTGCCCCAGTCCTGGCCTTCGGCCCCACCGCCCCAGACGCAGCGCAGGCACTGGTGGAGTACAACCACCTCCGAGCGACGGCAGCAGCTCCGCGGGGCGACCGCGACGGGTCAAGAGGGCCAGCCGGGCTCTGCCCTGGGCTCTGCTCAGCCCCTGCGGGGGTCTCGGGGGCTGGAGGGCCGCTGCCCGCCGCCCTGCGCCCCCGCCGGCCGCCGCCGCTCCGCCCTGCCCGCTCGCTCGCACAGGAAATGCATCTCTTGGTGCTGGAGGAGGAGCTGCTCCGCTGCCGACTGTGGTCAAGGCTGCGACGCTCACAGGCGCCTTCGCTGAGCCAGCTCTACTGACGCTGGAAGAGCCTGGTGTGCCCGGCGAGCCCCATGGACCCACTGCTGGAACCCCCACACGCTCCCCCAGAAGAGCAGCCAGCAGTGAGGAGCTCTCGTCCTGCCTGCCACAGCCCCCCTCATCCCACTGTGTCCCAAGGGCAGGCAAAGAGATCGATCATGACTACTGTCAGCGGCAAGGAGTGACCCTTGAGGGCACCAGACCTGGCTCTGCACCCTCAGAAGGGAACTGGACCTCTCCCTGCCCCAGAGGAGACTCAGGGCAGGGTAACAAGCTAAGACATTTGCCCACCCACAGCATCTGCCCCACATCCCACCCGGACCATCACCGGCACCTCGTGAGTGGTGATAGGACAAGTGAGGGTGAAGTTGTGCCAGGGGAGGTTGACTGGGTCTCAGGGAAAACTTCTTCCCAGAAAGAGTGGGGAGGCCCTGGAACAGGGTGCCCATGGAGGGGGTAGAGGCACCGTCCCTGGAGGGGCTCAACAGACAGACAGACAGGGCGTTTCAGGAGGTGGGTTGGGGTTGTAAAGCGGACGGTTGGACTTGATGATCTTGAAAGTCTTTTCCAACCTCGATGATTCTGTGACACTGCCCCAGCCCAACCACAGCCCTGGGGCAGCCGGGGAATGGGAACACGAGCAGCGGTGCGATGCCTGCGACGAGCATTGCGGGCCCTGGCACATGGGGTAAGAAGGGGCTGTAGGAGACGACGCTAACGCAACAGCTATTTCAGCAGCTTCCCCTGCCCCCCGGCAGCAAAAGGGGAACCAGTGGCTGTGTGTGCTATGCCCGCAGGAGCCGGCTCTCCTCTGGTGCCTCTCCAGGCCTGGAACAGAGTCCTGCTGCAAGAAGTGGGCAGGGACACACACAGGGACTTTCCAGAGCCTGTGCCCAGCCCCGAGTCCACGTCACAGCTCAGGCTTTGCTGAGCCTTTGCTAAGAGGGGCCTGTGCCAGGGCACTGAGATTTCTCACTGCGGCTGGGTGTGCAGAGCAGGGACTGTTCCCTGCCCTGCTGGGAGAGGGACAGGCTGTGTCTGCACACTGGTCACAGCTGCCCCAGGAGCCTGAGAGAGGAGCCCCACCAGAAACCATCTTCAGCCCTCAGAAAGGCCACAACACCAGTCTCACCTCCTTAGAGAGGAACGGTGGGGTGAGCCTGGCACCCTGAGTCACCAGTCACAGCAGGACCCACTCATGAGCCTGAGCCCGTCGCAAGGCTGGACACGCAGGATTAAACGAACCAGTACTCAGCCGACGCCGCGCTAAGCCCCAGCACCAGTAGTTCTGGATAAAGAGGTGCTGAGCTCCAACACTTCCCAATCCTGTTAGTGCCAGCCAAGCTGCCTTCACCGCCCGCAACCAGCCCTAGCTGCCCCACCAGCCCCCAAGGACACCCACTGCTCTGCCAGCATCCCGCAGGATCTGCCCTCAGCCCTGGGTGCCCATGGCCACTCTCTGCCATTCCTGCTGCCCTAGGGACTGAGCCCATTGTCCATGGCCAAACCTTGGCCTGAAGTGTCAGGGCTGGGGCTCACAACAGGGGACAAGGGTTTGGATCCAGAGCCAGGACAGGGTCCTTTGAGCAGGTGGGTGCCAGAGACCTGGCAACTCCACCCTCCCTCCCTCCCCAGGGACCACAGAGAGGCCTTGCTGGGTACTGGAAGGAGAAGGATGATGATACTGGGTACGAAGCCACACCTTGCACCACCTCTGCCTCAGCATCTGGATCAAGGATGTAACACTTCCCACCACAAAACCCCACACAGGCCCTGTCCTGGAGGGGTGTCCAAGGTACTGATTCTCTCTACCCACATCGTGCCCAGCCCTGCTGTCCTGCACAGAGTCCCCCCACCCCAGGCACTGCCACCCCCAACCCTGGGTCTTCTCAATAATTTTTTATTCTGTAGAAAGCCATTTTTTTCCCTTTGCTTTCCCACCCTGCAGCTCCTGGGGCATTCCCTGGAAACAACCTGGGCAAACCCTAAGTGCTGCCCGAGGATGCTCCCGCGGAGCAGAGGGAGGCCAGGGGTTAAACCCACGTTCCCCAGCAAAAAAGGGAGGAAGGACAGGGCCAAGGGGTCCTTCCCCAGCTGATGGCTGGTCCCCAAGTGCCACTAGATGGAGCCGGCAGCCTGCTGGAGAAGCTGCACCTGAACCCAGAGGCTCCCCAGAGCTGGGGCCCCGGGAACCCCCAGTCCCAGCATCCTGTACTCCTCTTTCCAACCAATCCATGCGGTCCTGGCTCTGCCAGCACAGGGCAGGGAAAGAGGGTATCCTCAGCATCCTCACTGGCCTCACCAGCCTCATCACCTCTCAAGGGGTCGATAGCCCTACACTGGATAGTTTTTAGACCCAGATGGACAGGCTGCTGGGACAGCTCATTTAAACTGCATTTTTAGCTGGATAGGTTGGACTAGATGATCCTTGAGGTCCCTTCCAACCTGGTGTCCTATGGATCTAGGAATCTATGATCCCTCACCATGGGGGTGCTGCTCCTCAAAGCCCAGAAAGCCATGCCTAGCAAGGTTTGAGATTGGGATCCCAGGCCACAGCAGCACCAAAGCAGCACCAACACAGCCAACACAACCAACCCGGGCACCCATCGTCCCGGCTTCAATCATCCCGGCATGGAGCATGTCGTCCTGAGCACCTACCCCTGTGCCGAGGCCGTCGGTGGGCGTGGGTGAGACGCCATCCCCGCTCTCCTGGCCACGGGCGCTGAGCTGAGGGGACATGGTGGGCGACTCATCGATGTAGGGCATAGTTTCCGAGCCCTCTGGCAGCGCCTTGGGCTCCTCGTTGCCCTCAGCATCGTACTCGTCCGCACCATAGTTGAAGTCTGCCAGGGGAAGAGAGGGTGCTGGTAAGCGTCTGGGCAGTGGCACGGCCGAGGGTCACACCACAACCACCCCAGGCTGCTGTCACCCATGGGACACTCACCTCACATCCAATACCCAGCGACACACACGCCACAGCCCATTACATCTCTGGCTGCCTGCTCCCTGCCCACTCCCTGTCTGCCCAGCCAAGCAGCAGGGCATCATCACATGAGCATCCTCAGCCCCACAAAGCATCCTCCACTCTCGACACACTTCCCTATATTTGCATAATTAACGGCACTGGGAGGCCTCCAGCCTCCCCTGCACAGGGACAGCTGCTCTGCCAGACGCGCTGGCCCCACGCGAGGCCCTGCCTGCCTGCCGGCCGCCAGCCCCGTGCCATCCCCAGGGAGGGATGGAGTTGGGCTGGCAGCCACTGCCAATGTCGTCTCAAATCCCTATGTCCATCCTCCTCGGAGCGTGGGAATGGATGCCAGGCTGCCTGTAGAGGATGGAGTCACCCACCCTGGGAGAAGGGGATGGTGGCAGCTTGGGCTGTGCCAAAGGGGTCTGCACAGGATGAAGCCACCACTGTGCCAGGCCAGTGCTCGTTTTTGCTGTCCCCACAACCCCTCCATCACCCAGGGCAACTCACTGTGGGGACCCAGAGCCCCAAGTCCCCAGCCTGGGGTCCCTGGGACACAGCAGGGGACCAGGGTACATCCTAACCTGTCACCATGGAAACAGCAGCGGCTCGGTGGCGGCGGGAAGAGGCGGCTGCAGCATCCCCGAGATGCTGACAAAGGCGAGGGGGAAGGGAGCCTGTGGCAGCAGCAGTGGTGGCTGTGGGGTGCAGCCAGCACCCCCCACCCAGTGCTGAGACCCCCCTCAGCAGCCCCAAAAGGGGCGGTGGGCACAGCTCACCCAACCCCACACCAGTCCTTTGGTCCCCTCCCAGTACGCCCAGGGCTGTACCCCCAGGCTCCCTGGGCTCCCAGACAAGACCCTGGCCCATACTGTGGCCAGAACGGGGGCACAAGGGCTGGAGCAGCCATCCCACACCAAATCCCACACTGCTGTCACTTTGTGCCCCCAAAGCCTGGCCACCCCAACTGAGGACTCCCCTGAGTCCCACTGGCACCGCTCAGCACATGAATATTGCATTGGCTTCATGCTGGAAGTGGATATAAACCTGTAAATCAAAGTCCAGCAGCCTTGCCGGTGCCAGTGGGGAATCCCATCCTGCTTTACAGTGGGATGGAGAGCCCTAACACAGGCCAGATGCCCCTTTCAGCTCTTGCTTCACTAGTAATTAGCAGCTAATAACCCCCAGAGGCTGGGTGCCAGCTGACCCAGCCACTGCAGTCCCTGTTAACCCAGGAACTGACTGGGAAGGAATGAGCTGGATGGGCAGATGGGAACATGTAGCTGCCCCACTCCTCAAGGAAAGGGAGTCTCCAGTTCTAACCTGTCCTACTCCTGGTGAGGGGAAGTCCCTCCTGCCTTTGACAGGTCCCAGGTGGGTTGCCTTCAGCACTGGCCAGCAGCAAGGCACAAGGTGTCCCCCCATGTCAGCCACCTCCACAGGACACCTGCTCCACAGAGATCCCATCAGCTGACCCAGCTGGGCACTGTCCAGCCCAGGCTGGGAATGCTCCAGAGAAACCCAAAGACCCTGTCCCATCAAATGAGGTCTAAGGGGGAGCCAAGGCAGCAAAGAGGGGACCAAGATGACAGTCCCCACCGATTTGAAGGCCATCAGGCTCCACCAAGACCAAGGTCCGCAGCTCTCAGGCAGGCAGCGTGTACAAATGGAGTGGCACTGGAGGAGAGCTGGCAACCCAGGCTGGGGTGGGCGGGTGGCAAGGTAACGAGGAACACGGCTTTAATGAGGCAACTGGGGACCCAGGGAGGTGACATCCACAGTGGTGCAGGGAAGACAGTGGCATCGATGGCACAGAGGGGGAAGGGACTGGCCCGCAGGGATACAGGAACCATGCAGCTTTCTTGAAGCCATTGCTCCCAGTTGGAGCAGATCAAGGTCCCAGTCCCTGACCCAAGCTGGGAGTGAGACCTACAAGCAGTGCTCCAACAGGAGGGAGGACAGAGTTGTGTCTCACAGCTCCAGCTCCAAGGACACACTGTATTTACAGGGCTCTCCCATGGGGAGGCCAGACAGCAGCACCTCTCTATTACCCACTGCAGAGAGGAACTGAGCACCACCAAGCAGCTGGGACATCACTGGGTGAGGGAACATAGAGGGGTTGGCCCCTGTGTCTTCCTGCTGATGAGGAGCTCCTGCCACCCACCACCCCAAACCATGCAGCTCCCTCCTTCCCCCACCGCTGCATCGCCCCTGCAGCCTGTTCCTGTGCCCGTGCCAAACCCCAGCTCTATTTTTGCTCCTGGTTTTTAGCAGCAGTAGAAATGTTCCTGCTCCACCCCAGGCATGGGGACTGTGGGGAGGGAGGGAAGCAGCCCAGCCCAGGACACCCTGACCTGAACCAGCCTTGAAATCCCAGCTCCCACACGTGCTGGATCCAGCTCCAGTGCAGACACTGCTAGTGCCCAGAGATGCCAACAGTCATCAGGGCAGGGGACCTCATGACAGGGTCAGGAGTGCATCCCCACGGGGGAATATTTGCCCCAGGAAAATAATGTTTTCACTCTGCCACACCTTCCCAAGTCTGACCCAGGCTAATCCTAGCACGATGGTCCCCCAGAGGGAGCACAGCCAAGGGAGGTGCCAGCTATACCCAGCCTAAGCTGAGGCAGTGCAATCACAGCAGCTCAGGGTGGCATGTTCTTGGCCTTCCAGCCAGGCTCATGATGTTCCCCGATGCCCTGACAGTGTGCTGGCACACCTCAGTGCTCACCCATCCTATCCCGCTGCCGCACATCCGCACAGAGCCTGCAAGATTTGGGGGAAATGCCTTGGTTTCCCTGTGCCTGGCTGAAAATTCACCATGACAACAAGGATGCGTGAGCGGCCTCGGACCTGCCTCCGCAGGCCTCCTCCAAAGGGTGGCTCAACGCAAACAGCATCTCCTCCGCACCATCACCGCCGTCCCCCTGCCCTGCATCACCCAAAACATGGACACCGTGGGCAACCTCCCCCCATGCCTCTCCCCTCCTCAGCAAGGGTGGCCAGAGCAGGACTGGGGTTGGCAGCGCCATCGCTCTGCAGAGAAGCCATGGCTGGGAAGAAGGGTGCTGAAGCTGGGGCTGGATGCAGCCTCTAGGCACCAGCCCAGCCGCTGGCACATGCTGCACTGACCCAGGATTGCTGCTGCTCAATGCGGCCTCCGGCTGCAGGTGTCAGAGGCTTTGGGATGGAAAACCTGGAGTGGGGCACAGCCCCTTGTGCCCCCCAACAGCTTCTACCCCCTCCTGAACATGACAGATGCCAAACCCATGCAGGAAGCACCGTGCTACCCTCTTCTCTAGAGCATCCCACCTGCCCACGCAGCCATGCCAGAGCCTCACTGCCCTACAAACACCAGGCTCTGAGCTCAGCCCCGCACCCCAAAACCCATCCCCGGGGTGCCCATGCAACTCCCCAGAACGAACAACGGGGACTTTGCCACTGAGTCGCATCCCACATCCTCTAGCCGCCTCCCTTTGCCACCACTGAGACAGCTGCCACGGGACAGGGGTGGCTCTGGGAATCGCTCTTCCCTGGGACGGAGGGGATTCGGGGCGCCCCCAGCCTCGCCAGCTGCCAGTCCTGGGGACCGACCCCGCGCTGCCACAGCAACCCCCCACCCCTCCTCGCCACGGGGATGGGACCGGGATCAGGGCAGAAAGCCCCCACGTCCCCAGGGGTAGCTGCCAGGCTGCTGCAGCCCCTGCGAGCCCCACCGTTCCCCACTACGAACC
>JAOXOE010000827.1:7845087-7890809 GCA_028565055.1 Phoeniculus purpureus | reverse complement strand
AAGGGGGGGATAATCCCCTCGGAGGAAGGGGGAGGCGGAGGATCCCAGGGAGGGAGGGGCGGGAAACCTGATAATCTCCAGCAGGAGAGAAAATACCGGGAAGAGGGTGGGAGAAGGAGGGTGGGCGGGTAGATAATCCGGAGCGGCAGATGAAGAGAGAGTCTCTCGGGGACGCATCCGGAGGCGGCAGGAGAAGGAGGGTTAATCCTCGTTCCGGGGGCAAAATTCACCCCCTTCCCGGCTCATGCGCTGCCATGTTCGCCCCCCGCAGGCCCGCTCGGCACCGCTACCTGCGGCTGGGCAGCTCTTCCCCGCTCACGCCACACGCACACAGGGCGCCTCGGCTGCAGCCGCCGGGGCAGCACGACTCGCCTGGGGATAGGAGGGTTCGGCCGGCACCGCGGGGGCACCGCCGCCTCCCCCAACACCATTTCCCCGCCGGCTTAGAGAGAGGGAGATGGGGGAGGGAGAAGCGACCGGGCAAGCAATCCCTCCCCCCAACCCCGCACACGCGAACCACCCCGCCAGTCCCGCAGCTCACCGGCTGGCAGCGGCTCCCGCGCCTGTTCCCTCCTCAGCGGGCGCCGCTCAGCCCCATCGACGGACCCGGGCGAGGTGGCGGAGGTACAGCGCGAGACGGAGCTGCTGCCGCCGCTCTGCGCCCGCCTCGGCGCGCGCCGCCGGCGTGGCTGTAGCACGCGCTCCCGCCCCTCCTCCTCCTCCCCGCTCCGTCCGCCCCCTCCAGGCCTCCCCGGCGCGAGAGCGCGCGCGCGCGCGTGGCCTCGGAGGCGGTGGCGCGCGAAGCACTTTCCCCCGCCCTCTCGGAGCAAGCGGCTGGGCGCGTGAAGGGGTCGCGCGCTGCCGCTCCATAGCCCTGCCCGACCTCATGTCCTGACCCCCGAGGGAGGGTGTGAAAAGCGGGGAGAGAGGGAGAGCGCGGGCGCGTATCTGGGCGCGTGTGCGCGGCTCCGCGTGTCACTGCGGGGTGTGTGTGTGAGCGAGAGAGAGATTGACGAGTGAGAGTGCGGGGCTGTGCCGGGGCAGCAGGGCGCTGTGAGGGCAGCTATGTTGGGACAGCTGGCCGGTGTGAGCGTGGCCGTGCCGGGGGTGCAGAAGGGGCAGTGGGCGAACGAGCAGCCGAGTGAGCCCGGAGCGAGTGTGCCCGCGGTGCGGAGCGCGGAGCACACGCACTCCTCGGCTGGATCTGGGTCAGTGTTTGCCAGGGCGGGTTTAGACCCTCCTGGATCTCAGTTTCACTTGGCACTGCCCGTTCAGCCCCCGAGTGCGAGAAGCAGCGGCGAAGGATAAGTCAAATATTTAAAAGGAGAAGCGGGGTGGGGATTCCAGTTACATTTCCCCTGGTTTGCAACACGCGAGACCGCTGAGGTGAAAACAGCAGTGAGAAACTGCTTTCCCTGCGCCTGTGATCACTGCTGGAGCGTTTCGTTTGCAGACGAGCTTTCATTTTTTGCTTCTGGTTGCGTCTGGTTTTGCTTCACCTTTGGACTTGGTGAAATTCGAGTTGCAAACGTTAAGTCAGTTATGCATGCACAGTTCTCTCTCGGAATCTGTTGATCTAAAGCTGGTATTTGCCTCTGAAAAGAACCGATGCTTCATCTCTCAGCTACTTTTCATTCACTTTTTCCTCCTCTTGCTGACTTGTCAAGAAATCGTACACCCAAGTGTAGGGTTTGACTGTAATGTACTTAATTATGCTGTTTCAAGAATACATGGTAGCCCGGTGTGACGTGTGGCAACCCTTAATAATAACCTGTCTGCAATTCACAACAGTTTCTGCTCAGGGAGCCACCAGGGAGAAGGGAAAGCCAGAGCTGTGTGGGGGTAGTGTTTGAGCAGAAACAGCATCAGATTTTTCCTACCAGATAAAACAGATTTCGGATTTTTTCCTACCAGATGAACAAACCGTCTGGGCTTTATGCACCAAACCTATCAAGATAAGCAACGCATGTATGATTGACATCATTAAAGAAATGGTGGAACAGCAGCCAGCAGGTGCAGAAACCTTTCTCAGGTTAACCAATAAAGATGCATCAAGTAAATAAGATCTTGCTGTCCTCATTTTATGAAACCAGCATGTAAAATTCCTTTAGGAATGATTTTTACTTACTCTTCAAATTACAGTAGCTGCCCTGTGCTGAAAGCTTCACAAGCGCAAGCAATTATGCATCCCCAGGCCCAAAGAGTTTACTGTGGTTTGCCAGTAAAAATGTCCAAATGTAACATATTTTGGGTAATTTCCTTCACAAGCAGTTGTCTCTTCCTCATTAAACTGAAAAGAAACTTAATGCATCACAGGGGATTCCAAGCTAAGTAACAATCTACCACCCTTTTGGTGTTCTAACCCCCCAGAGCTACAATGGAAAAATGGACAGATATAGCAAATCCTCAGTCCCCTAGAAATAGCTCCAGATCTTTCTTGTTTCCTTTGCCACTTCTTTATTTTTGGTGATGCTCTGATGAAAAACCTTTAGAACCAGAGACACAAAACGTGTAACTGTCACCCAGTGTTTTATAACTCAACATCTTGTTGACTTCTTCTCTTACAGTCCCTGCGTTTGAGAAGGCTGAACATCATTCTGTTAAGCAGAAAGGGGATTTATGTTGGCATTTTTCAGTATATCCCATCCTGACCTGACCTTCATGGTCAACAAAGGAAAATCACTTCACTTCAAAGCTTAGGGGTTCCTTATCATGGTTCAAAGCTTTAATCCAAACCTGTGAAACACGAGTGCCTGGTTTTGGTTGTAACAGAAGTACCTAAACAACAAGTACTTTGCTCCACAGCCTTTTGAATGTTTTTCTGGGCCTGCCCAGCTGCTGTTGGCTACTAAAACCCTTTTGGGAACGTGCCCCGAATGCTCACACACCATTTTTTGCACACTGCTTAATCCGTTTGACCCATACGGGTCAGGGAAGAAACACAGATGTATTGTTTTAGAGAAGAATTTGGGAAATGTTTTAAAGGATCTTCAAGAATTTAGAATTATCATATCCTTCTGACTTTTTATTGCTTACATGCCATGAGTAACAGAAATGCCTCCTACAGGTTGGTGATTAGGACCCTGAGGGTGCAGTTCAATCTGAAAACTTTGCATTGTTCCTGCTGTGCAAAACAGCTGTAGATCTCTGTTACCCATTTAATGAGCAACTACTGCACCTCAGCCAAGCCTCACCCCTGCTCCTGGTTTAGGGCAGAGAAGATGGGGACCTGCCAGTGCTGACTCATGCCCCAGAAATTTCAGGCTAGTAATCGTGGTCAGCCAGGCATAAGTCAGAACAGCACCAAAGCAGAGTTCCTTTATGCCAGGGATTATCTGAGTCTCTCTGTCTAGCCACAGGATTCAGAGAGCAAAAAGACCGTGTGGTTGGTCAGCCCCAGCCCTCGTACTTTTGGGCTAGTCAATTAGTGTCCGCTTAAACTGGAGTTCACGACTCTACAAAGCTTTGAACTCTGATACCGACCTCGCTCAGGCAAAGGCATTCTTCTACCATGAAGTCTGATGCTCTCCTGTGTAAACCTCCAGGTACTAGTGTTGCCTGTGTTCTGATACTTCTCTATTGGTGCTACAAGTAACGTGGCAGAGTATGTTCTCCAAGACTTCCTTTGCTGGGGAAAAACCTTAATGTAGAGGGGTTGGTTAAAGCAGACTCCAGCATACAAAATGTGGGAAGGAGGGTGATGTGGTTCTCAGTCCCCTTGCAACTCAACAAGTGCAAAACCTTTAGTCACCACCAGCACTGCTACGTTTGCTTATTATTGGAGGAACGATCTACTGTGCCGAATTTTTAGTTCTCTCATGCTCTGCGGAGCTCTGGGTCTGAAATCTGAATTCTCTGTCACTGCTCTGATGACTATTTTAATGGCAAAATGAACAGATGTACCCACATGAGAGCTGCTGCTTTGAGTTCATTCCCCTTTACACGTTTAATTATTGTGGAGAACTCATTTTGAGCACGTAGAGTGAAGGACTTTGGGACAGTACAAAGATTGCTGATATACTCTGCAAATCCAGTGTTCTGTGTACTCTAGTTTATCAGTGCCTAACTTGAATAATTAGTTGTTCTGATCAGTCTTCAGAGAGCTGCAGCTCTAGACTACTGTATTTGATATCCCTGAAAATATGCTGTCTTCATAAAATGACAGACAATAAATGATCAGCTGCTTTGCAGTGTTTATCAACATCTGGCAACCTTATCATAGAACATGAGGGATTGGAAGGGACCTCGAAAGATCATCTAGTTCAATCCCCCTGCCACAGCAGCATCACCTACACCAAGTTGCACAGGAACATGTCCAAGGGGTTTTTAAAAGTCTCCAGTGAAGGAGACTCCACAACCCCCCTGGGCAGCCCCTTCCAGTGCTCTGTCACCCTCACTGTGAAGAAGTTCCTTCTCATATTTATGTGGAACCTCCTATGTTCCAGGTGGCACCCACTGCCCCTTGTCCTATCACTAGATGACATTGAGAAGAGCCTGGCTCCATCCTCCTGGCACTTATGACGATAGCATGCTTATGTATCCATGGGCATGCCACCCAAGATCATCATCATCATCAAAACAGTGAGAATTTGTTTTATGAAGTTCTTTGTCAAATAAATTAGCTAGGGGTTTTTTTTTGGGGGGGAGGGGGTACAGAGTATGATTTCATGTCTATACACAAAGCACACACAGCAAAATCTTCTAGAATTCACATTATTTTCCCAACTACCTCAGAGGAATTCATTAAAAGATCCCAGTGACGATTACAAATTATGAAAGGAAAATAAAGGTTTCTTTTGGCAGAGGGCAATCCAAACCGTAATAATTAGGAGAATGTTGATGTACGTGGAATGGCAATATGAAAGCCTAAAAGGACACAGACACTACCTACAGAGTGAGAAGGCAAAGGCTATGCACCTAACTCCCATGCTATGTTCATCTCCGAGGTCTGTTTGCATGTGGAATTCAACTCCGCAGGAGGAGATAATCAAGACAAATAGTATGGCTTTATTTTTAAAAGGGGTGGATAATTTCATGGCAGCTTACAACACTGGTAACTGGGCAAGCTAAGATAATAAGGCTAATCAAATCTCATGCTTCACAGCACCAGCTCCCTGCGGGGTCAGGAAAAAACCTTTCCGCTATATACAACAGTATGCAATTAGCAAGGTTATTATTGGGGAGCAGAGGGGCAGCCTTCTAAAACAACAAGCTTTTACTATTATCAGGGAACAGAGGATGTACTTGGCACGATAGAAAATGGGCATTATTTCCTTACACCACTTCTTCTCCTGTTGTCTGTTTGAGTTTTAGAATTACAGCACTTGAGTTTGTAAGAACAAGCCTGAACATTTCCCCTGGACATGATTACCTGTTTGAAATCCATCCTTCTGCTGAGGTCACTAAAGTTACCGAATTTGCCTCTCAACAGTGATTTAAGCAGAGAGAAGATGTAATCCAAAACCATGATCAGCTCTTAGCTGCGAGCTGACATTACATGTTTGGAATATTTAATTTGGGAAGCACTGTTCATTTTCTTTAGTTGTGTGAACATATTGTTGTAGGTGTTCTGTGTGTGTACTTGGGTTTTGTTTTCCATCAGCACACACATCAGACAAATTGTATTAGCCACACTTGAAAATATTTATCTCTTCTTTTTTTTGCACAATTGACGTTCCCTACACGAACGTGACACCCTTTAGAAGTTGTGGGTGTTTACTCTTACAAGGCACGAGAAGCACAACAGCAGAACAGCATCTTCTGAAAACCAGGCTTATAGAAAGAACTTTCTTTCTATGAGCTGTACCTCAGACACAAAGAGAAGGCATTTCCATCACCCCCAACCTCAAAGATGTTGATCTTAAGTGTAATAATTATTTTCAGCTGACACAGTCTTTTCCCCTGTGCAAAACTTACAGGTTTTCTCAACTCTTAGCCCACATACAGAACAGGAAAATAACCTCAACTTAACACAACTTCACCCCCATCTTGAAATTTGGGTAAAATAACAAGAAAATCTGAAAGCAAGGAAACAACTTACAGAATCACAGAACATTAGGGATTGGAAGGGACCTCGAAACATCATCTAGCCCAATCCTCCTGCCACAGCAGGATCACCTAGACCAAGTCGCTCAGGAACACGTCCAGGTGGGTTTTAAACATCTCCAGAGAAGGAGACTCCACAACCCCCTGGGCAGCCCATTCCAGTGCTCAAGGTATTGCTTGTCTCTTTTTTATACAAAGAAGCTCCTTTCTTTGGCTAGACTGCATGGTTATGAGCTGTGCAGGGTCCAGCTAAATGGAGTTGAACTAAAAGTTATTGTTTACTGCTCCAGTCTCAGTAACAAGTTCATTGAAGTACCTGCTGTCTGCAGCATCCTCCTGAACATAGAGTTAGGCACAAACAGATCCATGCAACGATAATGTGTGCCTGATACTGAATAGGGTAGTTGATTTGCTGACAAGAGACATAGCTTATTTTTAAGTACTCAGTGCCTTCTTTCCCTTGTTCTTCACCAGCAAGGTCTCCCAGGCTTCAGTGCAGTGAAGAGGAGAAGCATTATGCCGTACCAGCCTGCCTGTGTTTCCATGATAAAATGACTAGGTTTGGGGATGGGTGTCAAGACTTTAGCAAGGTTTGAAAAGTTTAATAGACTACAGCGAGGTTTTTGACGCTGACTCTCATAATGTCCATTTACCCAGGTTTGCATGTTTCACTCCAGATGAGTGGATAACCAGATGGTGAACCCCAGAGGCAGTGCTTAGGAGACCATGTTCTACCCAGAGGCCAGTATTGTGAGTAACAAGTGAGTGGGGTAGCACATGGATATGTGCTGGAACCTGTCTTTTTTGACATCCTTAACAATGACCTGGAGGAGGTGACGCAGTGATGGGTGCTCGAAAGATTTGTAGATGAGACCAGGCTGGGGTGGGGTAAATTAAGGGGAGGGCTGCCATCCAGAAAGACCTAGGTATGCTGAAGTCCTGGGCTGGCAGAAACCTCATGGAATTCAGCAAGGATAAATGCCAAGTCCGGCACTAAAGACAGACTAACCCCTTGATCCAGGCAGGGAGGAAATGTGTTTGCCTGGTTGGGCAGCAGCTGTCCTGAAAAGGCCCAGGGGGTGTTAGCAGACCGTGAACTGAACATAAGCCAGGGCTGTCCTCTGACAGCAGAGAAGATCAATGGCAACCCAGGCTCCATTAATGTAGCAGGGAAATCAGTGCATTTTTGCTCCACCTCCCCCTGGGTACTTGGCACTTGTTAGACTGTGTTCAAATATTGCCTTGATTTTTGGGACCCGCAGTACAGGAAAAACATTGAATAAACTGAAGCAAGTTCAACAGAGGGCCATCAAGTCACTGGGGACTAGAGCACTTGGCCAGTGTGGAGAGGCTGAGGGAAATGGGCTTGTTCAGCCTGGAGTAGAGATGGTTTTGGGGGGTATATAACAGCAGCCTGGCAGTGCCCATAAGGAGTTTATTGAGAAGGTGGAACCAGGCTCCTCAGTGGCACCTGATGGAAGGATGATAAAGAAAAGACTTAGATGGAATCAAGATAAAATCAGGCTGTAGATAAGGAAAACATTTTTCATCATTAGGAGCAGTGGAATTGTTTGCCAAGAGCAGTTGTACAGTCTCTACCCTGGGAGGTTTTCAAGACTCAGCTGTGTAAAGCCCTGAGCAACATGTTGTGCTCTCATAGCTTTCTTTTCTTGGACCGTAAGGTTGGACCAGAGACGTCCTGGCATCTGTTCCTATCTGAGTTACTCAGTAATTTGATGACTCAATGAGTTCACATTTTGTCTATAAAACATGGGGAAAAAGAACTGTATCTACAGGGAAAGAAGACAGTTCTGGCACAAGCGGTTTGTCCAATGAAACGATAAATCCTGAATTATACTGGGAGCATGAACCAGAATCAAAGTTACAACTGCCCAGCTGTGCTGTAATGAATTGGATCTAATTCCATCTCCCTCTTGCTGGCTGTCCTCTTGGCCTCAGCCACTGTGCACTCTTGGCTGCGCAGCGTTAGGAGGAAGGCTTTCACGTTTTGCAGTCTTTTCTGGCCGCCAGAAAACTCAACGGTGTTTTTTCCCTTTCCAGAGCCTCCTTCCCGCAGGAGGAGGTCTCCAGAGGGAGCCGCCGTGGTAGCATTCTGAAGATGGTGGTTGCCAGATCTCTTGACCAGGTACTCGTAACAGAAAATAGTCGCCTGGGGAAAAAAAAATGCAGAAATTCCCCTAGTTCCTCATTTTGTCTTCAGAAACACAAAGATGAAACTCCAGAAATACATCCTCATTTTCCCTAAGGTTTCCTTCACGTCGTTAAAATTGTGTCATTTACACACACTTTAAAATCCTTCTACGCTACGTGGTGGCTGTAAAGGGATTCTGGTTTAAACAAAAACCGAGTCCCAAGGAATTTTGGTCACATTCAATGAAATCAGAGAAGCAATGCAGATAATTTTAATTAAAAACTTGAAAGAAACTCAAGGGAATAAAATAATTTGTGAACTTAAGCATATCAGAAAAGCCACGGCGCAGCAGCCTACGTCAGTAGACACGACTCATTTCTTAGCAGTGTGCTCCACCTTACAAAAAAGTGCTGCCAGAGAGCCTCTGTAGCCTCACACTTCAAGGCAAAATTAATAATTAGCTAAGGTCAGGAAGAACCATCCCTTACAACAGAGAAGTGAGCAATTTTCTGCAGCTTTGGACTCCAAGTCCCTTCTTCCCTAAGCTGCTGTTGTAGCTCTGGTGGCAAAAGACAGCTCTTTCCCTGAAGTCTTTGGCTGCAGAACTTTTCAACATAAAAGATGCTGCTATTCACGTTTCCAGATCAGTGGCATGCCAGCAAAAAATTGTGTCTTAGGGCCTGGAGAATAAATGTTATGAGGAAAGACTCAGAGAGCTGGGGGTGCTGGGGGTCTTTGGTTTGAAGGAGACTGAGAGTAGACCTCATCGCTCTACAGCTGCCTGAAAGGACGTTGTGCAGAGGCTGGTGCTGGTCTCTTCTCACAAGCAATTAGTGACAGAACAAGAGAGAGTGGGTTCAAGTTACAACAGGGCAGGTTTAGACTTGATAGTAGGAAGAACTTTTTCACAGCAAAGGTGGTCAGGCACTGGAAAGGGCTTCCCAGGATGGTGGTTGAGTTGCCATCCCTGGATGTGTTTGAAGATCGTTTGGATGAGGTGTTTGAGGGATGTGGTTTAGGAGTCAACTTGTAGAGTAGGGTAGATGGTTGGACTTGATGATCCCAGGGGCCTTTTCCAACCAGAGTGATTCTGTGAAGATCTAGAAGCCGTGCTTGCTGGCAGCAGGCGTTGCTGCCCGTTCCCTGCTATAAATTCATGTAAAGAAACCCACAGGTCAGTGTGGCAATATGACAGCAGTAGCAGAGGACATTCTTCCTGAATGTCTTTAGTGAAGACAGACTGTGAGGTGCCTTAAAAAATACACGGATTGGAGAGGGGAACAAAGGGAGTGATAAATGCTGATTAGGTATTTTACCTTCTAGAATGGACTCAATTGCCACCACATTTAGGGATCAAATTCTTATGTTAGATAAATATGCGATAATGGGAATTGTAGTTAAGGAATTATTTCTCCAATAATGACCTTACATAATTTCTGGTTCCTTTTCCTTTGTCTTTTCAAATGCTTTTAAGACTGCAATATGTAATTTTAAGATTTGAGCCAGTTAGTCCTGAAATAAATCTAATTATGGCCACTACAGTAAATCAGGGTTTTTAGAATAAAATCAGCTGTGGGCACTTGTAGCACAATGTCTCTATTCAAAATCTCATTACTAATTCTGCATGGTTTAAATGGATCCAAAATCTAAAGTTCACTTTTTTTTATGAAATGGTTTATCATTTGGAAAAACTGGAATTGTAAGACCAGTAATGTCTTTTCATTCTCAGTTTTACACCCAGTCAAAACACCACTTCTGCTGTCAAGAGTATTTTGGAAAGCCAGGAAAAATTACACCTCCTGAGCAGCTTTGTGCAATTTGTTCTGGTTACAATAGAGGCGTGTGGAGGTGGACAACAGGAATCTATCTGTGCAAGCTACAGAGGAAGCTCTCATTAACAGAGTCACAGAACATGATGGATTGGAAGGGACTTTGAAAGACCATCCAGTCCAATCCCCCTGCCACAGCAGGATCACCTAGACCAAGTCACACAGGAACACGTCCAGGCGGGTTTTAAATGTCTCCAAAGAAGGAGACTCCACAACCCCCCTGGGCAGCCCCTTTCAGTGCTCTGTCACCCTCACTGGGAAGAAGTTCCCTCTGATATTTATATGAAAGCTCCCATGTTCCAGCTTACACCCACTGCCCCTCATCCATGTTGCTTGTACTTAAAGGCTTCTTTTTGAAGATATAACATATGTTTGCCCTGAGAATGAATTTAAGTGAAACTTGCCAAACATCTGCGGGCAGCTTTAATTTAAGAACTGGGAAACCTCAGTCAAAATGGTAACTTGATTCTTTCCATTTCTGTGATAGACGTGGATGCACATTCTGGATCTGTATTTATGGAGGGACAACAGTTGGAGCATTCCAGTAGATGGCACTCAAGAGTAAGCAGTATCCTATAAGCCAATTCTCACTGCACTCTGCAGTTTCTTCCCTGCAACTCCTTTAACAGACCTAATATGGGACATCTATCCAGATGAAAGTAAGTTGAAGGATTGTCGAAAGTTTGTTCATGAAGTATACCTAGTGTGTAAATAAATTTGAGAAGAATCAGTCAGCCTGCTGACAAGCTGTAACCACAACATAGGAGATCTGTCAAATAAATCACTGCACCGTGCACACCCAGGCCTTACTGCAGAAAGAGTAATGATGCTACTTGCCACCACACCTAGAGGAGCAGACGTACCGATCTTTCCAGTGTGCACGTTGTAGCTGAAGGCGTGCACAGCATACGCCAGGCTGTCAATGTGAAAGAAGGTCGTGTGGTCCAGGGACCAGTCCAGACCATTGGAGATGTCCACCTGGTCCAACTGTTTTATTACTGAATGGTCAGGGAAAAGGGTATAGAGAGCACCTTGCCGCCTTGGTCGGACCCCTGGTGCTGTCTCTTCAGCCATTGTACCTGAAATTGAAATGGGAGCACCAGTTAGAAAGTAGAAGCTTGTTCCTTGTGCTTGATCAAAACCTGCCTGGATATGTTCCTGTGTGACTCGATCTAGGTGATGTTGCTCTGGCAGGGGGATTGGACTAGATGATCTTCTGAGGTCCCTTCCAATCCCTAATGTTCTGTGATTCCTCTTAGCATTTCTAAGAAGTCTGAAGGTGAAAGGGACTAACCAGGTCCCATCAAATTAATGAGAAAGAATAAAAGGAGCAGGTCAGGAGCAGCTGCCTCCAACATAAGTGATCCTGGCAGACAAAAAACCGTGTTTCTGCATTGCCATGAGTTTTAAGTCATAGACACCACAGACCCAAAGGAGGGCCTCAACACACCAAGGGCAGGCAGAGGTTTTGCTCACAGCAAATACAGGCAAGCATCATGAACTCTTTTTGTTGCTGCTCTTTGTAGGTTACTTTCAGCAGTTAATCAGGCTGTGACCTTAAAATACAGGCGCTGTACATCACAGTTATCTCAGAAGAGTAGAAAACCACAACAGCAAGGTATTTGCAATGAATTTATGCCTTAGAGTTACACTCATAGTTTAGTTTCTGATACTCTCTTCCCTGGAAAGCAGAGCTCACAGGGAAGGGATGGAAAGCGCTCAAATGGAGGTACTTACATCTTCTTTTAACTGTCTCTGCTGGCCTCCCCTGTGAGTTTTACAGTGAGTTGTAACTCCCCTCATGAGTTTTACAGTGGTTGGCCAAAACCTCTTCTGGCAGTATTCAGCCACCAGGCGTGGCAAGGAGCAGGTGTACAAAGCGGGTTCTTCTCTCTTATTCTTGCCCTTAACTCTATCAGCCCTTCAGCATAACTGCAAACAAAATTCCTGACGTTTGGCAAGTTTTAAATATGAAGAGAAGACTGGCTGCAAAACAAATACAGGGACCTTTTCACCCCCACTAGTTGCTCTTCACTCCCAGTGCGGAATGCTGTGCTTGGCTCAGCGTTTATGTGGGAGGAGAAAAAGCACAGGGAAATCCAGGCTGTCTTGAAACTGGTGTACTAAGTCCCTTTTGCCTTCAGGAGGCTGAGGATCTCTCCCTAAATCTCTGCTTCCCACAGGCTATCTAGAGGAGGTTGTACAAGACGGTGACAGATGTGGATGCAGCTCATCTTCTGCTCTAGAAGCTGCACCCTCCTCTACACTTTCAGAAACCTTCCTACCTGTGTGAGCTCTTCACTGGCTTTTCACTTCTCACAGAGTCAGGCATTTAAAAAACACCACTCACCAAGTGCAAGTGGGTCCTTTCTGCTGGAGGACCTCTGTCAACAGCCCCTGCCCTCATTAAGGTCAGAGAATGTCAGGTTCCTTGTCCTCCTCACTGGGCAGTAACTGAGCAGAGCATTCACAAGACAGCTCACGCTCTCAACAGTGGGTTTTTGGAGGACTCAGAGGAATCAAGAATACAGAATAACACCTATTGCATACAGTGCTCCATAATTAATTCCTCTTTGCTTAGGGCGAAACGTCTGCCAGGAACTTACCAGCAAAAAATCTCCCCTTTGGATCCACTTTCCCATCATTGAACCTGTTGTTTGGTTTATCCTGCTCCAGCTCAAGGATGGTGGTGACCTCCTGGGTGTCCCAGTCCAGAAAGGCAAACCTGGTCCCCAGGGCGATGACATAGCCTCCGCACTGCCGCAGTGCCACCGAGCCAACACGAGCATCTGTGGGCAAGAGGCAGCAGGAGATGGTGAGCAGCTCTGGAGACATCAGTCAGCCCTACTCCTCCCCACCTCACCAAGGGCATCTGAATTTGATTGGGACATCCCTGACCTGGAAAAGGCTGAAATGATGCTAAATTCTTCTCCCTGGGATCACTGGCACATCTTGTTGGCTCTGTGTACCCCAGAACGTCCCATCTTCTGGGCAGACACAGCCGTAAGAACTGTACCGTTTCCTCTTCAGATCCCAAATGAAAGCTGCCTTCCCATTCTAGCTCAGTAAGGGTGGAATGCACATGGCCCTCCACACCAGAGCACAGTCCCCTCTGCTCAGCTGTATAAGGCCACACTGTGCTCAGCAACGCGTGTGGCCCTATGGAACACAAGGAAGATCAATGCCGCAGGACTCCCACTAAGAGGGATGGACAGGGTGGACAGACAAGACTTCCAGGATGAAGCAGTGAGCACATACTCTTACCCACAGACACGCTCTGCACCTCATTGGTGAGTGGGCTCCATCGGCAAACTTTCTGTGAGTTAATGTCTACGTAGACAAGCGCGTTCTCTCTTTCTTCCCAGACTGGGCATTCTCCCATTCTGCTCTTCTCCTTCACGACAGATTCAATTCTGATGGAGGAGGACATGGTCTGAGAGGAAGACAGTTGATAATGGATGTAATGAGAAGCTCTCGTTATATGGATTCTTTGTGCTAAAACAAGAGTCTGCCTTGTCAGCGCAGCGCACAGGAAGACATGCACACACCCACCATCTCAGCTGCAGTTTGCCACCAAGGCCATTGCAGACCGAGTGCCTGTCCCCACACTGAGTCCACATGAATATACAAACACTGGGGAAGCTCCTGCCTTTGAAATCCAAACATTTTGTCTTCCTTGGTCCCTTCACCACAGCTCCAACTCCACCACAGACTCCAAATTTCACCCTACACCAGGCAGCAGAGTGTAATTACCCCAGTTGCTGCATTAGGGGCAAAACTGCCTGTGAAGCTCCTGTGCTGCTCATGCCATGGTTACCCTGACCACCAAGCAGCAGGGTACCCAGAGAGATAGCAGCCACTACGCCACCAGCTGGGCACAGGGTTCCCCTCACAGTTGTGTCCAGAGCCCATTGATGCCCTCTAGAAAGGGCAGCTGCAGTGGGGGATTGGACTAGATGATCTTTCAAGGTCCCTTTCAATCGCTAATGTTCTGTGATTCTGTGATGTGAGCAAGAGTCTCCATCATTCAACTGTTACAAAAGAAAGAGACCTACTGGCTACCTCTGCCACCGCTGACAGAGCCACTGGCCTCAGCACATTTCCCCATAGATTGGAGAGGTATTTCTTGGGAGGCAGCCAGTCCCTACAGATTACTGTCTTCACTGTTTTCTGATAAGGTTTACAGATAATTAATTAGCACTAACGTGCTTCAAAATATGTGGTCACCAGCAATGGAAATGGCAGGGCAGGGGACCCAGAATCTGAGATATTCTTGACTCCCCAGTCCCAGGCATGAAGGTCAGCCAAGGTAAGGTCCAAACAACCCATTTAACAATTATATCCTTCTCCTTTTCAAGAAAAAATGGCCACAAGAGGTCAGGTAGTGCTTCACAGGAAAACAGCATCATCTCAAGCGTAAATAAGGGTGCAGAGCAAGATGTCAGTAGAACCTCCTGTAAGCCCTGCTTGAGCTGGAGGAGTGAGTTTCTCCTGCGTTAGTTTTCTGTAATGTGGCTGCCATCTTTGGGACCTGAGGCTCGGAGCCACAATGTTGTCTTCCACATTGTATTGTGGTCTGGTAAACAGAGAGCTGCTCTTGCTCCCCTGCGAAAAGGGGGTTCAGCAGCAGCCTGTTTGTGCAGCTTCCACAGGGGAAGAAACTCTCCAGATATGCAGCCGCTGGTGTGTATTTGTCTCAGATGTTTCATGGACCCAGACAAGCAGTAGTTCACCTGTTTTTTCCCAGCAGCTCCCAGTTCATTCCAGCTTCTGCAGCACCAAAACCTGGCAAATGAAGCATGGTGAAATACTGCTTCACAGACCTGTCCATCACGTCTCACGAGGAGCGTGCAGCCACACCACTGCCAGCTGTTTCACAAGGCCAGTGTTAAACCTTGTGGTAGGAGATAAACCAGCCTGCCCAGACCAGCTACCCACGTCCCCCACTGTGATGCTGCAGAGGACCTGTCCTGTCCCACTGAGCCTCAGCACATGTCTGCCTTCCCCAGTGGCTCCAGCTTCAGTCTCATCTCCCCACCAAAGAAACAGCTCTCATGTGTCCTCCAGTGTGTTTTTGTTGTTTGTTATTATTTCTTTTCAAATAGATGAATATTTTGGCTTCAATTTCCCCTCTGTTTTTAAGAGGAGAGCACCAAGAAAGTAAGATTTGTGCCTTGCTGGCTGAGGTGTCACTCATTTTTACAAGCAGCTGAAAACTGAAGCTTTTAACAGGAAGGGTCATCCAACCCTAAGAACCAGCACTACCCTCCCAAAGAATCCCCTCAAGCTGGCAGGATTGTAGCCCTCTGATCAATCCCCCATGCTTGTCATCCACCTCCTGCTACATCCTCCCTGCTGGCACCCCACAGAGCTCTGTAGCTGCAGCCTTTCACAGAGTGCAGCATCTAGGAAGGCAAAAATGAGGAAATGATGCCAAAAAGCCGTGTTCAAAACATCCTCGCTTCATCACTCCCCAGGCATCCTGCTGCCTGGCTCTTCTTTGTGTTCCATCCTGCACCCTGCTTGGCACAGCACTGACCCATCACAGACGAGCGTGCAGGGAGGAAAGAGCAAGCAGAAAGCACCAAACCCTTCCATACTCTCCCCGAAGTCCCTGCATCATATTCACTCAGATTAAAACCTCTCTGCAATGATTTGTCGGCCTTCTAGCCTCCTGGACTCCTGCCTAACCCCCTTAAGCAGCTGACAAGTGTCACTGAAACGGTTACCAAGTTAAACTCTTTAAAGTTACCAGGACCTGGAGACCATAAGAAAACATTCCTGCTACGAGAAATGAAAAACTAACGTAAAAACATCCAGTCTGCTCTAGAAACAAAAGTCTTCTTTTGGTAGCTACTTGAAAACAGCTTTTTTAACCCACAGTCTCTATCCCTTTTCAATGATCTCAGCAAAAATTAGTCAGTTCAGGAACCCCTAAATTACAGGCAAAATACAAAAGAATGCCCAGCCTTAAAAGGTTTCTTTGCTGTTTCTCTCTCTCAGTTCCTTGTGCAAGCACAAATCAGCTTCAGTTTCAGGCTGAAGCCTTGAATAGGCAGGAGGCAGACAGCTAAAACTTCTAGTGTGCATACAGGGAATCACAAAATCACAGAACATTAGGGATTGGAAGGGACTACAAAAGATCATCTAGTCCAATCCCCCTGCCACAGCAGGATCACCTAGATCAAGTCACACAGGAACATATCCAGGTGGGACTCCAGCACTCATTGACACTGATAGGACAATCATGTGTTCTACAAATATGTCCCCAGAACCCCAAGTTTGGGATTAGAAATTTGGGGGAGTTACAGATGAACCACGTAGTGTCCATAAGGTTCCTGAAAATTAAAGGAAAATAAAAAAGGTGACCATGAATATCACGTTCACAGAAACTGGTCAAGATTTGATTGTCTTAAAGGTGGCTCATGTTAAAGAAGCCTGTTCCTGGGGTTTATTCCAAAAGGTTATTCCAAAGGGACCCAACTTAGAGTACCATAGGTACTCCTGAATGAGAATTTAATGAAGTTCATCCAAGCTAAAACAAAGCCAACACAGACACCTCTGTATGTCACACTGTGATGTAAAAAACAAGGTTTTGCACCCTAGTTGCCAAAAACCAACGCAAACTCCGCTTTGAGTGTGTTTACATTATCCTCTGACTTCCAAAGCCAGAGCTCACGTACAAGGAATATGCTGTCAGACTAATTATGTCAGTAAGAACGTTCCTGAAATCTTTTTTCATTATAAAAGAGTTTTGCTGATGCGGTTCAATACAACAGGCTCTGGTTTTCAGTCATATTCATACCTTACATATGAGACCATATCGGAACAAGACTTAGTACAGGCCACACTTTAAAAATGAGAACAGTTTTAGAACTGTTTAGGTCAAACAGAAGCATAACTCTTTTCAATTAAGAAAAGTCTAAAATCCATCACAGGACAAGAGAAAACAAAGGATGAAAGATTTTTGAAACCCACAGGGGGTTTTTGCACAGTCATTTATCATCTATGATAATAACAATAAGCTGTTCAAATCCCACCACTGCCCCTGCAAAAATCAGTCAGACTCCCATCAGAAGTTAACAGCAGTCCATCCCCCCCTCCATGCCTCCATCCATCTCTCCCTTAGTTTACCCTCAGGACCATCCCGCCTCAAATGACAGGAACGTATTTATTTCTAGCAAAACTCATACACTGGCAGCGGCCAGTGTAATACAGATCCCAGGGGCTGGGGATGTAGGCAGCCACACCAAGTTTAAGTTTCCCTTAGGGCAGCATTTCTTCTGGTGAATGGATACTGGCAGCTTTTGTGTTCTTCTTTAGCCTGCTGATTAATTTACTGCTAGAGAGTTCTCCACTACACCTACTGCTGTTCCAGCACCCACTGGCCCGTCTCTTGTGAGAGATCCCAGAGCAGCAATGCAGTGCTGACTGCCTCTTGCTTTTCCTCACATCTCTAGAGATTAAGAATATAGGGATTTGCTTCTAAAACAGCAGCTACAGATCTCATCCAAAGCTATAAAGAAACCCTGATCAAGCAATAACTTCAAAAGAATTTTCTGAATGAAATTCCCATGGCAACAGTAAGAAGCAGCATCAGGAAATACAACCGATTCCAGTTTTCATACAGAAAAGAGGGTTCTAAGCTCAAACAGAAACTAAGAAATAAAGAGTAGAAATCATTGGGCCTACAGAGGTTTTTTTTAAAATCATTCAGCACTGGAGAAAAAAGTAAGATCAATCAAAAGGCCACCAAACCAGTACTATGGCATCAGGAACAAATTACCAGAGTACAGAACAGACATCTGGCACAAGGGGAATTAGGTATACCTGAGACCAGCTCTTGGCTTGCTATGAAATCTGCTCCTGATTAACATGCAAAGCACTACGCTGCTGAGAGGACAATGGGGGAAAGACCTTCCACAAAGGCATCGTTGCAAATTCTAAGGCCTGGAAAATTTCAGGCCTCAGGCCACGAACAATGGTGAAGGCGAACACAGCCAGGCTGCAGATCCTGACAAGTTCCGTGTACATCACCAGATCAGCTTGGGCACTCGGGCGCTGCATCATGCGGGCTCTGTAAAACACTATCTGCCAGCGATGAGGTCCCTCCCCAGGAGGCATTCTGCTACAGGATTCCTTCCAGAAAAGCTTCCCTAAGGACGGAGCTGCCAGCCCAGGTACGAGGCAGGAACAAACACCATTTACACTGCACAGGGCACACGGCAGCGACGTCTCTAGCAGGTCGAAGCCACCAGCAGTGGCTCTGACTCAGCCTCTTGCTTCTGCTCCGTGGGACACGGTGGTCAACCCTCCTGGGAACAACCCCCCCAGACCCGGTGGGTACAGCCCCCCCAGTTCCCTGAAGGAACAGCCTCCCCAGAACAACCCCCAACCCCTCCAAGAAGAGCCCCCCGATTCCCCGCGGGAGCAGCCCCCCCAGTTCGCTGCGGGCAGCGCATCCCGCCCGGCCCGCACACACCTTGGTCGTGCTCCTCGGCTCGCCCGGGCTGGTTGCCCATGTCGGCGGGTGCCTGGCCCCTGTGAGCCGCTCTATGCCCCCGCTCCGCCGCTCATGCCGGTCCCGCTCCACGTTGCCGCCCCTCGGTGCCTCAGAGCGGGACGAGCCGCCGCGCCCCGCCGGTGCCGGGAGCGGAGCGGAGCCGCCTCATGCTGGAGCGGCCGCGGCTCTCCCGCTCCCGCCTAACTCATCCCCCTGTCAGGCGCTGGAGCCGGGCTGGGCTGGAATAAAGGAGGGGGAGAACGGGAGGCCGAGAAGGGCGGGGGAGCCCCGGGCGGGGGGAGCCACCCAGGGGCAGCCAGCGCCGACTGCTGCCGCTCCCGGGAAAGGCACCGGCAGGGACCGGGCACCGCGGGAAAGGGGAGCCCAGAGCCTCCTCGGACAAAAGCAGAGTCTGGAAACCTGAGCAGACCTTTAGAACCTCAGAGCTGCAGAGCAAGAGTGGCCCGGGAGCTGTTCCCAGCCACACACCAGTGAAGTGCAAAAACAAAATGACTAGAATACAGCTGAGGGAGAGAAGGACAAGAGCAGCCAAATGCCTCCACAGCAGAAACAAGATTCATTTTGCCCTCAGATCACACCACTAGCACATTGACCATGGAGCAAACAGACCCTGCACACAGGTCTAAGTACACTGTTGAGGCAGGCTTAAGAGCTGTCTCTTGACAGGTTAGCTGAACTGTCACAGGACTAGGGGACCTGATTTCAAAATGCTCAGCATCTTCTCAAAACTTGAAGACCCAAAAGATACAAAGCTCCTCTGAAAAGCTGACCATGACTGTGAGCATAAGCCCTTTCTGAAGTCCTGCCTGTCAGATTTGTTCCAGTATCCTCCAGGCAATTCCTGCCAGAGCTTGAGGATCCCCAGCTCTTCTTCACCTCAGCTGGTGCTGAGAATAGTCAGTGAACTGCAGGTTCACATCTGTGTTATCAAAACAACGTCCAAAATAATAGGATTCAGTGTATTTCCTTGCTCTTGCTTTAGCAAATAATGGAAAAAGTTAAAAGTTTTCATATGACTGTCTGTATTTGGATGACACTGAGCCAAACCCCAGTTTACTTCTGTCTTATAACATGCGGGGGTACAAAATGCTTTGTTTAAGGACTAAGCCTTATAAAAGTTCTACAAAAAAGCATCACTGATAGCACATTCTTTTCCTGATTGCTACCTTACGGCCTCTTAAGCCTGTATCTTATTAGGATGGGTCCTCAGCTCGTCTTTCTCAGAGGTACAGATCCAAACGTCCTTCAACTGCTGTTGGAATGTATCCTCCAATTCAAAGCAATTTTCTTCTGTTACAGACTAAAGAGTGACTTCTGCTTTTCTTCAACAGGATCCACCTGAAGGACTGCATTATCCAAGACTATCACATGAGCTGATAAATCCTGACACTGCACATTCATTATTTCAGCACCTGATTTCTATTTCTACCTCAAAAGGGAATAGCATAACAGGGTCCCTCTACAGTACAGGGGCAGGGCCAGAGTAATTACAAACTGATCACCGAGTCAGAGCCAGCCCCACTGAGATCTCAGCACTAAGAAGTCACAACTGGAAGAACCAAATCTGTTATCTTTGACTATGGCACAAAACATTTGGTCAGAACATTCTAACACCATTAGAGAGAGGATGATGTCAGGCCAAAGACTTCTAGACAAGTCCCCAGTGAAAGGTAAGAGGTGTGAATTTGAAAATACAGCTGTAGTCTGAGCAGAAGTCATGGATAAGAGAGTGCTGGTTATGGAGCTCACAGCTCAAGCCAGGGAAACGGAGCAATGACAAGCATGACCCCTGCTGCAGTGACTATGTAATAAATTACGATAGACGCACAGTCAAATCTTTACGCAACTATTTGTTATCTGACCATTGACATTATTTTCCCACCCCCAGTAATAAAGGAATAAAAGTGATTCATCTCTACAAAGCAGATTAGCTGGTTTCTTCCTCTGCATGAAGTTTCTCTTGTCCCTTTGCACTATCCACTGTGGGTCAGCCAATAAAACTTCCACAGAAACTTCTTTACTATGTAGTAAGTGCAGGAGTGACATGTTGAAACCCAGAAAAGCAGATGTCTTTTTAACCATACTAAAAACTACATTTTATGAGGCTACTTGGTAAGGTCATTGCTAAGCTCATGGCACAGAACTGCAGCCTTCCAGAAACCTACTGAAGATGTAGCTGTCAATCCTTCCCTCTTACTTACAGCATCAAAATCTAACATAAACCAAAAGTCACTAAAAAAACCCCACAACAAGCAAAAAACAGTGGAACAAAAAATAATACAAAGAATGCCAAGCCCTCTCCTGATCTGCATACTTGTTCAACCAGGCCAGCTCTGCGTTCCTTTCTTTCACTCCCTCCCATTCTTTAAGTGCAAACCCAGTGGCTCCCTGCCAAGCCGTTCCGGCTGCGATACATTCAAGCCTAGAGAATTTGTGTTAGGGATCATTTCTCTTCAAGCCAGCTGAAGGAAAGCTGATAATTAACCTAGGGCAGGTAGTCAGCGCAAAGTTGTGTTGACTTTGCCAAACAACTTCTCTAAAAAAGCAAGAAAAGGAATGAAAACAATCTGAGATCACAGATTCATCCTATTCCTGGATCATCCAAGCAAGCTCTCATCATCTGTTTAGGTGCCTTGAGCAAGGGGTTTGTGATCATCCCACCTGGCTTACAACTGTAATGGATCTTCTCTATAGGTGTTGCCTTGAGCCAATTAACTGTTGACAGTTTAAGGAGTCAAGTCATTAGAGTCTTTAAGATTTAGCATTTCAGTATCCCTACCACACACTGAATCCTCTAGCCTGGCTCAGGTCCCAGGGTGGTTAAACATCCGCCAACAAAGTCATTCTGGGGGGAACGCACAACGGAGAAAAGGGTCCCTATTGCATGGATTGTTCTAACACAAAGCTGCATGCAAAATCCTGGAGTGTGGTCACACAGATTCAGTGCAGTAAATGTAAATGGTGCAGTGGGATTAGGGCAGCAGAAGAACTGGAAAAGGTACACGCTGCAGCCAAGGCTGTCAGCAGAAGTTGATTCTTACATGATTAATAATGCAGGATGACTGCAGACAGCCTGCGATCACCTCTCAAAGAAACCGGTACTCTTAACAGGATCGGCTTTTGAAAATCCCAGCAGCCAGTCACTAAAACTCACTGGTCTCACTCCATCCCTGGTTAGGAAAAAGGGTTCATACAGTACAGCCAGCAACAGAAGAAAGGAATAATTATGTCAGCTGACCTTCATGTGCCACCTTCAGAACAAGAAGGGAGCATCCACTGGGAGATCTCTCCAATGTGAGGAGGCTTGTGATCTCAGTCCCATGACAAGAGACACCAGAATTTAATGCTAAGACCTCTGCTATATTTTCATTAATCATCTGCTCCTTCTGCTCCACTGGAACAAGTGCCTTTTGCAATTAAAGCATCTTAGTTGCATAATAAAGAAAAACAATCCTGAAGAACAGTGACACGAAGCAGTGCCTGTTCCAAGCCATTCTGAGATGTAGAACCGTCCATGAGTTATAGAAAGAAAGAGGCAGGGTTATAGGAATGTGAAAATTTAACACAGCAACAAACATCATACGGTTTCAGCAAAAGTATCAGAAGGGAACGCAGGCATCTGACAGTGCAGGTTATCACAAGGAAAAAGCACAGTAAGGAGAACTAGAAGCTTGACAAGTAGTTGTCATAACCTGAATCTGGATGCCAAATGTGATCAGCCTCAACTCGCGAGCCTTCGCTCCAGCGGTTACTGGGGCAAAATCCTGTACAATGGTGCCGAAACATGCCAATTACGAGATCCCTGGGCAGATCACAGAGGAATTATTTTGCTAAGTAACAGCAGAGATTAAGGTACAAATTCACATTTGCACCAGCACGTTACAGCCAACCATGCAGGTATTCTTAACCATGTGGAGAAATCCACATGCAGCATGACCAGCTACATGTAGAGCTGTGGATGTAAATGCAGACACATATTTGCACATTGCTCTGCATGTGAAATCCCTGCAGTGCACCTGGCCTGCATGAATGACATCTCAACAAGATGCCTGTGTGAATGACATTTCAACGAGATGCCTGTGTGTGAATGGCATCTCAAAAAAGCAGTTCTTTTGAGATTTCCTTTCCTTTTATATCAGTTCTGGAGTTAGAATCTTTATAAGAAAGAATAATTATGCAAGAGCTGTGCCTTACGTACCCGGAAAGGGTACTGAAACGCTACCAGCTTCCCAGATGAAGCTTTAAAGGATATTTATTGTTCCTGGGAAACCCCAGATGAGATCAGTCATTTGGTTTCTAGTGAAGTCTTGTGGAACAGAACATACTGATCTCATTAGTGTCTCTCACACTTGTCTCTATCTTTCACAAGAAAAACGAGACAGTAACGAGACCGAATGCAAAGTGCAGCAACCTCTCCACAAACCTGTGGTAGCCGTTTGATGTGACAGACCACAAAAAGCAGGCCCTGTCAAAAACTGATGTATGAGAGAGTGAAAGGACCCCGAGGTCAGAGAGCTGTCCTTCAAAAGAAATCACTTTCCTTTTTCCTGTTCTAATTGGGGCGCATTAGCATCTAATAAAGAACTGTCAGTTAAAAATATCCTTGAAAAAAAATCTAAAGAGCGGTTTTAGTAGAGAAAAAAACCCAAACTTTTCTTCAATTTTCTGATTGTGTAGAGCAGGTTCCGGTCTGGATTAGCTTCACATTAACCTGAACGGTTACCAGACATCAGAAAAGTGGCAAACACTTGCCAAGCAGAGAAGTAGCAGAACACAGACAGTAAGTATGACAGAGCCTGTATATTTCTCTAAAACAGGAATCTTGCGATGACAATTCTATAAACATGCAGGAAGCTGTGAAATCTGTAGTCTGCCACGTTTTCAGTTTTGATGGGAAAGAAGAGCATCTAACGAGTGATGTCTGCAATAAAACCATACGCCAGTCTCCCTCCTAAAAATCAACCGCAGCTGAACATGTTCAGGTTTCCCAAAGACATTTGTACTTGCCCAGCACTAACACCAACACTGGCAGTGAGCAGTTGGCCTCGTTTAGTTAAATCCTCTCTTTTCTGAACATCATCACTACCAACACAGAAAAGCTGCTGTAGAGGGAAGTCAAGTTTTTTCTTTTCCATTAAACAACCCAGCAAACAAACAGCTATGGACAAATGGACTAACAGTACACATGTGATCTACTAGAACCGTGAAGAACTGTAGCCATACAGGTGTCATATTTAGTCACCAGGGTGTTATCTCTAACAACTGTGCAGGAACATGAGTGGCAATTCACAGAAAACCTAAAAACAAGGCCCATCTTACTGGGACTGAATGTTGTTCAAGCTGTTCCTCAATGACATATAACCCATATATTACAAATTCAAGTCCTTCTTTAGCCTCACTATGCCCAGTTTATTTTTAAATTGTAATAAACCCAGTGAATTGAATAGCGTGCTTCATGCAGCTTCATTTCTGGTGCTGGCAATGTTCCATTTTGTCCAGGTAACTTGCAGAGTTCAGAGGCTTGATGCTCGATGCCTAGGAAGACTATTTAAACTCTGAATATCTTTCAGTCGGTCTCCTCTCTTATTCTGTATCAGCGCTATCTCCAACAGCTCAGAAAGCAGCACGCTCTGGTTGCTTTGGCTGAAAACACCCACCAGTCCTCGATTTTCCCCTTGTATGCATGAAAAATCAATGGGACACGGCAGGCCATCCCTCACATTCCTGGCTTCTCCCATCCTCCAGAGATGTAACACATCCTACTGTCATTGTGAGAAGGTACAACATCTGTCTTCTAACATGGCTTAAGCTTTAGAGATCCTGAGCCTGTCAGTAAAACACCCATAATTTCTGTAAACAGTGAGATGGGTGGTGATGGCAGTTATCAACAGCTTCCTACTGCTCCTGAGGCCAGTGCAATAGGTCTATAGAGACCCAAACTTGGGAATAAAGAAATCAGCTGATGAAGCAGCCTGAGAAAACAACGTAGAGCTTTTACTTACATTTCAAGGATCACTTATATCCATACTGGAGCTGGCAGAGCTTGATGTAAAAATCAATATATCTGCGAGAATTGCAGATGCCTGGAGTACTTGGAATGCTTTTGGATTCCAGGCTCACAGCTCAGTCCAGTCACACATCCTGGCTGTAGCTCTTCTCTAATAATGTCCAGCAGAAGATGGGTTTTTTTGTGGTTCTTGTAAAACCTGACAGATAATAGCTGCTGGCACTGAAATCACATCAAGGGAGCACATGAACATGATTAAACCAGACAGCCTGGAGGGAAATTTTCAGATAGTGCTTGAATTGGGAGTTTGTAGGGAATGAGTGACAGAACTGAGAACAGTGATTGGGAATGACGTCTAGAATCCATTGAGCAAGTAATTTCACCTGTCTAAACCTCAAGTTTTCCATTTGCATACTAGTGCTGCCACACAATGCTCTTCCTGAGAGGTATGTGCTCACGGAAGAAGCTTTGAAATTCTCTGTGAAACTGCATTATTTAAGGTTATTTGGCTTGCAAACCTCAAAGGATCAGAACTGGAAAAAACCAACTATTTCCTATAATCCTTAACCTTAAAGAGAAGAGAATCCTAGTTCCTCATGAAGACACATATTTTCTCTAATCAACATTTTAAAGTAATTTATTTACTGTATGGCTTCACAGATTGGATAGCTTTACAACTGCATGAATTAAACATGTCTCAAGATTGGCAAACTCTTCCTGCTGATTTGCAGTTTTCCCAGCTCTTTTTCATCTACTGAAACATCAAAAGCAATGCAACAACTCCGTAAATTTAGTATGAATATAAAATCAAACTGCCTCTCCAGGACAGTGCACGGAAAGACACAACTCTGTGGATAAGGAAGCTGAATCCAGGATATTTATTTCTCCCTATATGTCACTCCCCATTACTTGGGATTTCAAAGCTGCCAAGTGATTAAAGCCAAACACCAACTTTCAGCCAGAATCCATCTCCATTTGCTCAACTCCACTTGCCAAGAACGGAGACATGAGATTGGCCTCATCTCCCTTTAAGTCGCTTATGATTTACTGTGTTAGCTTCCACCAGGGCAGACAGGGGTAGTTATGTCAGCAAAAGGCTGCAATGAATAACTTAAGGGCAGCATACAAAGAAGCCTGTTCAAACAAGTGATCTTGATGTCAATTATTTATTATCTGCAGCATTTGGAACACGTGCTCTTGCTCAAGGTCACCACACAGATGTTGGACAGAACACCCGAAGAAGAAAGAAACCTAAGCTGGTTGGTTTTTTATTTCCATACCTTATTTCTTTTGATTTTAATACCAAATGCCACCAGAGTGTAGCTGGAACTAATATAATTTCAGCAAAATAATCTAATAGCTCGAATAACAAAGAAAACCCAACCTAAAAAGCACAAACAAGGAGGGGGTGGGTGGGAAGTCATGATGTCTGTGGTTAAGCCATGAAAGGAAAATACATAAGGCAGAGAAGCCAAAGAAAGTGGTTTCAAAACACAACCTCATGATTTACACAGTTGGCTACATATGCAAACATCTGCATTTCCAAACTAAGCGAACATTCTTAATTGGATTAGCTCCACAGTCTGTTAGCGTCAATAAAATATGAGCTAAAAACACTGTTCTCTCCTTCTCTAATGTTCCCAAGAACATGTTGTGCCCTGTGTTATATACAACTTTTAGTCTTCCTCTTAGGAACAACAGTATTTGCCTCAGAGGAGGCCAGTATTACTCCTCTAAGGCCAATGGGATGAGGTTTAACAGGGCCAAGTGCAAGGTCCTGCATTTTGGTCACAATAATCCCCTGCAGCTACAGACCAGGGGATGAGTGCCTGAGAGGGACCTAACAGTACTGGTTGACAACCGACTGCACAGGAGCCAGCAGGGTGCCCAGGTGACCCGGAAGGCCAATGGCATCGTGGCTTGGATCAGCAATAGCCTGGGCTGCAGGACTAGGGATGTAATTCTCCCCCTGTACTGGGCACTGGTGAAGCAGTACTTCACCAGTACTGGGGGCAGTTCTGGGCCCCTCACTTCAAGAAAGAAATTCAGGTGCTGCAGTAGGTCCAGAGGAACAACAAAGCTGGGGAAGGGACTAGAGGGAAAGTGATGGAGAGAGGCTGAGGAAGCTGGGGGTGTTCAGCCTGGAGGAGACTCATCACTCTTCTAGGCAACCAGCAACAGGATGAGAGGGCAGGGCCTGAAGCTGCCAGGGGAGTGTTAGGTTGGATGTTAGAAAGCCCTTCCTCACAGAAAGGGGGATCAGAGCCTGGAGTGGACTGCCCAGGGAGGTGGTGGAGTCCCCATCCCAGGAGGCATTTAAGGACAGACTGGATGAGGCACTTAGTGCCATGGTCAAGCTGATGTAGTGATGTTAAGTCATGGGCTGGGCTGGATGATCTTAGAGGTCTTTTCCAGCCTCAATAATTCTGTGAATCTGTAATACACTGTATTACAATATGGTTATTGGTGTTTTTTCATAGTGTGACCATCTAACAGTAGCATCCAGCTTTGTAACCTTGTTTACTAATATCTCAGCACAATTCCTAAGCACCTTTCAGTAGCCTGATAGCAACAAATTCTCAGAATTCAGACAGATTTCTAAGCACTCTTTTGGCCTATAGAAACCACTGTGAAAATTATCTAAGGCATGCGGCTTTTTCTCTACATACCTGTAGATAGACCATATAAAACCTGGTAGAGTTCTCTATATGTTGAAGGAAATTTCTGAGGGGTGGCACCTATATTCTTAGTGTTTATCTACGTAACAGACACAGCTCCCCATTTGGACTCTCTTTGCTAAGCACCAGTATTCCCATTCATACTTCTGCAAAGCAATATATAAAGTCACATCTAATTATGGGATTTAAATCAGCAAAACACCACCCAGATGGAACTCAACCTCCATAAATCACTTGTATTTAACGCAGATATCATCATCATCAGTCTTATCCCTCCTCCAATCCCAGTTATTATACTTGCATGCAGAAGGGGGCTCTCTAACCAAGCACTAGTGTTCTGGTGTCTGACATAGGTATTCCATTCTGGACTCCCTGCAGTGATGTTTCCCTGGCTGCAGTCCCAGGATCCTATGCTGCATCATCTGCACAGGTTTTCTTCTCCCCACATTACTCCTCCCAAACATCTTTTGCCTCTTTTATTGGTTGGTGAATCGCAAATGGATTAGATACGACTAGTCACTATTAAATTTGAGGCGTCACACAGCAATTTACTGCAGAATAGCATCTGGCTTTGGGTTACTCTGTGTTACTGAAAAGCATTTATGATGTTATACGACACACCGGGTTTTTTCAGGGCTGGGGGAAGGACATTATTGTTTTCTTCTAGAGAAGTCATTCTCTGGTTAGTCAGACGGCTCTGTCACGCAGCCCTGCAGAGGCCATGCCAAACAACAGGGAGGGCATGGTCACGTTTAACAAGCTCTCGCATTCCCTTGGAGATGCCACCAGGGAACAGAGCAAAGCGAGCGCTCGCGGAGCTCCGGGGCAAGCACAAAGGAACCCCGTGCGCACATTGGGCCAAGACCTTCAGACCCTGGCCCCGCCGGGTCGCGTCCTGACAGCGCCCTCGTGTGGCCGCCCGCGGCAGGGCCAGAGCTGCCCGAACAGCTGCTGGAAACAGGGAATCGCTGGTGTGAAAAGAGCTTGAAGATCATCCAGTCCAACTGTTAACCCATCACTGCTAGGTCACCATTAACCCGTGTCCCTCACAGCACATCTCCACGGCTTTGAAACTCCCCCAGGTACAGGGATTGGACTCCACCACTATCCTGAGAAGCCTGTTCCAATGTCCAATGAACCTTCAGGTGAAGGAATTCTTCCCAATATCCAGTCTAAACCCTCCCTGCTGTAGCTTACAACCATTTCCTCCGGTCCTGTTGCTTTCCACTAGGGAGAAAAGGTTGAAACCCTACTTGCTCTAGCCTCCTCTCAGGTAGTTATAGAGAGCAAGGAGGTCTCCCCTGACTCTCCTTTTCTCCAGGCTAAACACCTCCAGTTCTCTCAGCCACTCCTCAACAGGACTTGTGCTGAAACCCCACTTTTAACTTGAAATCTGACAGCAAGGGACCACGCTGTGCTAGGAGAGGGGTCAGCAAGGGACAGAGGAGTAGTGACATCGGCAGTGCAGCCCCTCTGTGACTGACCTGTGCTGGGCTTCAGCCGACTCTCCCCAAGCTCTGAAATTGCTCCCGTCGTGATGGTCTTCTTGAGGCGAGAGGCTCCAGAAACTGCTGCTGCCCCTGGCTTTGTCAGCATGTCATCGCTGCTGGCCCGCTTCAGCTGCAACACAGAAATTAAGACCTTCATTATTCCCTGAAGTTGTTAAAAATGCAAAGTTCCTTGGAGAGAAGGAACATTTCCATAAAGTAACCCACTGGGAATATCACTTTGATGTCCGTACTAAATTATTTATTACCAATTTTTGTCTTTGTTTTGCATGCTAGGTATTTCTGAAGTGGGTTAAGACACACCAGCGCTTCAATAATCAGGAATGAGAATGAAAAGACCATTCAAATAAGCAAATAATTGAAAGGCGGCAAGAGACTAGTTTAGAGGAGCGGACAACTGCCAACTGCAGCTTCTCAGATCTTACTCTAAAGAATATCCATCTTATTTCCTTACTGGTTAATGTCCAAGTTGGGTATTTGGGCCTGTGCAGGTAAGTGCTAGCTGCAGAGCTTGACACACCAAGTATGTCAAAGCAGCAGACAACCGGCCCTTAATCTGTCTGTCAAAAAAATGATCCTAAAGTGATCGGCTGGTTCTGGTCTCTCCACTCAGGATCACAAGATTTTGTTCAACTGTGACCTTAGGTCCTCTGAAGGCACTCTGGAGCTTTGCCAAGAACAAGCAACTTCCAGTTCCTTCCCATGTTTGTCAAACAGTAGTCAACAAGATTTGTGGCCTAATAAACCAGGTTATCTGATGCCAACAAAGAACATGCTGGAGACCAAGCCAGAACCTGAAAAGCATGTAGCTAAGAAGCTCAGGCTGCTCTAATAAATTGTGAGAGTAGCTAATAAACAGCAGTTACAATGTGAAATCCCTCGTCTTAAACACAGTCTGACCTCAGCTCTTTACCTGCCTTCTTTACTGAACAGCAGCGAGCAAAGAGAGACAATGATCTCATTGCAGGTGGTAATACTATTTGTTTTACTAGAGACTGTGGGACTCAACAGAATCACAGAACATTAGGGATTGGAAGGGACCTTTGAAAGATTATCCAGTCCAATCCCCCTGCCACAGCAGGATCACATCCAGGCGGGTTTTAAACACCTCCAGAGAAGGAGACTCCACAACTCCCTTGGGCAGCCTGCTCCAGTGCTCTGTTACCCTCACTGTGAAGAAGTTCCTTCTGATATTTATATGGAACCTCCTATGTTCCAGCTTACACCCTTTTCCCCTCGTTTTATCACTAGATGACATTGAGAAAAGCCTGGCTCCATCCTCCTGACACCCACCCCTCACATATTTGTAGACATTAATGAGGTCACCGCTCAGTCTCCTTTTCTCCAAGCTAAAGAGACCCAGTTCCCTCAGCCTTTCCCCATAAGGGAGGTACTCATCCTTGTTGCTCTGTGCTGGACTCCTACCAGCAGCTCTGTGTCCTTCTTGAACTGAGGGGCTCAGAACTGAACACAATACTCCAGATGTGGTCTCACTAGAGCAGATTAGAGGGGGAAAAGAGCCTCTCTCGATCTGCTATCCACCCCCCTTCTAAGAAGATAAACCAAGAGTTTGTCCACAAGAACCACCAAGGAAATTGTAGCCAAAAACCTGCATTTGTTTTCAGAACAGATAAGCTGCAGAATTCTAAACATTAATGCTGATCTATTTCATACGCTTGGCAGGAGGTAAACTATCTGCTTTACAAGGTACTTACAGTCTGGTTTTAAACATATTAGCAGCTGTCACTAACTTCCTTAGTAAGGGTTATTGGGCATGAGAAAGCAAGGGCCCTTCAATGCTGTGTGATCATTTTGAGAGGGGAACTACCAGTAAAGCAAGCTTTCTCCAAACATACTCAGGAGATCTATGTAGTACACACTCAAGGAACTTCAGATTCAAGGAGAAATAATGAAATTCTCTTGCTTGACAAGCAGAAGCAGCAGTTTATGTCAGAACTCCACTCGGCTGCTTTCCCATTTGTGCTCCTTCCTAGCACAGACTAATAACAGACTCCAATTAATTTCAGGAAAAAATATTTCAAGCATTTTTTAAAGACCAAAGCTCTAGAGAGTCTGCCTAGAGCAGCAATTTCTCTATCTTTTTCAGTTTGTGGACATCTAAACTGTTTTCACAAGTCACAACCTGACTAACGGGGCAGCATTTCTCTGAACTTAAAAAGAAACAACAGTTCTTGTTTAAGCAGTGAGCATAAACCTTGAGCTTATGAAGTAGCTGTTCATTAAATCTGACACCAAGGAGGCGAAATAAGCCTTGAACGAGATAGCGAGCCAGACCAAGTATGTTTTGTCCAATGGTGAAGGTTAAGATAAAAGATGCAGACGCGCTCCTTAATGAGCAAGGAGCCTTCTGAGTTTGCATAGGACTCTGAATTCAGAAGAAGTTAATGGTGAGAAAGACTCGCTACTTCACCCCCAAGACCCCAGCCCACTCCCACAAAAGACTGCGCCTGCCCAGATGGGAGGAGACCCAATTTACATGAGAAGCAGGGACAGGTTATGAATATGTACAGATGTGTTGGGAAATCTAATCAATACGTATTGTTTTACAACACATAATCATGGTTTTGTAGCCGGTGGATATGCACGATTTGAGAGGCACGAGCCCTGTTGATCCGTCGGCGATAAAAAATCACCCCCTCAAAAACACTGAACAGAGTTCTTGGGTCTTTCCATATGTCAAAACCCTGGGGGCTTCCCTTGAACTTGGACCCCCCCAGGCATCACTGGACAAGAACCACAGGCTGCAAACCACTTCTCTGGTTAAATGAGAGAGCACACAAGCAGCACTTGCTCTACTTAGCAGTTCTTGAGTGTGAAATTGTTAATCAAAACAAAGTCTCTCAGTTCCAGTTCTTTCTCCCTTTCATCTGAGACTCAGAATCTGTGGTTTCTTGGACTCTGTGAGCACGTAGGTTTCAATAGCTGAAGCACTGATCTGCCTCAGGATACCAAGCAGTTAATGTTTGCCTTCTGGCAGAGGTTCTCTCAGCTCAGTCTTAGGAGCAGAAGGGAACAACCTGACTTGCTGACCTATAGAGACTTCAGCAGGCTCTCTTCAATGCGCTCCCTTCCACAGCAACAATCATGCCTTTCTCTACCCCAGTTCTTCAAGGAAACCACTCTTACGATCTTGCTTAATACAATGGTTGAGCCCACTCAAAGCTTCAGGGTGTACTGGTGTTCCAGGACTACACCTAACTTTAAGCCTGGACCAAGACTAAACTGTTTGCAGCCTTTACTCGTTAGTACCTTGCTGAGCCGAGATTCAAATGCAAGTGAGGTTGAGGACTTGGACGTCTTCATTCCTGGTGAGGTGGTGGAAAGTGATTTTCCTCTGTCAATCCCATGACTCCCTTGCTTTGCTATTGCACTCCAAGGCCTGGCAGTACTCTTCATTTTCTTCCCAAATAACTCAGTCTATATGCCCTAGGAAAAAAAAGCAAGTTTACACACACATAAAGTAGAAAGATAAACTGTCTTTATGTCATCTGAAAGAGAGTAACAGAGACACCTGACATCAATTTAAAGGATGGAAAAGGCCATGCTAAACACATCAGAGCTCAGTATAGAGAATCCTTCAGAGCAGGCTGCAGTCACTTCTGTTTTTCATACTCTCTCATAGCCTAAACCATCATTGAAGGAACACTGACTTCTGTTGGGACTCCCAAGTCAGAGACCTCTTCCAGGCACAGCAGAACAGCTGCAGATGCTGAAACACAGTGAGAGCTTAACTGAGGACACTGAGGTCCACAAGAACTAAGACAACCTTGGGATAAAAAGAAAACAACTTCTCTTACTGCTAGACCCAGAACCTTCAACCAAAGTAATACTCACTTTAGAAAGTCACATGAGAAACAAGTGTCCTCAGTTGTATGAAAAATATGATATATTTAACTTAAGAGTTCTCTACAGGAGCAGCTGTTGATGTTGCCACAGTGATAAAGAAGTTTCACAACACCATGATTTACAAAACACAGCAAAAAATAGCCACTTCCTTGCAAACAGAAATTCAGAATCCACTATTCCTCAGAGATAAGCTTGTGCAAGAGAGAAATCCTGCCAGGAATCAGCAGAGAGACATGAATTCCTTTTTTTTTGTAATTTAAGAACAGCAGAACGAATTTAATCTGCCAGCAAAACAGCGAGTCCGTTCCTCTCAGTAGGCAGACAGCTGCCAATTAAATCGATAGCTCAACTCTTGTCGAGTCAAACCCATTAATTTTCACCAGCCACTGCCTAACCCAAACCAGGAACAGAACAACATAATTAGTTGGGTTTTTTTCTTCAAAGTCCCACCAGCCTGAGTTGGGAGTGGGAGGGGAGATTGCCTGCCATCTCCCCCACTTCAGGATGAGCAACATTTTTCTTCTGCAGCTTCATTTTCTAAAATAGGCCCAGGATGTAGCTGCGTATCAGTCTTCCATAGGCAGAGGCTAACTGGCTTCTTCTCAGTTAAACTGGTAACTCAGAGACGTGCAAGATACCATCCTTGTGCCCCAGCTAAGAGAATGCTCCCGCAGTAAGCACACGCTGTGTGTCACATGGAGGTCTCAGCTGGGACTGTGTGAACTTGGACAGCAATCCCTGGACAGAGCTGCTGAAACAATTTCTTCCTGGCTGAGTCAGTAGAAGGGCTTAGGTCACATTTTATGTCTTGTACTTCATTTCACATTCACAGATAAGAACACTTGCTGAACTCATGGGAGACAAATCTGTCAGGGGTGAAGTCATATCTGACACTGGCAGCACCATCCAGGTGCCACAATGGTCTATTTAGGGAGTGTTTTGCTGCACAGAGGCAGGAGGGAATGTCAGGTGCCCTGTGCTGTCTTACAGAGAACAAAGCCAGCAAGTGACATTTCCTCTATTTATCCTTGGTGCCTCTCGTGGGGAGGGCTGGCTCCTTTCTCCACAGCTCTAACCTGTCAGGTCCTACATAGAGGAATACAAAAGTTAGTAGGTATTATGATTATTACTAAGTATAGTCACTAGTAGGTATTATGATTATTACTAAGTATAGTCACTAGTAGGTATTATGATTATTACTAAGTATAGTCACTACTCCATTAAAATTCTTAACACATACAACATGGAGCCATCTCATTAGAGGAGAAAGAGTAGTCTTTGTTGATGATTATGCTGATCACACAGCTCCTTTTCTAAAGCACCAACAGATACGTAACCCAGATTACAACAGCGAGCTTTGGAGCTTTACATTATTAAATAACTATTTCTTACGGGGCATAACACTCACTGATGATGAACAAGCAACTACACAGGCAAATTATCCTCCTGATTAGATCTCCAAATTAGGCAGGTTCTGAGTTTTGCAGATCCAGTGGCTTCACAGGCATTTTCCTTTATTATACCCTCTGGATTTCTCCATAACTGCATCGCATACTTTCCTGCCTTAAGCTGCACAGATGCTTTCCTGATATCCTGAAGAATTTGAGTCATCCGTGACATTTCAGAGTTTCAGTGGAGAGATACGCTCATTAGACCGTGATGTTAGAAGTAAAAAAGGAAGAGGTGTTTAAAAAAATCCCCAAACAAACCACAACTCAAGAAATCCAGCCAGTAGCCAGAGGCAAACTAGCTTTTCATGTAACACGAGCTGAATTCTGTGCCATGTGCATTTAACATTCCACTATGCCAAGCAGCTCAAACTACAAATGAGGAGTATATTTGGATTCATTAGTGTTTATTATTTTTCCATGTATTTATATGGGAATCAGCATTTGCAAATCGATGGAGGTGTTTTCTCATGTGTTTGGCTCACCCAAACCTGCCTTGTAGATAAAGATTTCAGTCTCTGAAGTGGGATCCCAGTGCTTCCCACAAGCCTTATAGGTACTTCAAAGAATAAAGCCAGGTTGCACACATCTGAATCTGTTTTCAGTGCTAGGCAGGTGACACACATATGAGTTATTAGAAGCACTGCTTCAGGAGAAATAGTAAATAAAACTGCTTCCAAAAAAAGAGGGGGGAAAAAAAAAGAAACTTGCTGTTCTTTGAGGGAAGGAAATGGATTCTCAGAATCAACATCAGCTCTTCTTCTTCTCCAAATTCAATTTATTGCATTAAGGAGGCGGGGGAGGGATGGAGCTCAATGATTTTAATTTTCATTCCTTTGCCTTTCACAGGAAACTTTCCTTAGGAAAAAATCAAAAAGTCTTTGGCATCAGCCAGCTGGGTCACTAGCAGGCCACAACTCAATCCCTGTTGCATGCCCTGCTTGGAGCCATTTCCCAAAAACACATCAGCACTGGAGATAAGATGCAGCTCCACGGTGAAATTGAAATAAATGGGGGTTCCTACCAACAGCAAGTTGCCTCAGAGCAGCCAAATCCACTCTATTACCAGTCCCTTCCAAACTTCAGGGGGTTGTTGGGGTTTTTTTAATTTGTTTGTTTTTAAGCACCATCACTGGTCTCTGAACATCTCTCTCCTCTGGAATAGGGGCTGCAAAGGGGACCATCAGAGGTTTTATAAAAATGTATAGCTGGTCCTGACAGAGCTTTTTCTCTCTGTAATCCTCAAAATTCCCTGCAGGCATCAGTGTCTTCAAAAAATTCAGGCCATGCTATATAGTTCATCCTTTCTCACTGGCATTTTTAAAGGGTATTTGGAAAATTTTGATGTGGGCTATTCTGGCAGTCAGCGGAAGTTTTACAGGGAAAGACAGTCCATTTGACTTGAAATTTTAGTGCTTTATTAAAGGTTGAGAACCTAGACATTTCCTTATTAGTCAGTCCCCACACGTATATTAATAAAAGTAGAACCAGCCTAGAATTATTCCCATTTTACAGCTAGAAAAACTGGATTAAGGATTTATCCTAACTCTCACAGGCAGTCAGCATCAACAGAAACAACACGCGAAGCCTCTTGGGTCTTAAGGCTTTGGCTGGCTTTCAAAGGAGTCCATCACCAGTACCAAAGAACAGAATCTAGGGAACGCATTCTGCTGACTATTAAAGGTTGTTTTACCCTGAATGACTAAGGGGGATAGGTTGATTTCAGTGCTGACAAGCAATATTACTTCACTGTCAAGAAGCTCAGCAGTCGTACTACGAAGCAAATAAAAATCATTAGCAGAAAACGTAGTTACATGGGAGGACCCCTGTTGGGGGGACAGGAATTCAGATTCTCTGTGCTTCATCTCATTCACACAGCTCAGGGTTTGGCGTTCATGTCTGTGTATCGCTACTAACTTGACAGGACATTCAAATTAAAGCAGAGTCATCCAAGTTGCTTTGGGAAAATGAATGAAAAAAACCCCTCAATTCTGAAAACTCATTCCTAGACCTGCAGAATGAGGTAGCAGATGGTTCATTGAGACCTGTGAACACCCAGCACCTCTGAAAAATTAAATCAGAAGGACCAAGCTCACAAATAGGACACTCAAAGGACACGAGTCTGTGACTGGTGGGTGAAAAGCCTCTGTCCCCAGAGCCCCTCTCCTGTAACTCATACACTTTTAATGACATCAAAAGGTCAGGCTGTTCAAGAACCTCTCTCACACATTGCTTCTGAAATCAAAGCACAATTCTCTTAGGATTTATTTAGTATGTAAAATCTGCATCATGCTATACTATTTTCCTTCAAACCTAATAAATCTCTGCTATTTTCAGACAAACCATCAGCTGGAACATAGGAACATCTAACAAGTTCAATAAACTGTAAAGCATTTTCTAGCAGCATGTAGGAAGCTCTACGGCAGGACAGCCAGCTGGGCTAAAATAGGATTCTCTTCTGCCTTTCACATCAATTCACCTCAAACAACAATTTTTAGGCTTGACAGATGCTCCGTATGACTCATCTTGATTCCTAAGCTAATAAGAGGAATCAAGTCAGGGTCACAAACCAGGGAAGTTGATGGTCCAATGGTAATTCAGAGATCGATAGAACAGATAAACTATTTGGAAGTGAGACAAGGCTAATATAAACCAAACTGTTCACTCTCCTTAGGTCATCTTTAGCAGCTTCCCTTCAGCATCTGCTTCTTTCATCTCAGTTATAGCCTCACTCTTGTTTCTGTCACCTTGGCTTTAGTGTCTTTGAGGTTATCTCTGTGCAACCTCCCTCCACCCCTCAAGTGGAGACACGTGCTGGACTGTTGGTACAACACTTTGCTGTCTTAAAATTAAAAACATTCACAAGCCAGAGCACTTTCTTTCACTCAAACACAACTCTAGCAATAGACAAGCTACTCAAACACAATTCAAGCAACAGACAAGCTACACTCACTTCCCAAACCCTCATCTCTAAGGCTTTTGCTGGCCAAACAGACTCAGTTATAAACACGACCCCAAACACTGAGCAGCACTCGCCTCTGATGTGCCTCAGCGAACTTGCTTTCCAGTCTCATTTGCAGCTAAATTTTCATGTTTTGCTGGTAGAGCACCAGGAGACAAGACACCACTCAGAAATTTTCATGTCCAGACGGCAAGTTACAGCAGACTCTGCTGGGTTTATGCATGCCTCAAGCAAAGGTGGGTTTAATATTAGTTTTTGGGTTTCACTTTCAAGAGTGGAGAAAAATGTACATATGGCTGGGCAGCTATAGAATCCAGGTGCTTCTGCAATGAGTTTAAATTGATAAATTACAGATACAAAACAAATATGCAGCACTTCAGACACACCTACAGGCACTCAACTAGTCATTGGGAAATAAAATACTCATTTCAACGTCTAACCATCAGTGACGGAGATAGAGCATAAGATTAAATCAAAATCAAAAGATACTTGACCTAGGTGACAGCAGTAAGGGACAATCTCACGTTTTTGTGTTAAGGTGTTTCTTGCTTATTTCTTAGTGTGTTTTCCATAGTATTAATGAGTATTTAATAATCACCACTTAAATATACTGAGTGGTTACAAGCATGTCTAAGCTACATCAAAACTGGCCTAGGTGAGGATGGTTCCAGGCAGACAGCAGTGACATGTTTCTGGCCATCAGCTTCTGACACTATCCCAACAAAACTGCCAGAGGCCAGATGAGCAACTGCAAAACTCCATGTCTCAAAATTACTCAGAATGAAATCCATTTCCCACAGCAACCATTAGAGTAATTGATGACTTTTCCAGAGATGGATGGATGGATGAGACCAGTGCAAAACCTCCTACCCACTCTCTCCCACGAGTTCCCCCTGGAGATTTAGATTTGTCCATCTTTTACTTTTAATTAGATCCCATGAAAAAAAAAAATGCAGAAGTTACAGGGAAACCCTCATACGTGTCATGGACAGAGGATTTATTTAGCTGCATTTCTCTGGTTCGTGTTCCATATCACTTGTGACAGGAAAATACACATACCTTTGCTACTTCTCTAGATAAAACACTGACGCCCAGCACAGTGACTGATGCTTCAAAATTAAGCCAAAGCTGTACTGTGAAATGCCTGGGAACATGCTCCTCCTGCAATTCAAATCATGCTGTTTGTACACGGATATTCCATCTCCTCCTCCCCCTTCCTCACACTGATTATCTAACCAGTCACCACTTCACATTTCAGAAGAGAAACCATGCTACCTCCCTATGACCCCTGAGTTTATAAACATGGAGATAAGGAAACAAAATCCCAGGTAGCTGTAATGTTTTCCTTGTTAGCCCTCCAGAAGTGGCAACTACCAGCTGGCTGTTATGATACTGGAAGAAGCCACAAAATAGAGTCAAGTGCTGGCTCTCAGTAACTAGCCTGTGCAGCACACTTCCCTGGTTGAAGTAGCACCACTCTTCTGGTGAGGCTGAAAGGACAAGAGACTGGTATGGTCCTTCACTAACTCCAGTTCTGGGCCCCTCAGTTCAAGAAGGACACAGAACTGCTGGAGGGAGTCCAGCGCAGAGCCACAAAGATGATGGAGTAGAACACCGCCCTGATGGGGAAAGGCTGAGGGAGCTGGGTCTCTTGAGCTTGGAAACAAGGAGACTGAGGGGTGACCTCATGAATGTCTATAAATATGTGAAAGGTGGGTGTCAGGAGGATGGAGCCAGGCTCTGCTCAGTGGCATCTATTGATAGGACAAGGGGGGCAATGGGTGTAAGCTGGAACATAGGAGGTTCCACATAAATATGAGAAGGAACTTCTTCACAGTGAGAGTGACAGAGGATGGGAAGGGGCTGCCCAGGGGTGTTGTGGCGTCTCCTTCTCTGGACACATTTAAAACCCACCTGGACATGTTCCTGTGCGATTTAGTCCAGGTGGTCCTGCTCTGGCAGGGGGATTGGACTGGATGATCTTTCGAGGTCCCTTCCAATCCATAATGTTCTGTGATTCTGTGAATTCTGAATTGCGTTCATCGAGCTACCGATAGCTGCACACAAGGAGAAGGGTCATGTGGCAACACTCATGTGCAGGGAGTCAGGCAGGGCCAGCATATTCTCAGACTGGCAGAGCACAGGTGAAAGCATGTAGTGCTGGAATGCATACACAGAGGTTACGCAATAAATTCCAAATCTTATCACAAAACATCAAAACAACTTCTAGGAAGAGATTCCTCACTATAGAATTCAGAGAATGCATCTTTGTAAATGGTAGTTCCCTCATTACTTCAATGTATGGCAAGCAGTGAAAGTCTTTCAGTTTACAGAGTACCAATATCCATCTTTTGGAGACAGAAATCAAAGGAAGATTGAGAAAGGGTAAAAAAGATGATGCACTAATTCCAAACTTCCTTTTAGAAGTTACAACCAGGTTATAATTACAAAGAGTTAGGTCACTCTGGCTTTCCTCACTATGACTCTGCTCTGCATAGATGGGCTTAATTTACGTTCAGCGTGTTGCATGTTGAGAATAAAATTGTTTAGAAGCTTTTCAAGGTAGCTACTGCTCATTAATCCAAACTCTTTGAACTACTGTCCCAGTGACTACAGCACCAAGCAAGTGACACATATGGGTAACAAGTCATGTTTTGCCAGCCTGCAAGAAGGAAGAAAAGGAGGCTTCATTTTAGATAGAGCAGGAGCAATCTAATTGCTGAAGGAATGATGAATAATTACAAGTGGTTTGCCTGATAACTACCTGTCATCCACATTTATTTTTTGTTAGCATGGAGGGTAGATACAGCTACCAGAAAGAGGAAGAATGATCATGGGTTTTGGAATGGCAGGCAGGAACACACAGCGTGTGCCTACACGGTAATGTTGACAGACAAGTACACACGGACCGGCATGTTCCCTGTACCCTCAGAGCACAGATGGATGATAACACAGTCAACACACTGGCGTGGGATTCCACCCGATTATATCGGCTCCAGCAGAGATTTCTGGTACTGTCTCAGCCATGGAATTTTTCTGTGCCTTATCCTTTCCATTTATAAAAATGCGACCAGAATTGTTCACTGAATAGCATCTTTGTGAAGTTAAGCTCATGCGTGTGCCTTGGAAAGGAACCTCACAGAAAAAAAGAAAATCGAGTAACTAAGAGATAAACCAACATCTGTCACCCACCGCACAAGTGAGCAGCCTCACAGATTGCCACATGCTGGGATGTTTCCCTGACTCCTATTTCCTATCCATCATAACGCAGATAAATAACTGAGATCTGGAAGCTATCCCTTAAGCAGATATTTATCTTCCATTAATAAGGGATCTACTCTGCACTTTAAAGTTAATAAACTGGGAACTTTGGAACATTTATATGAATGACAGTGTGAGCTTCTAACAGAAAGGCTTCTTTGCAAAGACAAGGACACAAGGTCTCCTGCGTTTAAAAAAAAAAATACATTTACACCAAACAGGAACTGAACAGATTTGTGCAACAGTTTCAACAGTTTACAATTAGGGGACCACTGACAGACTGAGACCCACTTTTATGGGCTACATAATGAAAGTAAGTTGTCTTAGAACTGCGCTGGAAAGAGAACGGGTAGTACATACACGTTACGATGAGGAACCCTGCAGACAAAGAATGCTCTGCTTCAGCAAATCAAATATCCTCAGTCGTGCTGAGCTAACAGAGCACTTCTACAATTCAGAAAGGGAGGAAGGGGAACACGCAAAATGGTCCCTCTTGGAGGTGAGACAGTAAGGATTTGTAAGGGACATCTAGAAGAGCTTAGACTGTGTTCAAGAGATTGAGAATCCCTGTTTTCAAACCAGTTTTACCAGTAATCCTTTACTGCTACACATACAGGAGTTAATTAACATCTTGACAACTTTGCCATATTACAGGCTATATAAATGCTGTTATTATTATTACTGTTGTTATTATGATCAAGCTTCAGACCACAGCACACTTTTAAGGACAACTGCTGAACTGCCACAATTAAAGGGTCCTGCTGAGAATCCAAACAGCTCTTTGCACTGTGGTAAGAGGGTACGCACTGGCATTATTCCAGTGCTTTCACTGATGCCCTGCAGAGACAGTAGCTGCCAAACCTATTTGCTTCTCAGCTTCTTCCTTTCTGCCCTTTCTTGACCAGACTATGTGAACACACAGTAGCAGAGAACTTGTGCTCCTGCTTCATTTTGCTGTTGGAGCACAACCCTAAATTGCCAGGGAAGAAAGCAGGAACAGGCACAGGAACACTTCAACACCTCTGTCACTACGTCTATGTAGCCGAGCAAAGAAAAATCCAGTAGCCGGCTTTTACAGCCCCCACATGGTGTGACTTTTGTTGTTGCAATTGCCCTTAGATTCCCCCCCCCAATCCCTTTTCAGCTGAAGCAGAATGCACTGTATGTTTTTTGTTTCCTGCAATTTAGTTTTAGAGCAAGACACTCCGGGGAGGGGTGGGGGGGAAAGCATTGTTGAGCAAAGCAGGTCCATTCACATTGCTGGTCCTAGAACCCTTCTAGATGTAACACCTTAAAACAATAAAAGATATTCAAGTACTTACTGTAAAAAGCTTGTTCTCTTCTCTGCATTAAAAAGAAAACTGTCTCTCACCAGCTTCTGACAGCATGTGCAAGCCAGACTGAATATTCGGGGCTCGAGTCCTTCCCTGAGAGGAAAACCACATTGCAGCGAGACACAGAGCTGCTTGAGAAATGATTCACATACGGAAGCAAGCTGGCTTCACCAGCGCTTTGGCATTCAGCACACACACACATATGCACACTTGCTTACTCAGGGGAACAAGAAATGTTATATTTCCATCAAAGCAAGGAGGATTTATGCAAGAAAGCCATTTGTATCCCACCTCCAAGTCATTGAGATACTTCAGTCTGTAGAGCAAAGTTTTTCTCAGCATCCCGTCATCTCCAACAGTTGAACTGGATGCTGGGCAGAGACCAGAAACCCCAGACTAGTCTGTGTGATCCGATCACATAAAATAGAACACGTATGACAGAGGAAGGGCAAGGAGGTGGTTCTACAAAGAAGGCATTTGCCAGAGGAAACTACAGAAGCAGCTTTCAGGAGCTTTTATATTCCATGCTAATAATGCCTCCCGCAGAGCGCCAGCAATCACAGCCAGTACACCTTACAACACTTCCCTTGCCTCCATCGCTGCTTCAAAACAGGGGAAAGTGGGTGTGTGCAGAGAAGGAACATACGTTAACAGAGGCTTTTACACGAGAAGTGACAAGAATAATCCTGACTTCTCCAGAGCTATCCAAGAAGGGTCAGTCTGTTCTGTAATTAGAAGACAGCAAATGAGGGACAAGAGTGAGAACCTTCCTCTTTTCAAGCTTTTTGGAGAAAATTTAGCATCTGAACACAAGAAGGAGAGGGCCAGAGGTCTTAGTGGAGTTTAAAAAGGCAAAGATAGTATCATGTTGAAGGACACAAAGGGGCTACAAAAAGAAACCAAATCCAGATCTGAATTTCAAATGCAGAAACCTGAGTTGGAACCGGGCTTTTTATTCAATGCTGCCCAGAGAGGGGGCTGTTCACCCTGTGATGTCTGACCTTCAGACTGTGACTACAGATCAGAAATTATCATCTCCTGAACTGCAGAGGGATCCTGTCCCAGCAGTGTGAACCTATGTGTAAGCCATGTTGATGCTACAATAGTCTCGTAATAGAGAGATTGTGAAGATTTACAACACGAGCCTATAAAAGGAGCTGCTGCATCTGAGGGGTTCAACCTTACTGCACCCTCTAACACCTTATCCCCCTGTACTCAGCACTGGTGAGGCTGCACCTTGAGTACTGGGTCCAGTTTTGGGCACCTCAGTTCAAGGGAGACATCAAGGTGCTGGAGCGAGTGCAGAGGAGGGCAATGAAGCTGGTGAAGAGTCTGAAGAATCAATCTGATGAGGAGGAGAGATTGAGAGAGTTGGAGCTGTTTAGTTAGAGGAGGAGGAGGCTGAGGGGAGACCTCATGAGTCTCTACAACTATCTGAAAGGACACTGTAGAGATGTTGGTGCTGGTCTCTTCTCACAGGTCATTAGCGACAGAACAAGAGGGAAGGGCTTCAAGCTTCAACAAGGTAGGATTAGACATCAGGAAAAATTCTTCAGAGAGAGTGGTCAGGCACTGGAATGGGCTGCCCAAGGTGGTGGTTGAGGCGCCATCCCTGGACGTGTTTAGAAGTCGCTGAGATGTAGCGTTGGGGGATCTGGTTTAGGAGTGAACTTGTAGAGTTGATTGTTGAACTTGATGATTCCAAGGGTCTTTTCCAACCTGAATGATTCTGTGATTCTTTGCCAGATGCCGAAGGGGATTAGAGGAAGCTAATGTTATGCCAAGAGTAACTTGACATTTCAGGTTGGTGTTGACACCACTACTGTTACCAGACAGTAACCAAACCTTATGATGCAGACTGAATCCAAGCTCAATCCCTTCTGAAGTTTAAGGATCTAGGATCCACCTCTCCTGTGATGTTGAGTGAGAAACCTTCAGATCTCAAAACACCAGAACAAAGCAAAAGACACCACTGTGATTCACTTAGCATGTGATAATCCTGTTCAGGGTTTGGCAGGTCTCAAGCACGCATTGCTAGTTCCCAGTCGCAATCTGTGTTTGTATACATCTCACATTTGGAGTTTTGAGATTATTCACAGCTCAGCTAAGGCTGCAGAACCTTCTGTCAATCATGTGAATAAAGTTCTTGTAGCTGTTGTGATCTGCACTGTGTTCCTCCTCTCTGAGGAAGTGACACTACATTCAGAGAGGTGTGTACAGGCAGTTAGGTCACTTTGGTACCCAGTGCAGGGACTGCGAGTCACTTGCTCTGCTTTGATCACGGACCATCTCCAAAACTAACAGCTACAGCTGGAAAATACTGACTTGGAAGCAAACAACTGCAGGTCCCTGGACCCTGAACTCATAAGTGGCAGAGACACCAGTTGCTTACACCTTGCTGAAAAGCTTCTTTGTCTGAGAAAAATGAACACACTGTTTGGACTGGAGCACCCCATCTCTTTGCCTTTGCCGGGGAGCCTGTATAGGCTCAGTGGCAGATCAGTTCAATAGGTTTCCTGATCCTCCAGCCAAAAGAAATAAATAACTGAAATGAGGGGAGTGGGAGAAAGATGAGCCGCTATATTTTATTTGCAAAGATATTTCCAGCTTTGATAAATATAACTGGAGCAAAACCTATAAATTAAGCCTCTTGAATGCAAACAGACTCGCTGCGGTTCTGGTAGACAGGCTGGAATTGTGGTGTGCAACTCCTCCGAACCCAACAAGACCAGACAGTACATTTGTTTATTTAGAGGTTTTTCTGGTAGCACTTACTGCTATAATTATCTGATCTCTTTACTTAGACTGAAGAATTAATCAGCACAAAACCTTCTGAATTGAGAAATTGCCTTTCTGCTTAAATTGCTTAAGTGAACAAAGAACACAGAAGCAAACGGCGAAAATGAGTTGACCATGGTCATTAAAAAAAAAAAGCCAGAGCCTGTCCTGGGCCTCAGCCATAATGACTTTCACACAACCAAGATGAGAAAACAATTTCAAGTAGTGACAGAAACTTTCTTGAAAAATCTGCCAGATTCTCACCCAGTTGGAAAATGTGGTTGACAGACAACCTAACAGAGAGCATATTGCTTACCTGCTGCTCAATCCACTAGCTCCCATGGCTCTGCAACAAGGTGTGAGAGAGTAAGACCAAGCCCCACCAATCAATGCAACTCTAAAATAGAGCATTTGAGGAACTCAAGCACTTTATGTTGCATTCCCCATGCAACTGTACAAGCACAAACGTGGCTGAGACACGGCTTAATGCAATGGGCAAAAGGCAGAATGTCTAGTGGTTCAGCTCATTTGATAAGCAAATGCCCAGAAAGAGTGTGGAAAAAAAAAACACCACCCCAAAGGCTCACACAAGGAACAAGATTTCAAACGTCTTTGCATTGAGAGCTTTTTATGCTGCATTTAACTGCTTTTGTGCCTGCACCACTCTTAATTACAAAGGAGAGAAACTTCATAAACAAGGCTATTATGTCAATAACGATGTCATTTTAAAGCAAGTCTCTAATTCAGTTACCAGGCTTGGAATGTTACTGTCTGGAGCTAGAAACCCAGAAGTAATTACAAAGGAAAGTCTGCATCAGACAGTGGGTGATGATGGAGTCAGGCCTAGCTTTGGGACAGCACTTTGTGCTTTCTTTCCTTTCCGTACAGAATTGATACAAACGTCTTTATTTTCTGAGCTCCACTAAAGATGTCAGGAAGTTCAAGCAGCCAGTGGACATTTGCAGAATGAATCACAGGGCACGGCTTTCCATTCTAAAAAAAAAAAAAAAAAACCAAAACCCCCAACTGCTGCTCAGTTAACAGGATGATGCTGACCAAATGGGTGGATTGAGAATGAACTCATGCAACTGCAGCCAGAACAGCTCTGCCAGCATGAGCAGCTCTGCATGCTGACTTGTGGGACTCAGACCTTTCCTGTTCTTAAGAGACTGTTACACGGATTCATTTTAGGATATCAGGTAGTAACGGAACTAGGGGGAATGGAGCAAAGCTGGAGCTGGGTAGATTTAGCCTGGATGTGAGGAGGAAGTTCTTCACCGTGAGAGTGGTGAGAGCCTGGAATGGGTTGCCCAGGGAGGTGGTTGAGGC
>JAOXOE010000827.1:7817411-7844987 GCA_028565055.1 Phoeniculus purpureus | reverse complement strand
ACTTGGTCTGGGTGATCCTGCTGTGGCAGGGGGATTGGACTGGATGATCTTTTGAGGTCCCTTCCAATCCCTAATGACTCTGTGATTCTAACTCTGGCAGCGACGTCTCGAGAGACCTGTAAGAGGTTTGTTCCTCTTTGTGCAGAGAGCATGGGACTGAGACTCACCACGTGTGATCTGTAGGCAGAAAGGAGTTTCCACATGCCAGCACTCAAGAGCCTATCGCCATCAAAAGACGGTTGGTGCTACCAGACGTGAAGGGCAGTGTCCTACAAGCACACCTGACAGCCTGATTCGTAGGAAAAACTCCAACCCCCCGACTTGTCGCTGTTAGCGCAACGTGCAGACAGGAATCATAGAATCATTAACTATTATTAATTAGCTCCGCTACGACACTGCGTATTAAACACTTCCCTGTGGTTAGAGGGTGCAGAAACCCCTCTCAAACGCGGCTGTTCCCCTGAAGCCTTTACAGCTAAAAGAGACAAGGACAAACAAAAGGTGAGAGAAAAGCAGGTCAGCAAAGGGCTGGGAATTTGGGCACAGACAGACAGCAACTGCCTTACTGCAGGGTCACACGAGCAGTGAAGCATTCAGCGCCCGGCTCTGAGGAACCTGCATTCCTGGTGCTGGTGAGATTTCCACACGGCAAGACAGGGCTGGTTCTGAGAATTCCTCTGCAGAAGACAACCGAGGTGCAAATGTCGAGTCTGCAGCAAACATTCAAAACAAAGTGCAGTGGCAGCTTGAAAAAAAAACCCCACAACAACCCAGGAACTCTGGTTTGCCACCTCACCTGCTGATACCTTGTCCGGGAGATGAAGCTCCTCAGGCCAGAACCACCATCAACCCACGGCTGCTTCGCCTGGGCCACTGCCACAAGAAAGGATCAGCCCAGCTACGAAAAAATCCAGGGCTGAGACATGGTACTGAGATGGGGAAAGGCAAAATAGCTCAGATTATGTAGATGAGAACCGTTTCCTCCCCCCTGGAAGGTTTCATCTACCCAGCTGGACATTTATGTACCCTAGAGGCTTCTTTTATCTTCTTGTTTGCTTTGCTGACTCAGCGATTTTGATTGTTCTAGCACCATCAGGAGGCAAAAACAGCCTGGGGGCTAAGCATTCCACAGTTTGATCTCAGCGCCTTTGAAAGCTCTGCAGGTAGATGGGCTGGTGGGTGAGCACAGCAGAGGCCGGTCTCTACATCCCTCTTCACACAGGCTGGAAGGAGTCACTGAAGAACTTCTGATTCAGAGACACATCGGTCTCCCCTGTGTTTGTTCCCTGCCTTGGCACTGGGGTGGTTCCTACTGCTGCTTCTGTTTGTTTCAGAAGTGAATCGCTCTCTTGCACTCCTTTATTCCCAAGGCAACCTTCTGAAAGGCATCCAAACGCATCCAGGCTGTTTAAAAAAGGAACCTGATGTGTTTATGAGGAGAAGATTCTGACCAAGTTTTCTTTGCTACCAGCACAGAGGAATCAGTGAAGCATCTTCTAAAACCTCTCCTGGGAGTTCTGCTGTCCAGCAGACTGCAAAAGAATCTGCTGTGTCCGTAGATGTCAGAAACACAGAATCACAGAATCATTGTGGCTGAAAAGACCTCCAGGATCGTCAAGTCCAGCCCTCACCCCAACGTGTCCCTAACCCCTAGACCATGGCCTCAAGTGCTCTAGCTACTCAGTTTTTAAACATCTCCAGGGACGGGGACTCCACCACCTCCCTGGGCAGCCTGTTCCAGTGGCCAAACATTCTCTCAGGAAAGAATTTCTTCCTAAGATCCAATCTAAACCTCCCCTGATGCAACTTGAGGCCATTTGCCCTCGTCCCATCGTCAGTAATTTGGGAGGAGAGACCAGCAGCAGCCTTGCTACCTTGAGGTAGCCGTAGAGAGCAATAAGGTCTCCTCTTCTCTCGACTAAAGTCGAGTTCCCTCAGCCAGTTCCTCCAGTTCCCTCAGCCGCTCCCCACAGCGCCTGTTTTCTAGAGCTCTCCGCAGCCTCGCTGCCCTTCTCTGGCCCCGCTCCAGCACCACGACGACATCAGGACAGACGTCAGAAACAGAAAAAAAAGGTTTATTAGAAATATCACACCGAGTGTTTGCATCATACATTTCACCAACGTTAATCCTTAAATATTAGCATGTCCCAACCCCGGCAACCTCCGGGACGTACATCCTAGTGTGCTGCTCGTATAAATTAGGTTATGACGTAACATCCGTACCCAACGGAGAGCTAATGGTCCTCGACTGTTCAGAGGTGATTTCCCCATAGGACAAACTCAAGCCTGGACCAACAATCAATAAAAACACCGTGTCCAGCACTGCCCAGTGGAACTCGGCACGTGTGCAAGTCAAAAAGCGTAGAGACCACCGACTGAGGAAAGTGTTAGGAGCAGCTCAGTTACGAGCTGGATTCCACACCGTGCCGGTGCGGAGTCACTGGTGCGCTCTACGTGGCACTGGAGTCGGTAAAAACCAACGAACACGTAAAAAACAAGACAGTCTCGCATAGTAGAAGTTATTGCTGGGTTTAAAAACGCCTTAATGCTCAGTGCCCTGAGTCTTCTTAGGCAAAAGCCCTTTTCTGAGAGGAAAATGCATAATCTCATCCCGTACAGGCTCTGCCCTTTATCAGATACACAAGGTGCAGCTCGGCAGACAGCTGGCCCTGTCAGATGCTTCCTGCTGGAAGAGCCGGTACCGTCGGCACAGAACGACGAGGGAGGTACGCACACGTGAAGGAGCTGGTGCTCACGTTTTCAGTGCCCAGGGAAGGGGGAAGTCAGGGGTTCAAAAGGGTAGGTTTTTGAGGAGTTGCAGGTCAGGAATCAGGGGAGAACCGAGCGCTCTGCACCTACTTGGTTTGGACAGAAACCCTGCAGGTAGCCGCTTGCACACAGCCACCAGGAACAACCACAGAGAAAACCTGCAAAACCCAACTCAACCACAAGAAAGCCGGCCCAAACTCAGCGAGCGGGTGCCTCACCGCGAGGAAACGGGACAACGTGCACAGGTCACAGATCCCCCTGCTCGGCGCGGCTGCCCTGCTGCAGGACAGGCAAAGCTGGGAAATCTCTGTCCCCTTTGTGTTTCCTTCACTGTCCCGGGTGCAGGAAGGGGAACCCGGCAGAGGCTGCGAGCTCTGTGCTCTCTTCCCTCCTTACGCGCTCAGACCCACCCCAGGCTGCCCTCTTAGGAGTCACGTCACTCAGTATGACACTAAGGACTCTCAAACTGACGTCCTTTGCTGCCCACAATGGCCCAGGTACATCCACCCCACCCCTTCTCTCTGCCCGCTGGACATCCACTCCAATGTACTTTCAGACACCACTCATCAGCCTTTCCAGAAAACCCTCCTAGAGGGCTGACTCTGGGCTCCCTCCTCACCACCTCTGTACCTTCCCAAGCCATGACACCATCCGCACCCTCAGTGACTCACCAGGGAGTCGGATCGTTTCCTTTTCACACTTCACTCTTCCCTCCAGCAGCCCCAGCACAACAGTCTCACCCTGCGGTACCCCTCTGTGGAACCTCTCTGAAATCCCCACCCACCCTTCTCACCTGCTCCTCCAGAATCAGCCCTTTGGTTTCTCTAGCCTGACAGACTCCCCAGGTGCACAGGGCTGAGCACTGTGGGGGTGCTCAGGAGCGACCGCACGTGTCAGGAGCGCCCGGCGACACGGTGAAGAGCTTTCGCCCGCTGCCCCAAGGACAGATGCGCTGCTCCTCGGGGGCCAAGTCCGAAAGGACTCGGGCAGCTCAGGCAAACCATGGCCGGCGCAGCCCCTCACGCTATCCACGCCACGACATGCCCTCACGTGTTCCAGTGTAGGGCATCTTCAGAGGCATCTCAGAACTATGAAGACTCCCCTTGTAACCTCTAGCTGGGCTTAACTAACAACCTCTCATTTCAAAGGCAGCGGGAGCTTCGGTTCTGCGGTCGGAGATGTCCTTAAGGGCTTGCAGATTTTCTGAAGAACTAGCCCACCTGCAGCATCGTGTGTGGGACAACTGCAAATTCAGAGGCAGCACAAAAACCAAGAGGAACTCCTGAAAAGCCAGGTCTGAAAACGTAAGTGCTCACGGTTCTAAAGGAAGAAAACCACTGTCACGGTTCAAGAAGCAAATAAACCCCAGAACTTTAAAGACCTTCACCCCAAGAAATAACCCGGGAGGGCATCTCTCGCAGTATCGGCGTGTCAAGATGAGGTGTTTGAGGAGTGAGAAGTAACACTGAGCAAACGGCGAGGCTGAGTTTCCTCTCTCCTACAGGTGACAGCAACTTGTCCTACAACAAGGCTGAGCAGACACCACTAGAGCTGGGTACAGCTAGTGCTCGGTCTGTGCTGCGGGGTGCAGGTGGGAGAGCAAACTGCCAAGGGCTGACGGAAGCATCGCTTTGCAAGAACGGCCTGAGAAAGAGAAAGCTGCTAGATCTGAGAGGATGGTTTGGGAGGTCTTGGAGAGACAGATTAGAAGGAACGTCAGGGCAGCGCTCGAAGCGAGTGGCGCTGACACGTTAGATAACGGCCACACTCGGTGTCCATCTGACAGGCACAGGGGGCACACACGGCCAGTGACCAGAGGGTTAAGATTATCTTTCTCTTTTAGATCAAGTGTGGCCCCTCTGACTTTAAGATGTTTACCAGACGCTGGGAATTAAAACAGTTTTTCTCATCCCTGCAAGTGCCCGATCCAAAGCCCACTGAGGAATATGGAATTTTCTGTGCTGACTTCACTGTGCTTTGAACTACGGCCCGTTGGAGAGAATCGGGACCTCTGCCAGCGGGTCCCCCCTGGGGAAAAGAGCCTGCTGCATCCACAAGGCAGCGGAGCTCTGCAGCGTGACTGCCTTCCAAAAGGAGCTCTGTGCCTAGCAGCTATTTCTCTCTCCCATCTTATAGCAGGAGACTTGTATTGAGAACACTTAGAGCAACTCGCCCTCTCATCTCCAGGGACGGCGAAGTTAATTCGATCTAGAAAGCTCTCTTGCAGAGCCCTAACTCTGGCCAGCACTTACAACTGGCTTTCTCACAGCACAGGATGACACAGGGAGCGCAAGGGCACCCTAAGTGCTACCACCCTTTTTCATCGCTCAGACTCTCTAATGACTGGAATCAGATTTTCCTGGGGGCGGTGGATTAGAACGACTGTCAGACCAAAAGCGAGAGCCAGCGATGCTTTTCCCCTCCTGCAGAACAGGCACCGGCACTGCGCTGCGCCAAGTGCCTCTCTGCTCAATACGCTCGCTGACCTTGGCCACTGTCACCCGTCCCTTAAGTCTGTATTTCTGCTGTGAGAAAACCCAAGTCTGAAATAGATTGTTTAGTAATTAAATAGTATTAAGAAAAATAAACAACAAAGCACTGTGGGGAAGGAGCCAGAGGCTGAGATCAGCCACCTGCAAAGCCCCAGAAAAGCCTAAACCAAGTTTATTCTGTGAAATCACTTGTTTCTATTTCATCAGCCCCGTTTTTTCCCAGCAGCTAAGAGCAGCGAACACACTCTATTCTCTTTTGTAAGAGAGAAACGATCCCTAGCTCCCTACAACTCACATTCACAAAGCATCAAAGTCTGGTCTCGGGGTTAAATACACTAAGTGAACAACAACTTTCTTCTACCAGTATGACCTGAAGCAGCAAAGCAGCCTTCTCTGAGGTCCTGCACAAGGCATGTCCTCCCAGATCTGCTCCTAGAGCGACTCAAGCAGCCTCTTTGATCCTGCTGCCCGTGGAGCCAAACACAAAATTTAAACCTCATGAGGTGAAATAAGAGAACCGGAATAACGGCAACCAAACAGGATCTTTCAGCCATTTGACTAACAGGATTACGGAGCTGGAAAGCTGCTCTCTGGAGCCGCAGAGCTTTCCACGACACAGAGAGAGGTTCCAGTTACATTCCTTGTAACTGGTGAAGTCGCAGCTTCCACTGGTACTAACCTACCACATCACCGTGTTCTTTACAGCACAACATCACTTCCAGGCACGGATCAGTGCCTTGGGGACTCCTTTTTGCTGGGCAGGGCACAGGCTGGCTCAAAGTTCCTGCCTCCACACAGCAATTACCTACGTGTGCTGATTACACGGGATCAACACGGAAGAAAGAGGTTTCTCTACTCAATCCACAGAAAGAGCAGCCACCGAGATGTTTCTGTGTCTGCTCACAGCCAGCACCTTGCAAGCTAAATCTAGTAGAGGGCACTCGCAGTATTCCTGTGATACCTGTGCCTGCACAGTCAGCTGAGAGACAGAGCTCTGCCTTCCCAAAGTGATGAAGATGAACAATAAACCTATTTTTACTCAAAGAGTGACGACTGTTTGATCTGAAATAAAGTCCCAGCACCCAACAGGACCTTTTAGAGGTCTTTCACCGATTGGTGCTGGAAGGGAGCGTGGATGGAACACTTCTGAGTTACAAGTGATGCTGCTGTGATCCTGCTGGTCAGGCTGACATGCAGACTGGTACTTACTGGGTCAGATGTGCGAGAGAAGTTCAGGTTAAGGCTCTACACTTACGTGCATCTGTCAGGATGCTCTATAAAATAGATGGAGGCAAGCAAACAACGTGTTCTTGGGATGAGTTAAGCATGTTTTGGCAAGAAGAGCATTTCTGTGAGCTTTCGTATCAGTATTAATTTCCCAGCCACCCTTGAGTGCCAGCACAGTCCACATCGATTTAGAACTTCACTTCGTAGCCGGTGTCCTGTCAGTGGAGTCTGGTTTGAGGCACAAGGGATCCTCTTCAGAAACATCCCAGGCGTGTTCGAAAACGCTTTGCAATTTCCACGTAGGAATAAAACTACAGATTAATCTGGCTTGTACGGATGGACAGTGGGTATTTATTTGGTTGCAGTCCCAGACGTAATCAAAACCATGGAAGAGCTGTCTTTCAAACCGAGAGCTTAGGTTGCTTGTGGAAGAGGAGCAAGTGGATTTTTAAAGTGATCGAGTGCATCTGTAGCATTCTTTGTTCTCTTCCCCACTTCTGTCCACCTCTTGCTCTGTGTCTCAGGTCTCAAAGTACTTGTAAATCTGGGCGACGTACTGCATCACACTCTGCCAGTCTGGCCGGTCCGTGTACATCATCTCACTGAGCTCCTGCACGGGACAGACACATTGCCAACACTGAGTCAAGCACCGCCACCGGGAACACGCCAGCGTCCTGTGAGCAGCTGCGGCCACCTCTGCCTCCACTCCCGAGCTCCTTACACCCACATACAGCACAAAAGCTGACAGGAACGGTCTACTGGCCTAGTGCAGGTCTGAAACTTGCTAACAGACCAGTTAAACAGCCACACGTGAACTACGTTCTGACAAGATTTATTCCATCTGCAATCAAGGAACAATTCTCTCTGTAACTGCAGTTAAGTTGCTGCATCTTTCCGTGTCTTTGGTTCTGCACTTGGGTCACGAGCAGCACAACATTTTTTCCTTCACATTAACCTTATTCTCTTTCCCGTGATCACAGTGTAGGTTTTAGAAAAGGATTTTTAGAAGGATTACCAAACAAATTATTCTTCTGTTTCTTAAAATACTACAAGGTGCAGCCTTCCCTAGCCCTACAGGAGCCTTTTCAGTGCGAGCTGACTGACTGGCCGCACGGCAACAAAGGCTTTGGAACAGTGCATGCAGCAAACCTTCCCTTGCTGGAAGGTGGTCACTCACCAGGCTGGGTTTGATGCCTACGCTTTCAGCAGCTTGAAACGCTAACAGCAGATTTCTCTTCTGCAAAAATCAAAGTTCAAAGGGATTATCACCACAGCACGATTCCCGGTTAACCAACAAATTTAAACGAGCAGCTGTATTTGAAAACGGGACAACACCAGATTCAATACTTCTACGTGGACACTTCTTCACGTGAGTGAGGTGTGTCCTCACACACAAGTTCTTGGTCTACCCCAGCCCAAGCTACAGCCTTCTGCTTTTGACACTGATGACAACTGAACAAAGTCACCCACTGAGATTCTGGTTTTGTTATGAGTGAAAGGTTTCAGAGCGGGTGTTGACGAATACAACACGTACACAGTGTAACTCCTGTTGTAACAGCTGCTGGCTGGTTGAAGTAAATGCAGGTTCTTCCCCTTTGTGAGGGTCTCAACAGCATACCTAGAACGTGCTGACACAGCCCAACTTCAGATACGCTGCTGTTCAAGCAGCTCTCGGAGCGATCTGTCTGCCTATTTACCCAGCCCTTCTAACGTGAGCAGCTAACTGAGGATCCAGACAAGCTTTATTCTTTCAAAAGGGATGATGTCTTCATGTTTAATCAAAGCACTCACTGGATTCAGGCACACTGTCACTAACTCTTTATCCAATAGTCCCTGCATTTCTCTCTGGAGCTCACTGTGGGTTTCCTTCTCATCCAGTCTGTTTTGCAGGTTCTGTTAACTCTTGTGTCTTACACTTGCTCCTATCTACTTATTTTGTATAAATCGAGATCTGGCCACACTGTGTCTCCACCACATACTCGCCAGAACGGACAGCGTTCACCAAAATTCTGCAAATGGTGTGGGAGCAGGTCCCACAAAACTTACTTTATCCTGGCTGTTGAGCTCCTGGTAAGGAATATGTGCAGGCAGGTACGTGTGCAGGAGCGCACAGAAGGCCAGCCCGTCACTCCAGCTGCTGCTGAAGTTGGTAATATCAATGTTCTGTAAGAGAAAACACGAACCATCCCTGAGCAGTGCTACCGCACCCACACAAAAATCTCCAATCAATAGTTTTCCAGCAGTCACAAAACAAAACCTCAGAGCATTAAAGGAACATATGTTTACGTTTTCCCTTCTCCCCTTCTTTTTCACGTGAAGCAGAAAGACACCAAGTAGGATGACAAGTTCTGGACAGGGGATTATTAAGGGAACAAAATACGTCTCACAACAGAGTGGTTTTCCCCAAAGCTTCCTAAAAGGAGGTAAGAAACACCATGTGCAGCTGCAGCTTTCCTGTGCTGCCAAGAGAGGAAGGACTTTACCTGGTCCTTCCCAATCACAGAACATCAGAAATAGGATTTTGCCAGCACTTACAACAGGAGTCACTGGTATTTTAAAATGGTGTTTGCTGCAATTCACGTCTCCTTGTCTCACGTGCGGTACGGGGAGGCAGCGCACCCAGTGTGTGTGACAGCCGTTACCTGTCTGATAGCCCACAGCAGACACACGGTTTAATGAGAACATGTCATTAACAACTATGGCTCGATTCAGCCCCTTCTCAAAACTGGTATCAAAGTGATGAGACACTAACACAGTCCTCAAGCCCTAAACAAATGATGCGCTTACTTGTACGTGAGAGGGAGGCTCGAACTTGGCCAGAGCAGCAGCTGCCTGGGCAGCTTGCCAAGGGCTGGGCAGATGTGCCCGGGCTGCAGCCACTTGCACGAATGCATGTCTGCGTTCTCGAGTTCTTCAGCGTCTTTCATCTGCACTTTCATCAACACTTAACAAAAGGCAGATGAGGAATGGGGAGTCTGAGATAACGCATTTAGTCGCCTACCCTAATTCATAAAATAAGCCGTAAGCACTCGAGGGAACAGACAGTTCCTGACACTCATTCTCCTGTTACCATAATCATTGACAAAATTAAACGTGGCTGCAGCCCTGCTAACGATACGAGACCCTTACAGGACAAAAATCTATACACCTGGCCTTCACACGTTTCCTAACACAATGACAAGGCTGAGTTTGCAATGTTCCGGGGTGGGGTGGGGGGGTCGATACAGTCATAAACACCCCATTGAAAACCCAGAGGTGAGAGATAAGACTCCCAGGGTTGTCTACAGCAGCACTCCCACACCCCAGCTCCAACAGGGGGAAGGAAATATTTGCAGAGGAGGAAGAGTCTAATATTGTTGTGAGTTTAAATGGTCAAACAGCCTTGTTGCTAGATGGTCAGACTTCTTGGCTACTCACGTAACTTACTACACAGGTGCCCTCCAGCGCACAGAGGAAACAGCTTTCCCTACTCATGACAAGCAAGGTCCAGGATGTGCTGCCTTCCACACACTGATACAGAAACTGGTGATTTTAAAGCAGCCCATCTGCAAAGAACTCCTTCAGAATACCAAGAACCCTGGGGTACAGGGTGCACTGCTTAGGGCTTCTCACAGGGCTCTAACTGCACCCTTGCCTCACAAGAAAGAGCTCGTGTCTGGGCTCTGCTCCTGTGAGCAAGGTGACCTCTCCAATGCTCTTGTTTGCACTGAGTGGCCACACCAGCACACCAAGGAATTCTCAGGGCTAAGTTTTGCTGCTGTAGCAGCAGCTGTAGTTCCAAATACCAGCTGAAAACCAGCCAACTAAGCGATAGATATTGCTCAGGAAAGTACCAGCTGCTGGAGCACAGAAGGCTCCAGGACACGGTGGCTCTGCACCACCTCCGGCAGCACGGCAGGTGCGAAGCGATGCCCAAATCCTTCTTGCCGGCCACATCTCCCTGTTCTCTGAGCGTCATCTCAGATTCTGCCACTTCATTTTCTTTACTTAGCTATTTTCCGGTTTATTTCAAGATTCCCCAAACCCAAAAAGCTTTTACCGCATCTCTCGTACAAAAGCTAATGCAGCGGCTCTCAAACCCAGACAGGAAGTATTTCAGCACATGCTCGTCACTGACGAAGCCTCGCTGATTAGTGGTCCAATCTGGCCTTTTTCCAGTCAGACAGGATTTCAGATCAGTAATAAATATCCATAACCAAACATGTCTCGAATCGAAGCAGAATATTTCAGATTAAAATACTTTGGCTGCAATAAATCTACCAGGGTAATGGGCTCAGAAAGCCCAGCAGCAGCAGCAGACATTACCGCACCACACCAGCCCCTACGGTGTATTTTACTCTGTTAACATCTGTCAGTGGAGAGGAAAGAAAAGCAGGGAGGTGGCTGAACACCATCGCAAGAAATAATTGTGCTCTGCAAGCTGTCATGGCTTTGCCCAGCCCATACAGTCGCACCATGGAAGTCCAGCTCTCTGTTACGGTGTTGGCAGGAGCTGGGTTGCTCTGCTTTCCAGATACTTCAGACAAACAAGTTCCTTACTGTTTTATCAATCTGCAGTTAGTGGCAGAAGACTGACTGCCAAACTACAGAAGTGTTTTACTGAGGCAAATATATTTTATCAGCAAACAGCCCACCCTCGAACGCCAATTCTCTCTTTTTATATTGTACGATACAAAATGGAACATGGGGGCTGTCTTCTATCCCTTGCCAAAGGCTATGGAAACAGGAACAAACAAAGACTTAATTAAGCAACAGGACCAGACAAAAAGGCAAAGTTTGTGTGGGAACACTATAACTCATCCAGAGTTTCATGATGCTGTTATGAGAGACACGAGACACAAAGCTGATGAAGGGTGGGTGTCAGGAGGATGGAGCCAGGCTCTGCTCAGCAGCATCTAAGGATAGGACAAGGGGCAATGGGTGTGAGCTGGAACACAGGACATTCCACATCAATCTGAGAAGGAACTTCTTCACAGTGAGTGTGACAGAGCACTGGAAGGGACTGCCCCGGGGGCTTGTGGAGTCCCCTTCTCTGGAGACATTTAAAACCCACCTGGATGTGTTCCTGTGTGACTTGGTCTAGCTGGTCCTGCTCTTGTAGGGGGATTGGACTGGATGATCTTTCGAAATCCCTTCCAACCCCTATTGTTCCGTGATCCTGTGATTCCTACAGTACGTCACCAGCATGGCATCAGTTTGGTAATTTTACTCATGTTTGGAGCTTTAACCACACCTGAAACTCCTCGCCCTCATTTAACGGTAACTAGAGATAAGTGCTCAAGTCTACAATAAAGTCTAAAAATCCTCACATCTCCCACAGCACTGTCCAGCCAGTAACCTTCAGCAACACTCAGACCTGAGTCTTACAAAGAAGCAAAAGCTGAAGGATGGGACTCAGCCGACAACACTCAGAGCACAGACCAAACCTACTGCACAGCGACACACCATAAGCAACAGTGGAAAAGTGAAAACCAACTCACATGGAACTTTCGTCCTAATACAAACCCCAAATGAAAGTTCAGAGGTTCAGCTCAACTGTTCAGGTAACAGTCCAAACACTCAGACATACCAGGAGCCACTCAGTTGCCATGTTCCACACCCAACAAACAGCAGTCAACTGCAGGGTTTTGCCTCTAAAAAACCACATTTGTGTGTCGCACACGGTACAAACCTCCTCTTCGCATCTCACCTTGAATTCTGGGCTAACTGCTCTGCAGTTTGGGACGTAAGGACACAGTAAACGTTTGGCTAAGCAGCAGCTTTGCTTGCAGTATCTGCCCTCTACACCACATCAAGATGAATTACATTAAAATAGAGGCAGCTCTGATTTCTCGGAAGGTCTCTGGCTCCGCTGAAGCCAGGAACAAAAAAAAAAAAAGGAAAACAATTTAGGGAACAAACACCTTGGAAACTATTTGCTTCTCTTGATTATTTTGGCAGTGGGACCTGTCTCAGTCTTTCTGCCACTCCTCTCTACTCCTCAACACACAGTTCAGGAACACGTGGGAGCTATTTGTGTAGATGCTGGTTGTTACCGTACACTTCCGAACGGCAGGATGCAGAGGTTGGCGATTTCTCTGTCTTTGAGCTCTCATGAGACCTAGAAGTTCCCCTGCACAGGCTGGTTGCTGCCATCCTTTGGAGCAGACATTCATATCCACATGATGAAGCTCCTTGACCTGGCTCCTCGATGGTGCTGCTAAGAGAACCACCAGGGAGCCGGGGGTGGTGTAGTTGGAAACCTTGTGAGAACAGGAAGGGCAGGCCACAAGGGGGGTGCTTTTACAGCACAATGACACAGCCATCTTTACAGCCCCCGTGTGGACCTGTGTAAAGAAAACTGGAAGGATGGGAGGTACAAAGCTTGCTGGAATAGTAGTAGAATAGTGTGCAGAGCACTTAAGTGTCCAGACTAAACTACTTCTAGTGCAGTTCCCAGGCTTCTATTAGTGAAAATGGTTCATTCATTTAAGATGAAAGCTCATGTGTGAACTGCTGCACGTGCACTGGGAATATTAAGAGAGTCTGGGACCTAGAAGCACCTGCACTAGCAAGTGCAGTTAACTGAAAGGACCCAGAGCAGTTCACTTCTGTAAATATTAAAGGACCCAACATTAAAGTTAATCAAATCAAATCATATCCAGGCAATGTTATTTAGAGAGCAACTCAATTACCTATGATGTTAGTGGCAGGTCAAGCCTAAAAGACACTGAACACCTGAAGGTCATTCATTTTAGTCCCCACCCCAGGAGCAGGACCTTGGATTACAGATAATAGAGCACTATGAGAGCCAGGGTAAGGCCACGCTGGGAAATCTGCAGGATCAGTTCTCAGTAAAAACAATTTCTTGCTTATTTGAGGAAAAAAACCAACCACACCATTAGATTTCACTAGATCTTTGACTCTTCAGTAGAAAGCAGCAATGAGATCATATGCTGTTACAACCCTGACACAAGATATTCCCACTATGCAGATGTTACTGTGCCCACAGCAATGGCTCTCTGAGTCATAATTATCTCTGTAAGACACAGAATTATAAATTACAGACATGAATCAGCTTGAAGCCGGACTGGAACTCTGCGAAAGACAGGCTGCAGTGAACACAAGCCCCATTCCTCCCAGTCTCGCCCCTCAGCACACAACACACCCTCCTGCATCTCCAGAGTCACTGGTCCAGAATGGCACATTAGAATCATGCCAGAGTGGCTAATCATTGAGGTTCACTCTCTACAGAACATAAATATATTCAATAAACCAAGGGGACTTGCCTTGCTTTTAACAGCAGCTCCCTTTTGACCAGCTCAGCTTTCTGCAGTCTGTCCCATCCATCACTAACCAGAGACCCGTATCTCCTCCACAGACCAAACAACTTACAGCTCAAGTGTTCTCACACTGAACAGGATCTTGCTTTTGAAAAGCCACATCTCTGCAAATCTAAACTCTGACCTCATATAAAATCTTTAGCTTGGAGAAAAGGAGACTGAGAGGTGACCCCATTAATGTCGATAAATATGTGAAGGGTGGGTGTCAGGAGGATGGAGCCAGGCTCTGCTCAGTATCATCTAATGATAGGACAGGGGGCAACGGGGGTGTGCACTGGAACAGAGGAGGTTCCACATCAATCTGAGAAGGAACTACTTCATAGTGAGGGTGACAGAGCACTGGAACGGGCTGCCAAAGCGGGTTGTGGAGTCTCCTTCTCTGGAGACGTTTGAAACCCTTCTGGACATATTCCTGTGCAACTCTGTCTAGGTGGTCCTGCTCTGGCAGGGGGATCTTTCAAGGTCCCTTCCAATCTCTAATGTTCTGTGATCTGATCAAGATACCCTGAAAGGCAAGTTCCAAAGTTTACCAACACTCACCCATCTTTAACAACAAGTGTATGAAGCTGCAAAGCTAACTAGGTTTTATCACTCCCCAATTGGTTGGGGACACATTAGCAGGCATCCGCCAAGGAGGTTCTACCAAAGGGAGAAACTAAGTTTATAGTTCTGGATAGCCAAGGTCTAAATATTTTTTAAGAAGTAATCCAAGTGAGGAAGGGCTCCTTTTAGCATGACCTAACCTCTGAGCAAACAAAATGCTCCGCTCCATCTAAAATGCTCCAGCAAGGACAGGAAACATCTGAGCAATCTACTGGAATCATGGGTGAGTTAGAAGGGTGGTGAGGTCCAGCTAACACTGATGAAAGGCATGAATGCCTAAAATGAAAGCCTGCCTGGATTCTTCTGTAATTACAGGGCGCACTCAGATGATTCAGACCATTGCATCCAGCTATTTTCAAGGGGGAACTGCAAGTCTGAAGTGATTTGCATATCACACTTAGTCAATCTACTACCAGGAAGCTTTTTGAGTTCTCTTAAGTGAAAAACACAATGAAGCAGTGCCTCTTGATAAAAAATCCAGAATAACTTGTGGAACAGCAATACTGTTTATTGTATAGAGATTAAGTGGCTGACCATGATGGGAAGGAAGCCAAATGACCTTCTTAATGCAGCCTCCAGGCTGTATTAATATCCCCAGTTCAAATGGTTCAGGCAGCTGCAGTCTCTGTCAGAATTGTTTTAACCTTCCTTTGAAACTTTGCTTGTATCCCCATCACCCACATTTTTTATGATTCTACTAGCCATGTCAGTCAGTCCAGCATATTGTTGCTGACCGCATGTGTAGGAAACAACATCGCTCAGGTGACGTAAAACACAACATGAAAATGCTGTTAAACTACAGCACAACGAGATAAGGAACTGGTGGCAGCTCTGTGAAGGTTATCCCATTAACTACATTCCTTTATAAAAAGAAACCACATTTCCCATCACATTCCTAGGTTCCATTTGCTCCTTGCTCCACTGCTGCCCCAGGTGTTGTAGTTGTTTACTGTTTATCACTTGCTTCAGCTAAGTGTGAAGTCACCTGCTTGAAAGGTCTCTTTAAAGAAACTGAGGTTAGTCCACAATCATCACTTTGGCTCCTAATTTATCACTTTGCACACCAGTTTCCACAAGACAGAGAAAGAGAGAGCCTAACCCCGAGTTTACAAGAAGCCAGCTTTTTAATTACACAAGACATACAGGACCAAGGAGAGTTGGTACAAGCAGAAGCAGTTTTTATGGAGGTCCCTGGGCCGTCTCAGAGATGAGGTGATGGTGACAGAAGACCCACAGAGTTTGATGGGTATTTCTGTGATTTATGTCACTGTCACTTGGCAAGTGGGCAAAACAAGTGTTCATTATATCTGGAAAGGATCAGCACAGCAAGGAACTAACAAGTTCTCTTCTCTGTAATAATCCCGTTAGACATCGATGTGACATCGATGTGTTCCTATTTTTGCTCTGCATCTCTCCTCTGCTCATCAGTGCAATTTACACTTGTCCTGCTCTACCTCACCTGCTGGCAGTCAGCTTCCTGCTTGCTGCACAGCTAACACTGCCATCTCACCAACTGATGTCAGCACTGCTGGATGCCGCAGAGAGGTAACAGACTGCCCTGTGTTCCTCCAGCCCCAAGGCTGCACGAGTGAAGATGCAGCATAAGAGCTCTAAGGACCACACAAATATTGTGGGGAAGGAGGGAGGGAGAGGGGGAGGAACTCGCTCCTCTCCGTGTCCAAGGCAGCAGCGCAGCAACTTCCTGCCTGCAGCCCTGGTGTGGAATTGCTAATGACCACTCTGCTTGCTCCCACAACTATATCCAATAGTCTGCACTGAGAGTTCAGAGATTAGCCATGTCCTGGAATTCCTGGGACAAGGAGCAGGCTGCAGACTGCAGCTGGCTCATGGTAGGGGATAGAAAGAAGGTGGGGAGAGGTCTCAACAGCAAAGGATATTCCTGGAACACACAGAAGGACTCTCAGCTCTCTCTTAAACTGGTGGTTTGGAGCAGGTCCAGCTGGTGACCAATCAATTCAGTGTTTTCACTGATTGTCAGTGCATCCAGGCAACATGAAGAAAGTGTCTTGGACTTTGGGATGGATAAAATGTAAAGGCTATTTTTAAAATGACCCAGCAGGATAGAAAGTTCTGCATGGGCGTTTATTTTATCCCTCCAATCAAGAGACTTCTATTTGTTTACAGGATAAAGCCCCTTATGTGAAAAAAAAGAATAGGTAGAGCTTGGCCCAAGTGACTCAGTCACACTGGAGCAGCATGGCTATGCATTGGCATCACTGTGAGGGGGGCTCACACACTGGTAATAACCAGCCAGATTACTCCCAACATGCCATGATTTGGCTGCTGCATTGAACCAAGCCTGCTCCAGCTGGGATGTACAGAGAAACTGCCCGTGTGCGCTCAGCTGCAAGGGCTCTTCTTAGGAAAAGGTAACTTTCTGGGGAAAAAGGAGGAAGTACCTGAAACCTTAGGGCCACATTGTCATTAAATAAAAACTAGCAAGGTTGGCCTGTTTATCAGAGCATCTTTTCAAACATCACTGAAGCTCATTGTCATCCAATGCTATGATATACTGTTTGGTATTGTAGCAGCTATGAAAAAAATCAAGGCAACAGTGTAATGCAAGGCCACCAAGGTCACAAAGATGGCTTAATGCAAACTGGGGAGCAAAATTCCTGATCCACTTATTACTTAACTTACTATTTACTTAACCAGAGAAAAATCCTTCTTAACTCAGCAGCTACTGCCTTCTCTTCAACTTCTGCAGAGAAAGAAGTCTTTCTGAATGAACATCCTTCACTTTGGCACAAATCAGAAACAGAGAGCCAGAAATTGCACCCACTTCCCAGAAACTCACAGAATAGCCTCAAAACTTCCTAGAAAAATCCACTGCACGTACATCTGATTTCTAAATGCTGACATGTTACAAGTACTGCAGATGCAAAGGTCTTTGGAAGCACATGCAGCCTCTCAAACAGAAGGGGCTGAAAGCACACAGTGCTTCAGGGGGTCAGAAGAGAACTTGTTTGCATGAACAGTGTTGGTAAATATGAAGGCAGTTTTTTCCTGCTTGTCCCACAGGCTCTCATCTCAGGCACACAGGTCAGTGTGGCAGAAGGGAAATCTTCCTAGTTCTCCCCAGAAGCGAGTGAGACTCTGCCATGAATGCTGCTTAGAATGAATGGATGGCTGCCACTGCAAACTGGAAGGGTTTTGTTCCGTGTTTTTCTTCACCCACATCACAGAGACCGGGAGTGATTTGTTTTGCTGTTATTTGTTTTGCTGTTTTCCTTCAGCGCACAAGAACACAGTGCTGTGGGAACCCAGCCTTTCCAGACAGCACATAAACTGGGAGTAACTGCGGATGGGGATTTACCTTCTGTCCTTGTCCCTTGGAAGACCCTCATGAGGAAAAGTGGCCACAAAAGATGGACATCCACTCCCTGGGACTACTGCTGAATGACAGAGTGCTCCCACTTACACCTCGGTCTCATGACTAGTTATTTAGATAGAAACCTGGCTAATGTTGATACTCAAGAGAGAGGGATGATAGTGTTTGGAAACGCACTGAAACACATTTATGCTACTTGTTGACACAAAGTAATGTGCATCAGGGCTGGAGAATTTCTCCGGTGCTCAAGTGCGTATCTTGTTATTAAGAAACAACTGGGTTCTTGTTGGTTTAAGGACAGAGCACAGCTGTGCTGGGATTCTCAAGGCTTTAAAATTAAACTCCAACATATTAGTGTCAAAGGAAGTATTTGACCAATTGCTTTGTAAGCCCAGTCCCAGGAATTCTATTCTGCCCAGGTTCAGAGGTCAAGAAGGTTGATCCTTGGCTTTGTCTCATTCAGCTCTTTGATTCTTTACTAGAACCAGCAGCCTGAGAGCCAGCCAGGACTGTGGTAGCTCTTGCAGTTTAGTCTCTGTTTGCTCTCTGTGGTCCAAGACTAAAGTGTGAGTCAAAGTGCTCAGCTGAGGCTTACAACAGATTGAGACAGAGGAAAGATAATGTCAAGTACCCCCACTAATGACGTACAAAGAAACAACAGATTTCTTGTTTCTAAATATAACCCTCCGTTTCCAGAACAAGGAAGAAACCGTCAAACACAGACATGCCAACGCACAACCGACCATGAGGAGCTTTAGGATGTCCTATAAAAAAGCCCCCATAACGTGCAGCCCCAGGAATAGGTCTGCTTGATGCATGAGCAGTCCAGAAGCAGTCATCCTGGCTGTCTGTTCCAGCAGCAGAGAGCATCCTCCTCCCTAGTGAGAATGCACATAACGTTATGTCCTCATCACTATCTGCATTTCCACATCTTTGGGCCACACTTAATCTGTGCTGGATCTCAGCCAGCAGGCAAAATAAAATACTAAAAAAAAAAATGAGGGGCTAATATAACAAAATAGAGCTTGAGAATGATGAGGACATGGAGGAAAGACTGTCAAGTACAAAAAGAAAAGGAATTTGAATTCCTGTGAGAAAAAGAGAGCCACAAACTCTCACAAAAAAACTAGTATTAGTCTGAGTTTAAACTGAACACAAAAGAGTACAAAGCTTTACACTATGTCCACTGCCAAACCACTAGACAACCAGTCTCTTGCTGTAATTATTCGACAAACAGCAAATACTGCAACAGCCTCTGTTTTTCTCCCCCAGCTTTTGCATCTTGGCTACGAGAGCGTACTACTACGCAGAGACACCAACTTGCACGTAGTCTGGTACACCAGCTTCATGCTTCTCAGCGTAAAAGCACTGAGAATTACAGCTAATGACTTCTACGTTATGTTCGGAAGTAATTTGTTTCTCATTTGAGTCTCTCAAGTTAGGCAAAGCCTCAATAGCAGGAAGACAACAGAGTAGGGTCGGGTTTTCTCCTTCTTTTTGAATAGCTGAGGCACTGTACAGGAAAGGCACTTTTACTAATGCGTACAGCAAGCAAAGACTGAAGTACTCAGACTCCTCTCCATGCTGACCTGTATTTCTGGACACTAGGTGGGCTGCAGTGACGAGCAGGATACTCCATCAGAGCTCTAAAACTGTCTGTGTTTTAAGAACATTTTAAGAAAAAGAAGCTTAAAAAATAATTCACAACTTTTGAGGCAAACATCGGGTGGTTGGGCGTACAGACACTTGTATTTTGCTAATTTAGAGTACACAATACAAAGTCAGGGAGTGTCGCCCTAAAAATAGTTCCTGTACACTCGCAAGGATACTGTCTACAACTGCCCAGCGTTCCCAGGACCTACTGCAAAGTCAAACAACTCTGAGCAAGGCACGGAAGCAAATAACTCTCTCCTAGCTTTGCTCACAGTGTATTTTATGCAGAATAATTAAAAGGAATTATTTTCCCCAGGAATTGCTTGTACAACCTAAAAGCTACGTACAGATCGCTTTGGTTGGTAGCAATCTAAGTAGCAATCTTCAGAAGCAGAGATGCCAGTTCTAGAACATTCCTCTGCTGAAGGCAAGCACACAGACAACTTTACTCTAAGGGAGTGGATGCCAAATGGGTCCCGTTAAACCAAACATCACTGTGATAGAAAGAACAATCATGACTGCGTGTTGGAGAAAAGACTCTTAGACTGTTGTCTTCATCAGAGCCACAGCACAGATGTGCAGTGGTTGGATAAAACATGCAAACAGTTCTTTGAAGCGAACCATGTATTAATTAACACCGTAGCAATTCCCTCCCCTCTCTGGAGAGGGTATACATGGCAGAAAAATAATCCTCGGTTCTAATGATCCTGGTTTAAGTGCCTCTTGATGTTCCGTGTTTTCACAATACATCTGTGGATTGTAATAGACTTAATCTAGAGAGGTTTGGCCCCATGACAAATGGTCTCCACAGAGAACAAATAGAACCAGGGCACTTAAATAACACCACAGTCACTAATGATACAATTATGGAAGGTGATAATGCAACAAGAATGACTCTCAGCAGCTTCCAGGAGTTACAACTCATAGGAACAGAAGCCTCTATTAGACAACAGGCACCCAATTTCTGCTTCACATTTTCTGCTCTGATGTAGGATCTTTTCAAATAGATGAAAAGACTCAAACCCACAAGACAACAGAGAAAAAGCCATTTTAACCTAAAGAACTCACTCTCTGCAGGCTTTGTGGTTTAAAGGACTTGTGGTATTTGAGTTCCAGAGCCACAAAAGCAGTTCTCAGGTCGGGTCATCTCACCACCCTACATTACGCACCATGATGTCAACGAACCCAGAGGGGCAGAAAGGTTGGTTTATGCACGTCTGATAAAAGAGATCACATGGCAGTGCACAAGTCTCATGGAGAACCATACATCAGATTAAGGATGGGGTTTTTTTAAGCAGGAGATTTTCCTCAAGGACACTGAGCCCAAAGCCTACAAATCACTTCACTACAAGTGATTTCACTGCAAATCATTTTACTGTTAAGATTTTCTTAGCAACCCCCCTAACAGTGATTCAAAATCAATGGCCCAGATGCCAGACAACGTGCATCCAAGCACCGAAATATGACAAATGGAATCATACAATCGGTCATGCCACCGTTTCTGCAAGCCCTTTCCCATTCTTTTCTCCCAGTCATTACACTGAGCTTCCACGTTATTTTTATTCTAGGGGTAGTTTTCATGTTCTAAACAATTACTCTCTCCTTAGCATTCAAATCTTTTCGATATGAAATCACTGTTTAAATAGGGATCTTGGAAATGACATAGTGCATCAGCAAAACATAGAAACTTTAATGTTTCCCCTCCATCACTGCAAACTCCTGCAATTTCTTTCTTTAAAAAACAAACAAAACCCTCTGGGCCACCGTTGGTTTGTGTTGCACTTCTCTCAACTCCCTCTAGCATCCCTCTCTCGTTTTATGAGATTGCCTCCTGCGGAACACGCTGGAGTTCAAAGCCAGGGAACGTTCCCGCTGCAGTCAACACAAGGATACTTGCCAGGAGCAGGATGTAAACGTCTATCCATAGTAGAAACCTTGTGTAGATTAAAGTGTTTAAAAGGAAGAGCCTTGTCTGCTGCTCCCAGGGCCTTATCCCCAGAAACCTTCCCAGGTCACTAATCCAGCTTTCCTCAGGGAAAAGCTACTCCTCAGGACGTGAGGAGTAGCTGCTACTGACACATCACTTGTTCTAATCCATTTTGCTTAGACTATTTAATGAAATCTGGTGACTTCCTAATTTAAACAGAATGGAATTCCCCTCTTCCTCACCAGTGCAGACCAGGAACCCCTGCTAGACTGCAAGGGCCACTGCAAAAAAGCAGTTGGCAGCCAAACAACAAGTTTTTTATTCTGTCATTCGACTGTTTCACAGAGCTGAAAAGAGTTTTCATCCAAAGTTATCTGAGGTTCTGGGCTTCGTGTTAGAAAGAACACAACAGGTCATAGTGGGATTTGCACTGTCGATGTCTCAATAGACAGGAGTATTATCTATGGAAAGGAAGTCGTGCACGTCACCAGGTTCTGCCCCGTGATGCTCATTACCTCATTCCCACCACTGCAGTGGCTGAGGCAGGAAGGAGGATGACGTTCTTTACTCCATCCAGATCCCTGTACTAAATAATGATATTGCTCTCCACAGGGAGTTTCATCAGCCTTATCCTAAGAGTGCAAGGGTCTGGGAAAAGCAAGTTCCTGAAGAGTTAGCGAATGCACCACAAAGAGTGCAATGGAAATGAGAGTCTGAGGAGGAATGTCCAAGAGATAATGCCTATAAATGAAGCAGTGAAGAGAGAGAGAGAGAGAGGCAACGCTGTCATCAGAAATCAATACCATGTTGCCCTTTGGTTCATCTGACTTATTTCTGCCCTGAGATCTTACACCCTGGGTAATAAGGCTCTCACCACATCGCTGCCTCAGCTACTCAGACACTCCTAGATTACATAGTGTTTGTCAGTGCTTCACCTGCTTGTTTTCAAAAGCTACTGAAAACTCATTCTACTGCTTTGGGACGAGTAAGAACAGAGGCCAGTCACAGACAGAACAAGAACCTCATCAGAGCAGGCACCAAAACCACAAAGCTTTTTCTGAGACATCATCTGGACACTCCTGCATCAACAACACTCCAGCAGCCAGATATAAAAGCAAAGACTTCCACTGTCCTCTGAAGCAGGGACACACTTTTCTCCAGAGACTAATACTGAAAGGAAAAGCAAATAGACCTGGTTTGCCCTGCACACCTCCTGGGTGGGCTGCTATCTGATACACAGTTAGCGCCACTGCTTGGGCTCAGCGCAGAAAACCAAAACTGCTCTTCTGTTCTATCACAGAGGGAATATTTGTCACTCTTGGTGCCAGTCTGGCACCTACAGAATCAGGTCAGGCCTCTGTATTTGCAAAGCCACATAATAATTCCTAAAAGCAACACAATTTAGTCCAGCTTGGGTGTAATTAGAGAAAGAAAACTAGAGGGTGACTCAGAGAACCCTTCTAACAGTGAGCTCATCACTCAGACTGTTTGAAGGGAAGTGGGAGAAAGTCTCCAACTGAAACAAAGGCAGCTCCGTCCGGAGAAAGTGTTACTCAAGAGATGGCTTTAATGGTTAGACTTGGAAAGTTCCACTTCGTTAATTATCTCCTGAAGAATGGGTGGGAATGTTCCCCCACACCTTCAGAGCCAAGACCAGGAAAGTTTTAGTAGATGAGATACAAAACAAATCAAAACAGCACAGGGCATACAGCTTCAGGGGACAGCACTGCAGTCTTTTGGGCAGTACCACAGAATTGGAGGCTAAACGCTCATGTCAAGAGCTTTCTCTGATAATACCTGGTCCTGTGAAACTGGTGCAAGCCAGACGCACATGCCAGTGCTAAGAAATGACTTAAACTTTCACACATCAGTCTACTTAAAGGAAAAGCTACCGTCTTTCCTTCTAAACTCCTGCACCCTGCAGCTGATGCTTCATAAAGAGCTGGTTGTGAAGAAAAAAAGGCATTTTAATATTTACTCTAAAAGACAGACTCTGCTTTTATTAAAGACTTACTCCAGGGTGCATGTCATGTGGTGATAACTGCTCTTGTCTTCTGCTTGGTGTAAGAGACAATATTATTCTTAAGAAAGAAAAATCTCAACACTATGTCCTGCACAACCAGCATATGCCACAGGATGAGCTGCTTCTCACAGAGTGACCTTTGGTCATAGATCAGCTAAGGTTGGAAGGGACCTTAGAGATCATCTGCTCCAAACTCCGTGCCGTGGGCAGGGACGTTGTGTGTATTAATTGCTTATGACAGTGTAACATCGGAGGCTGCGATGTTAAAGAAATGGGAAGGAAGAGGGTGGAAACATCCAGTGCAAGAAAACAGGCAAAAATCAGCAGACCGAGATACACATAGTTCTTTGAAGTGAAGTTACTACTGCACACCTGTAGGAAAGCGATGAATTACTCTCCAGAGAAAAGTAAAAACATACCTACTCCCTTACCTGGTAACCTTCGGTCTTCTTTTGGCACCATTTCAACAGAGCATTCCTCTTTGAACCACCATACTCCCGAGCCAGGGCTGCCAGTGGGTCCTTTCTCTCCACGCTAACCCAGGGAAGCAGAAGGGAGAAGACGATAAATACGCTTCAAATGTCATATTTTTCACCCCTGTGTAAACAACATCTGCCTGACAAGGCAGAGCAGCAGCACAGAACCCAAATGGAAAGCAAGGTTTTGGCACTTGCTATCGGAAACTGGGCTTTAGGGTGTAGAATTGAAAGAAAGGGTGTAGAATTTCTGTGAAACTACCTAAAGAATCTGCAGCAGCAAATTCACTGCTTGAGTTGGAACAAGTTCTTGAATAAAATGAAAAATCCAGAAACTTTATTGCAGTCAAGGCCCTGAGAACAGGTAAAGGCCAACAATCAAAACACCCACATAGTCTTCACTCTCCAGCTTCTACTGTTGGGAATAATGGTGGAGATGACAGATCTCCATAGACACATTTTATCTCAAGAGAGAACAAAATCATGCATTCAGCTTCTCCTTAGACCCCAAGGCTTTTAGCTTTTAACTCAGCAGAACATGTCAAGCCACAGTAAGAAAACAAGGGCTGACCACTCGTACACTCGATGGAATTCTCTTGCAGAAGTTGGAGGCTCCTGAAGGCTCATTATCCTCATCTTACCATGACTGCTTATCTCACAGATAATAGTGGTTGTTATAATCTGAATTTTTATATCTGGACCTGACACGGCTGAGTAATTCTGTACAGGACAGACTAGCCAGCAGAGACAGAGGTTAAAGCCACCAGGTCATGCTGTCAGTCTTACCAATGCGCTGTTTTACCCAGGAAACTGAGTTGGTACCTGAGTTTGCTTTGGGGTTTCAAGCTGCTGGGGGTAGAGGTAAGCATCCTGCTGCTGAAGGCCATGGGGGGTTTGCTCAGGGATTCCAGGGAGGGGCTTTTACGGAGGTAATGGTCTGGTTTCAGCTCTTCACTTCTCCCCTTCAGAAGGTCTGTGGGAATCAGAAAATAAAAAGCTGTCAGTTTGCAGCCCGAGGAACATGATTAATCACTGTCCTGCCACCCCACACACAATATGTAGTCTGTTGTTTTGATTCTAAACAAATGTACTCATTTGTTCATGAAACACACATGGGGCTAGGAAACCTTGAGCAGATTAGAGGTGATCATAACAAGGAATGGCTTTGATGATTTCAACAGTACAGACTGCCTGGTTTCCTGTGATTGATACTCCTGCTGGGGGGTAGGGGCCTCAGGTGAATGAGGGGAAATACCAAAACCTACAGCCTTAAAGGTTCAAAAGCTGATCACCAGACATCTTCACCAGATGACTGACCAGTCCTAGTACAATAATTTCTTTTCTTTTAATTTCTTTTCTTAGCAGACTTGCAATAAGAAAGCCTCTCGTCTTCTGATTCCAGCTCAGCTCAAGGAAGCAGCAAAAGGTGCTTATTACCACATGATGCTTGACATCCTATCTGACAGAACTTTGGGAAGTCCCAGTATATTAATAGCAGATGAATATATTCACAGCACCTAAATTTTTATTACACACGTTACTTATGTAGTTTACACAATTTATTAGGGTTGGAAGGGGCTTTCAAAGGCCATCAGGTCCAACGCTCCTGCTCAAGCAAGCTACAATTGACTGAAAAGCATAACTACCTAAAAAGCCTCAATCAGCTCCACAAAACTGCATCCAGACAGGTCTGAAACAGCTCCAGAGAAGGGGACTCCACAACCTCCCTGGACAACCCACTTTTAATAACCCTGACTCTATATAAGTTTTTCCTGTTATTTTCCTGTTATCCATTACCCCTTGACCTGTCTGGTGCCATTGAAAAGAGAGGATTCCTTTCTTCCTGACACCCAGCCCTCATGGACTTATAGGCAGTGATTAAATCCCCCTGCAGCCTTCTTTTGTCCAAACTAAAAAGTCCCAATGTTCTCAAGCTCTCTTCATAAGGCAGTTGCTCCAGACCCCCAAGTCATGCTCATAGCTCTGCTTTCAACTCAATTAATTCTCTATCCTTCTTGAACTGGGGAGTCCAGAACTGGACACAGTATTCCAGGTGCAGCCTCACTAAAGCAGAACAAAGGGGGTAGAAGAAGCTCCCTCAATCTGTTAGACACCCTCCTCTTGATCCATCCCAAAAGACTATTTGCCTTCTTGACCACAAGGGCCCATTGCTGATGCATTTGTAGTTTGTTATCAACAGAAACCCCAAGAACCCCTCTCCCCAGGGGTGCTCTCTAACTGATCACTACCCAGCCTGTATCGTTGCCTCCCCTTATTCCTTCCCAAGTGAAGGACTCTGCATTTGTTTTTGTTCAAATCCATTACATTCCTCTCAGCCCAACAGTCCAGCCTGTGCAAGTCTTCTTGAATAGTTGAACAGCCGCTAGGCAAATCGGCCAACCCACCCAGTATCATCAGCAAACTTGCTGAGTAGACATTTTATTCCATCATCTATATAATTATATAATATATAAAACTATACTAAGGGCTGCACTATGATACAAAATCATGTAATTATATAAAATATTTACTGTATTTTATTATATAGTTACAAAAAATAACACTACTAGCCACAGAGAACAATATTGATCAGTTTTTGAAAAGTAACCAAAGAGATCCTAGAAACCAATTTATCTTCCTGTGCACAAGGTACAACAGAGGGAAAGCTGCCCTCCTTTGTTTTTTGCAGCCAGACTGTCAAAAAGCCAGGATCTGTGGCCAGCACATTATGAGCTGTTATCAGAAATTCATTGCATGCCAAATAACTTTTGTTCCTCCTTTTCAGTTACCTCCCTATGCTAATTACCAATTAATGCCATATCACCTAGAGGTGCGAATTCCTTATCATCTCAGCTTCAGCAGAAGCTGGCATCACTGAGTCAGCCCTCAGTGTCTTCTTGGCAGTAACCAGGGCATGTGTAACAGCAGTTGCTAGATAAACACATCCTTCCAACATGCCTGTGGCTGCCTCTGCTTTGTCTTCTGAATTTCGTAAGATTCCATCAGCATTTGCAGCTGCTGAGAGCTACAGGCAATTCTGCACCTTCTTTCCACAGCATAAGGGCTTTTTTTAATCTACTCTCTATCAGTTTTTATCTACTGAGAAATCTAGATGGCAAAGAACAGAAGCCAGTCCTGAGATGTTTGTCTCCAGCACCTTGGCTGTTGGCAGAGCTCTGTTGCATTCCTCGTACACTTGCTCAGTCAGGGTCATCCTTCCTTCCACTCACCTGTCCTGTCTTTGTCTGCACCATGAATAACAAATAAGAAATAGCACACAGCATACACTGAGTAAGCCTTTTCGTTGGTTTCCCAGTACATATTCCAGATGCTCATGGCTCTTCTGGCTCCATGTTACACTGGATTTATGGGGACTTGTCTCGAATTTAAACAGCCACAGCAGTGAATGATTACAAAACTAGATCTAGTGCAAAAGGCTTTGCAATAAACAAAACTTGAGCATTATGAAGAGGAATGTAGGTTTCTCACTAGTTTATAAGGACAGAATTTTTAAAAAGCACTATTAAGTTGTTATGAACTTAACTGGACTGGCTAACGGCAAGAGCGGTGCCAACCACTCACGATACATTCGTGCACAGTACAGAAAAAGTAAGGATCCTTCTCTGGAGACATTTAAAACCTGCCTGGACATGTGCCTGTGTGACTTGATCTAGGGGATCCTGCTGTGGCAGGGGGATTGGACTGGATGATCTTTGGAGGTCCCTTCCAATC
>JAOXOE010000827.1:7787780-7817311 GCA_028565055.1 Phoeniculus purpureus | reverse complement strand
AGGATGATGGCGTCCTCGCTGTTCTCCTCCTCAGAGTCCCTGGAGAAAAAGGCGAAGGCTGCGGGGGAGGGTGACGGGGAAACACCGCCCGCCCGCCCCGCACCACTCCGCACCGCTCCCCCTCTCACCTCCCTGGAGGCCCAGGGCACCCCCGACTTGCCGGACGCGCCACCGCCGCTCGGACCCGTCCCCGCGGGCCCCGCCGCCGCCGCTGCCCGCCCCATCCCAACAGCCCGCGGTGCGGAGCCAGGTGCGGGGCGGCAGCGGAAGCCCCGCGCGGATCCGCGGCCCGAAAACCCGACCCAGCGCGCGCGGCAGCATCGCTGCGCGGGGCCTTTAAGAGCTCGTCACGTGACGCGGGCCGGGGCGTCACCCTTTAGGGGTCAAAGGGCGCCCGTTGTTATGGAGACGTGACCGCATGGCGGCGGGGCCACAGGTAGGCCCGGCCAGGCCCTGCGGCTCCATACTGCTCCCGGGCGGTCTCGCGGCGCCGACGGAGCCCCTGGGACGCAGCGGGTTTTCCGTAAGGGATTCCACAGCGCGGGGCGTTACATCCGGGGCGGCGGCGGGTGGGCGCTGGGTTCACCTCTGCCCAAGCCAGAGCCTCCAGCTGTGGCCAGGTGTCCCCCACATCCATCGCCCCCGGGTCCTTCCATAGGGTCTGGGAGACACGTACGAGTTTTGAGAGACTCTTAGTTCTAATAACTTGTTAGAAACACATTTCAGAAGTTGCTGGGGACAGTCTTCCCTGTCCCTGCTGAGGTCGAGTGCTCCCCGAGTAAACTGACCTTGTTCATCACATCTGCAGTGACCCCGATGATTTCGCTCTGTTTCCTGTTCTTACTTCCAGCCATGAGGCCATGGATTGTACCTTGCCAGCGGTAGCAGAAGAGCTTTTGAAAGAAATCAAAAAGGCTTTTCAGGAGACCTCACATGGTACGTACAGAACAACAGACTTACAGGTAGCTGGGAGGGTTCTTGGTCTCCCTTCATCAACATCTTCTGCTGATTATTATTGTGTAAGGGATGACTTTCACTTTGAGGAGTGGCAGGTTGTAGCAGGTGTTTCCAGCTTCTGTGTCCCTGACTCCAGGCAACACAGAGGAGTTGGAAGTGCAGATAAAGAGCAGCAGCTGCTTTTTAAAGTCAGGCTCTATCAAAACTTAGACCAGGTTGGACACCTTTTTTAATGTGGATCCTAGGACAATCCTTGCTTAAAGCTTGTAAGTGGTTAGACTTGAAAGGTGATAACTTACGTGCTTTGAGGCAGGTGTTTTGTTGTACCTGCTGTTGTGCTACTTTTATGGACTCGGCTGATTTCAAAACCAGGTTGAAAGGGAAGTCTGCATGCGAACAATCCTGTTTCATCACTCACCGGCAGATGGTGGTGTGTTAGTGATCCCAGGGCAAAGAACAGCTTCTCCCTTCCTTGAATAATGCAATCTATCCCAACAGTTAAATCTTGGCCAATTGTAGCAGCTAGTTAAGAACACTTACCTTAACTGCACTCTGGATTACTACTGTACTTCTGTACTCTGTGCTGAAGGAGTAGTTACTGTTATTGTTTACTTGGGAAAAAGTCTATTTAAAGAACATTTTTAACTGAACTAAAACCAATGATATAAACATTCAGATAAGTCTGACCACCACATTTAAGTGGGGAATGAGCAGAGACTTAATGTCTAAACTGTCAGAGTGACCAAGCTGACAGCTTCTTGGCCTCCTTGCAGTATGGCTCCTGTCAGGTTAGAGTAGATCCAAAATCTACATGTGACTTGTTAAAAGAGTTATAAATCCTGTTGTAAACTAGGAAAAAGGGCAGCATTCCTTTTAAGGTATAGTTACCCTTAAAGCACCAAAATAGTATGGAGACATGACTGTGGAAACAAACTGGTCAATTACTTTGGATAATTGAATTAGAATGAAGGTGGAAAAGCCAAACCAACAGCATAAGTCATAGAGACTGTTTTACATTGCTGAAACAAAGGGTTTTAAAATCAAAAGTCCTGATCTTTAAGTGGAGTACAGAGACATGGTACACTATGTCCCATTAGTGATAACAGAACAATCAGATGGGATGAGCAGAGCCTAAGCTGTTAGCTACAACAAACAGACTGATTTTCTTAAGCCTAACTTTCCATCTTAACACGAAGTTCCACTGAGGGGAGACATTATGTTTCTCCATGCTGTATTAAAGCTATAAACTAGTGGTGCCCTTCACGACTGTGCTGGGAAAAGAACAACATTTTGATGCCAGGGTTCTCAACTCATGCCAAGAGACTTTCAGGGAAACCAATACGTGTATTTTTAACCAGCTTCTTAAAGCAGCGGTGTAGGATGTTTAAGCCCAATGCCTTCTATGATTTTCAGAGTTGGATAGTGTAAAAGTTGGGGCTTCTACATTTCTTCTTAGAATGAATCCCTGTGGTTCTGATTGCTCTACTGGATGAGTACCTTAGCACTACCACAGCAGGTCATTTTGCTGCTGCTTGTTGCTTTTTTGATGGCTAGATAGGATTGTGTGTAGAGCACTGCAGTCCTGTGTGGCCTCTCAGATACCTTAGGGAGACACGACCATCCTGTGATGTTGATGTCTCCCACAGCAGGGAAGTTCAGCAAAATGATGCTTTGTTTTCTTTTTGTTGCAGTCCCTGATGACCTGCTGCTGGGGTAAGTATCTTCTGCAGCAGTTCTTGTCCTGAGTGTCCTGCTACAGGGCAGCTGATTGTCTGCTCTCACTACCATAATCTCCTACTACCGTTCGTTTTTTCCTGTGTTTGACCAGTACGTGTTTCCCATGCAGAGCTGCTACATGTTTTTCCTGGTAGTGGACATGAAGGTCTGTAGAGATGCTCTCAAGGGTTTTTCCAGAGATTCATGAAGTTATCTCTCTATTGCCGAGTCTCCTGTGGTGACTTGTTCTAATTTGGGTCGACTAAACATGCAGAAACCCACAATGTTTAACCTGAACTCTGAGTTCACCCTCAGGTCTGGAACAAGTGTCTGTGAGAGTGGACTATATTTCATGTGTGATTCATGCTACTTGAGTGCTGCATCTCCACTGCCTTTGTGTCTTTGTGAGCACAGCAGCATCCCAAAATCCCTTCATCTGTTTGAGTTGTGGGCCTTTGCGATGGCGGGGAGGAGAAGTGAGCGTATCATCTCTCCACAGAAGGGAATTGTTGAAGATTACCCTGAGAGGTTTTTTCTGTTTAGAAGTCTTGGTTCAGCTTCATTGCCCTTGTGTTAATTGAAGCTTGTAGATATTTAGTCATTCCCAAGCAGACTTCTGAGAGGTGCAAGTTTCGCAGCTGCTACAGCACTCACTAATTGGTGTTAAAAGCAGAGAAAAGGCATCACCACAGTCAGAAAGGCTCTTCAGATTCGTCTTTGTGTTCCTTCCTGACTGTAATGTAGCCAGGAGAGCAGATCAGGAACCCTTCAGGCCTTAATATCTTTGAGTCTAAAGCTAGGTCCAGCATAAAAACTTGTAAAAGGTGAGCATGCTGCTTCCTCTTTTGGGACCCTGATGAACTTTGAAAGGTGGGATTATATTTGACAAGTCTTGTAACCTTTTGTTTCCTTCTTGTCAGAAAAGAGGAGGAAAAGTATTTCCTTGTTAAGTTGAATAACGGGTGGTAACTCTTGGCACTCACATTTCCATCAATTCCCTGTGACCAGCATCTCAGAAATACTCTGATTTAATTTCTGAATCTCTTCCAGACCTCTGAAGCCCTTGAATTCCCTTTGAGCATTCCCTTTACTTATTTCCTGTTACATTGATCAAATTATATACATGGAAAAATAATTCCCCAAATTTGAAAGAGTTACTGAAACTCATTAATCTCAGCCCCTTATAGTCCCAAACCTAATCATTAAGGAATGTCTTACGTTGAGTGTTCCCCCACCCACCTCCTCTCATTCCTCAGATGAAGCCAATCCTTTTTGCCTTTGAGTTTGTGCAACTGAAGTTTTGGTCTTCCTGGAATAAATCTGTCTGCTTGGCTTGTTCTCAGTGAGATTGACTCAGATGTGTAGGTCAGCCATGCTGCTGAGACGCCAGGCCTCTGCCTTGGCTCTTTGTGTCTTCACTGGAGCTGGAAATGTTCCTCTGCTTTCTTCTCTTCTCCTACTCATGCTTTGCAGTATCTTTGCATCACTGCTGATTTTCTCATTGTTTAGCCTTGTAACTAATCTAGACTACACAGATTTTTCTCAGCAGTTGAAAGGTCTGTAACTGAGTTGCCTCTAAGCTGTTTGGAATGCAGTCAGAGCAGCTGGATATACAGGTCTAGAATCACTTTTAAGCCCAGGAGCTGCCTGGACAATAGCTTAAGGTACAGATGTCCCTATCGGACAGCCAGCTACCATGTGCCCTTCCCTCAGCAGAGGGCGAGATCCCCCTTGCAGGGGTGTGCAGACATTGAGTGTGTAGATGGAAATTAAAGTGCCTTCAGGACTCACAGCTCTGTGTTTTCCCACTTTCTCCCCATCCCTGCATGGTGATGTGTCCTGCTTGGAAGAAAAGGAAAGGAAAAGGGTTTTTAGGGAGGGTGGAGTGACATAAGGCATGTGCTGTCCCTGGGTGTCTATCTGGAACAAGTGTGCTGTCTCTGCGCCCTGCTGCTGTCTGGATTACAGATGTAAAACTGCTGCTATCCAATGGCTCCATGTGCAGTGGAGTGTTTTAAGTATTTCCCTGATGGTCTTTAGCTTGCTATTGATGGGTGGAGAAAGAATAACTTATCCTTCAGTTGTGTCTGTGATAGAGGAGATGCTATCACTGCAAAATGACTAATTCAGTCTCAGCTTCCCTGGGGTGAGGAAGGAGCCCTCCTGCTGCATTTCCTATTGCTCAAGGAGCTGTGTATCATCTGTACTGTCTCCGTGCTCCGAGGCACAATGTGTGAACCATGACTGGAGATGGAATTCAAGACCAGCTGATCAATAATCTGGTCCAGGGTGAATCTGATCTGATTCAGGACAGCCTGTTTGAATAATCAATATATCCCAGAGCACAAGCCTCTTTCCCCTTAGCAAGAGCAAATCCATTTCCATGTGCAAGTCCTTCCTCCCCCAAAATCCCTGTCTGAGTGACCATCCCACAGTGTACTGCAACAAGGATAACTGGGCTGTGTGGTGGCACTGCCTGTTGCTTCTAAGGTCTGATGGATCTCCAGCACTGTGCATCCCCCAGGACTTCCTTCCTGCATCTTCTCTTTGCCAGCATCTTTTGCTTTTGCTGCCAGAGGTACAGTTTCCCCTCAAGAAGGCAATGTCTTTAGAGAGTTGCACAGAGCAAAGTTTCCAGCTTTAGGGTCTAGACTGGCTGTTTGATAAATCAGTTAAGTGCCACAGCTCTGCCTACATGGAATTTGTGTTGGAAGAACAAAAAGCTGATCATATCACTGTGAGGACAACCTGTGTCTCTCGCTTCTCCTACACCCCCTTTGCAATAACCAGTGATCTGTGAAGGGACTGTCAAGCCAGAAACAAGAACTCAAGGGTAACTTCTCACCTACAGGGTTAACATTATGTTGCAGTCGCAGAGACTGACTAAAAAATTGTCACTTCTGTGTCTCTGATGCACTTTGTCTCATTTTAGTTCAGGACAGGAACCACTTCATGTCCTGTTTGTGCAGCCAGAATAGGGTTTGGATCATAGTGCTAAAGAAAAAACACATAAGCTGTAATGTCTTGTGCAAGAAAAACCTTTAAAAGAACTTGTAATTAAATCCAAGTTGGATTTGCAATAAAGACATGGGCCTGTTTGGGAGCAGCCTGGAAAGTTGGACATTCTCATGGGACTATCAAAAGCCATATAGATGCTTTGAATAGCAGGAGAGTCGAGGCTGTCTTTAAGGACTGAGCCCTGGGGTTTTCTCAGAGGGATTTGTGGTCGGTTTGGTGAAAGCCAACAGGGAATGACAAATGCACTTGACTGTTTAGAAGGGTAACTAATGGAGCTGTAACTGGTGGGATTTTGAGATGCTGTGGGAACCTTTGGCTACAGGCCTTCTGGACTCCATAGGGCTAAATCCTATGGATTAAGGCTAAGCCAGGGAGTTGCCTTTTGTGGTGTGACCTAACCAGAGAAAGCATTCTCTTTCAGGCTGAAGTTCATATTTGGTCCATCTGCTGTCCCAGCTTTGGATCTGGTGGATCAGCGTTCTGTCACCCGCGTCGTGTCGCCCAGCGGAAGGACTGCATACCAGGTACACACTTCTTGTTCTCCTCTCGGGTCTTCCCTCCTGGTAGTTTCCAGTTGGCATGTGAGCCACTGTTTTCCTAACTTGCATAACATGAAGGGCACTTGGATAAAGCACAGAGAGAAAATCAGTGTAGTACACAACTCCAAAACGATACTGGAGAGCAGCAGCACAGCCTAGAATTAGAACAGCGTGGTACATCACCATTTCCTTAGTGGCTCCCAGCCAGTCAGAGATGATTTCTTACATGTTTGTGGGTATGGTCAGAAGGAAGTTTTCCAGGGATTGCTAATTTTACTTTATTTTTGTCCTATCCAGCAGAGGCAGTTCTTCCTCTTGACAGACTGTATGCAACAGTGTTATCTGCCATCACTGTATTTCTTTCACTCAAGATCCTGTGTCCTGAACACTCTTGACCTTGGCTTGGTGATAAGTTCCTTGCTGCCTGCCTGAGAGGAAGCAGCGAAGGCCAAGTCCGTGGGTTTCTTCCTCGTTCACTGTAGCCAAGTCTGTGAATCACAGAAACATCTTCATAAAATATCATTTTAGGCAGCTCACCTTTGCTCTAAAGATCAAACTCTCAAACAGCAACGGGTTGGAGATGGAGCTCAGGCTCATTAGGTGAAAAGAATAGCCATCGGCACGTCTTTCAGACTGTTTTGTGGACAACTCCTCGCTCTGCTGTGCCTCAATGCCAGAGGTGTCTCTGTTGGGGACAGTTTTCTCTTCTTTGACCAGCTGCATCCAGCCCGGGGGGTCACAGTCAGAGACACTGTGTGCTGTGTCCTAGCTTAGGCTGCATGTGCCCATGAGATGCTGGTGAAGAGGCACCTGATCCTTCTGAGAGTGCAGCTGCCTCCATGCTGAGCTTGGTGCTGTCTTTTTACATACTAGAGAATGGAGAATCTCTTTGCTCACTGTAGGGGCAGGAACATTTCCAAACAGCCTCCCTGGAAAGAGCCTTCTCTCCTTCAGTGGAGGTGGAGATGCTTTGGGGTCATCTGGGGTGGGAGCAGAGCTGGGTGATGAGACAAACACTTTGCACGTGTTCAGAGCTCGCTTTGCCTGGTTTGCACATGGAGTTTTTGTCACTTCTGGGGCCTTAGAGAGGACGTTGGTCCCTCCAGCAAGGCATGATTCACAGACACCGAGGGCTTAGGAGCTCAGCCTATGATTTCAGTTGAGGACTTCCCTGTGGATGTTTGGTAAAGCCCAAGGAGCGATGCTCTAGGATGCTTAGACAGCAGCTGCCTCACTAATTGAATGCTTAAAGGCTTTTCCTTTCTTTGCTGTTGCTTGGCTGAATAGGCCACAGGGCAGTGAACGGTTGTGTTCTACTTGCAGAGCTTTGTCAGGCCAAGGCAGAGCTTTGCAGGCTGCGATGAAGAGTCTCCACTTGGCATCCTTTTGTGTGAAGGGTGATAGGGACTGCTTAGAGCCCCTGGTCTTCCCAGGAGGCTAAATGTGCGCTGACATGCTCACAGCTTTTCTGCAGCATGGCCGACACCTGCATCTTAAGAGGCCTCCCTTAGACACAGGAAGGCACATGAGGCACAGACAAGCTCAGAGAAACATGGTGAGAGGGCTGTGATGTGCTGGGGGCTGCCCCGACACCCTGTGTTCTCCTGTGGGGAAGAAAGCCCTTTATGTGTCAGGGGTACTCACCAGGAGTTGGTGTAGGTCAAACCCAGTCTTCAGCACAGTTTGTAGCCAACGGGTATGATGTGAGCAGCCCCCTGCGTCACCCAGGGTATGTATCTTCTGGCAGTCCCTGCCTGCAGGTGCCTGAGCAGTTCTCTAAGAGAGCTTAATTGCTGTGCTGATGAGCTAATTAATAGAGGAATGTGAATTGGTATTTTCTCTGGGGGTGTAAGGATGGTCCCATTGCGAAACTCTTCCTCAGCACAACTGGGAAGATGAAAACAAAGAACAGAACTTCCCTGGAGGCCACTGGCTGGAGCAGTGACAGGAGCACAATCCCATCCAGGACCATAGAAACCGAAACATTGAGGGGGAAGCTGCTCTGAGGAGTAGCTGGGTAGTGTCACTGGCTCTTCATTCGTGTGTGTGGTGCAGACACAAATCCCAGCTGTGTGACCTCTCCCTCAGCAGAGAAGCATTCCCAGGGCGCTGAGGAGGGAGTGCAAGGGGGGGGTTCCGATGGCTGCCCATGGCATCCCTTCCACTTATTCCCCAGAAAGTCAGCTCTGCTCCTGGCACCCGATTGTGGTTGAGCTGGAATGTAAGGTGGTGGTTTCACTTGCAGCTGAACCTGGAGAGCTGTTCTGGTTGGGGCCATGAGGGTGGTCCTGTTGTGAAACTCCTTTGGGTTGTTATAATTGAGTGTGGGATAGTGACACTTTGCAGGCTGTTGTGAGTTCCATAACACCCAGCACATCTTGGGTGCTGTTTCGGGGGAAGATGGCTCTGCTCAAGCAGAGACTGAGACTGCAGCCTGTAGTGTGAGCAGCTCTTGCCCTCAGGAGCTGAGATGGGAGAAGGAAGATCCCTGAGTCCAGTGAAAGCTGTGATTTGTGTTTTATTGCCCAGGCATCTGTGCCTTTGCTACCTCACAGAGGAGTAGCACCGATGAGATATTTGAGGGCCAGTGTTAGTTGCTGATTGTCCCAGGAATGCTTTGTACAGTACCTGCCTATGCAGCAAACAGCCAGCCTTGTGACTCCAGGTCAGGGATAGCTGACTCTTCCCTGCTGCATCAATGGGGATGATGGGGCGGTGCTGGGTTCAGTGGAGGTGAGCAGGCAGCAGCTGGGGAACCTGTGCCTGAGTCACAGAGATGCTGTGAGCTTGGGAGTGAAGCTGATGAGCTGAGTGAAGCTGAGAGACAGTGCTTTGGCCTTCCTGCCAGCTCTGCCTTGTGTTGGTCATATCCTGCACTTTTATTGGATTTGTCTTTTTTAATTAATTTCCTAGAGCTGTGTGGCAGCTGGCCCCACCAGCAAGGGTCAGCGGTGCCGGCACAGCTCTGTTCTGATGGCGGCAGGAGCTGCCATGGTGCCACAGCCAACCATCTGCACTGGCAGGGGCACCACTACCAGGGTGATTTTTCTCTCGCTGTACAGCCAGCAAGTGCCTGGAGAGGAGGGCAGTGGAAGATCTCACAGCATCTCAGGGCCAAGAGAGCACCCCAGTGCCTGCCCTGGCTGCAGCTGACAGGAACGGAGGCACCTTCCCTGGGTCTTTGGAGTTTAGATCCTGCCTTATTAGGCAGAAGCCGCATTGTTGCCATCCAGGTCGGGGCCAGGGGGGTGAAGGCTAAACTCAGCCCAAATCTGGCAGCATCTGTGTCCTGCCCCCCTCCTCAAAGCAAAACACTTTCCTTCTGGAAGGAAAGGCACCATCGGAATACTTCATCTTGGAAAAAACAATCAAAGGGGCTGGAGGAAAACAAACTTATCACAAGTGAAACAAACTCAGTCTGGAGTATAAAGAGGGCCCGGGGTAAAGGCCAGCCTGGAAAAAGAACGGTTTACCCTGAAATGGGAACGTGAGTCTTGTGGCCTCAGTCTGCTGGGACTGAGGGCCATCGTGAGGGACAGGCACTTCAGGGAGAGTAGCTTAAACACTTGCACATTATCTGTCAGGCAGGAGGTGCAAAGAGAGTTTCAGGGGGCAGGGGAAAGCCTCCATTGTTGTACAGCTCTGGACTGGGAGGGACAGTGTTCCTCTGGAGAGGTGTGAGTTAGCCCAGGCGGTGCTGGAGGGGAGCAGCACTCTGCAGAGCTCTGCTGCCTTTTCTGTGCATTTATCTTTGGGTTTAGGGCGGCACGGTGCCACCAAACCAACCAGAATCTATTGCCTCGTGTGGGAGAGGGGTGTGGTGTGCCACCAGAGCCCTGGGGCTTGTGTGCAGAGGAGGGTGCTGCTGTGGTTACACCTGTGTAAATCCCCAGCACTCACTGGGACAGCCAGGACGAGTTAGGGCCAGGTGTCGAGGCCACAGAACAGACATAGAGCACTCGCTGTCACCATCGCAGAGTTGGTAGGCACCAAGGCAAGTGCTCTCTGGTAACTCACAGGAGTGAAGTCCATGCTCTTGGGCACAGGCTTCTGCTTAATGTGTGCCAGAGCGTTCTGCTCCTCCAGCCCCTTCTCTTGCAGCAGAACAGGGCAGAGCAGTTGGCTCTTAACGTACCTAAGAGCTATTTTCCAATCTTGAAGAGAAGACAAGAGAAGTAATCAGAAGGCTGCCTTTTCTGTACCATGCAGTCAGCTCCAGCAGCTCATCCACTGCCTGCCAGTTTCTTCATACTGGAAACAAACGTTTCCCTCACCTGGCTGCCTGTGTCCTGTGCCCTTAGCGCAGAGGGAATCTGCCTCAGCTGCAGCCTTGCAGAGGAGCAGCATGTGGGAAAAGGAGGCAGTGCTGTTCCCAAACCAGAGATGGAGCAGGGAGGCTTCTCTGGAGACTTCAACTTTGTTTATTCAGACAAAACCGGATTCCAATAGCTGCAGCTGGTTTGGGGAGCAGAACAGAAAGAGCTTTTGCAGCTTTCAGTGGCTGGAGCTGGTTAGAAAAAGCCTTGCTGTGATTGTGGAGAAGACGTGGAGAAGACATGGAGCCAGACATGGGCTGAGTGAGAGAAATGGAAAGTGAATGCTGTGTGTGACCCTCCTGCCCCTCTGGCTGCCTTCATTTTAGGTCCTTGGGAGCTCAGGCAAACTCTACACCTGCTACAGTTCCTGCCACTTCTGCACGTGTCCTGCTTATGGCTTTAGTGTGCTGCAGAGGAGTGAGAGCCTGCTGGTAAGCTGTCTGCTGTAACCTGGGGTAGGGAAGGGAGTGGAGGAGGTGGCTGTGCTCTGCTCCTCAGACCTGGATAGCCAGAGCCTTCGTAGAAGACACCTGAGAGTGGAGTTGGCCGTGAGGGCTGTGCCTGACCCGCAGAGTCATAGTACGCGGGTGCAGCTCAGTGAGGGAGGACTTTTGTCCTCAATTACGCTTTAGTGCTGTGACTTTGAAGAGATGAATAATCCCTGGTCTCGTGCTGCTAACACGAGTCTGGCTGATGGTGCAGTTCACCTCATGCCAGCGAGGCAGGGTTCAGGGTAACCAGTTGGTCTGTGGTTGTGGGGAGGGCAGCAGGAGCCAGTTAACACTTTGCTGTGTGTCAGATCCCTCTGTCACATTATCCTGATGGCAAACAGGCCTGGGGCAAGAGGAGCCAGTGCCAGGCTTGGCGTGCTGAGCTGCTGGGAGGGCTGAGTGCTTCATTAGATCCATTCTGGCCAGGATGGATGATTTTTTTGTGGCTTCCAGATAGAGCATGACATTCCTGTGTTGCTCCTGCTGTTAACTTGGCTGCGCTGTTGTTTGCAGTGCAAACATATACTTGCTGTCTACCTCAGTCAGGCTGTGGGAGCCTGCCAGGAACTAACTGTCTCTGAGGAGCAGCTCACCAGCATCTTACTAGCTGAGGAAGAGGAGGAAGGATGAAGGATATGGCTCACACGTGGATGTGCTTTTGCTGTACCCTCTTGGCTGTGTAACGGGTGTTTTTCTTACCTGTAAGACTGTCAAATGTCGGCTGTGGCTGGCAGGTTTCTTGCTGTGCTGCAGCCAAGCAGACAGTAATTAGTAATTATATAAATTAATTAATAAATGTTAAGAAGCCTCTGCTGACTTCAGTTTCACTTCTTCAGGCTATTCTTGGGATTTTGGAAGATGGGCTTGTGACATGGGAACACAAACAGTCCAGCAGGTCTTAGTGATCCTTTAAACCTTGTTCACCCCACTGACCCGTCCCAGGACCTGCCTGGCTTTGTGGAGCTGCTCTCTGAATGGTGCTGCAGCAACTCTCTGCAGCTGGACCCCCCCAGTACCTTGACTGGGACTGGGGACAGGTCTGTGTTTCTGCAGTTCTCATGGTAATGCAGTAGCATCACCCTGGCTGCTGTGCTTTAAAATTGACCCTTTCAGCCAAGTCAAGCCCCTCGTGCTGGCCACCAAGGCAGGGATGTCCGCATCAGACATGGGGAAAGGATACTGGGGCTCCCCCATCCACACACCAGCCAGGGAGCTGGAAACCAGCTCCTTCCTGCTCTGAGGTTGGGCTCCTCCTCAAGTTCAGCGTAAACTCGTAGGATAACACCGTGTGAACACAACACCGCAATAAATAATGAGGCGCAGGCTGAGCCAGGTTGTGTAGGTGGTAAATTGAACATTCTGAATGTACAGAACAGTTCCCGCAAATACAAAATGTGAGCAGCGCGGCGCAAACACGACCATCCTGTGTACATCAGAGCAGTCAGGAGGGACCACAGAGCGGCCACACAGCTTCATCACTTTCTAGAAACCTGCAGAGATTTTTTGTGAGGAGGGGGGTGATAGGGAAGGAAGGAGCAGTCCTGTTTGTATTTTGCCTCAAAATGACTTTGGCTCGGATTCCTGAAGGCAAGTAACGTGCCTAAAGCAAGCCCCTGGTGACCTGGGCTGTAGTTAATAACAGCCAACGCCCCGATGGCACAGTCACACTGGACTCACCAGTGCTGGCTCTGCAGCAGCTCTGGCTCCAGCGGGGCATACGGAAGGGAGCAGTTGTGGATGCCTGTCAGTGTGAGGAAGCAATCTGGGCCTGGCTCTCGGTGTTTCACGGCGCTGTGTGTTTCAGTCCATCCATGCTGTGCAGAGCTTGAGTTGTTCCCAGCCAGCGAGAGGGAAGGGATGACATTCTGGGTCGAGGATAAATGTGGCTTGCAACCACTCTGCAGCTCTGCCAGACCTGCAGGTGAAACCCTGCCTGTTTCCAGCCCTGATTAACAGGAGGAACGTGGCCAAAGATAATAGAGGAGAGAAGGAATGAGAGGAGGAGGGAGTCAAACCCTGCCCCGATGGCAGGAGGTGGCTGCATGTGTCAGCTGGACTGGGACCAAGGCAGATGCAGCAGAGCTGAATGGGGCTGTTAAAGGCAAAACACTTGAAGTGACTTGAGTCACTTCAGCTGTTCAGATTCTTCTTGGAAATGGCATTATCCACAATGCTGAGCTGTAGCTGAATTTGAACATTGCATAAACACATACAAACCCATTCAGAGCTCACTGGTGATTCACCCAGGTTTGGGGCTGGCTTTTAGGGCTGGGCTGCTGCACACATGGTAGCGAAATCCATCGCTCCCAGTTCTCTATCTGCAATGGTGGGCCCTAAGCCCCACCTGCAGGCCACAGCAGCTGGCACAGACATGCTGCAGGAACGGGATCGCTTCAGCCTCTCGGCTGATTTTACACTGTATTTCTCATACTATGCCAGAGAAATTAAACTCTCAGGGGTTTTATATTACCCCCCCACTTTTTAGTGCAATGCAGTTAAAAAAATAGAAAGCTGATTTCTCTATGATTCAAGTACAGTTTATCAGGGACAAACTGCTCCAGGCATCACAGTCTGTCCACTGGACCTGTTCTTCAGGAACTGGCTCTGTTTAAACTTCCTTCCCTGCCACCTGGCTCTGAAAGGCTGGTTCCTCAGCTGCTCCTCCCTGCTGTTACTGCTGAAAAATGATAGTAACACACCTCCAGCGTCTCGCTGGGCACGTGGTGATGCTGCCGGCACCGGGTGCTTTAGATACTGTGCTGGGACCTTCAGGCAGGAAGGGCCACAGTGTGACAGCAGGTCTGAGCAAATGGAGAACCGCTGCTTCTGTCCCACAGCCGGCTTCTGGGCACCACTGGGGAGGCCGTTTGGTGGTTTTGGGACTCCCCTCCCTGCCCCTCTCTGCTGTGGAATGAAAGTGCCTGGCTGAACACAGCATGGGTTCGTTTGTAGCTGCGCACGTGCTGTGGTGCTGGCCGACGCGGAGCTTGTGCTGCAGACGTCGGTGCCCTGGTCTTGCTCCCTTTCTCTCATTTTGCATGTTGCAGTTGCATGAAGGTCTGATAATTCCTGAGCTGTGCTCGCAGGGAGTTGTGAGCTCGCAGGACTGATTAAAACTGCTCAGGGCTTCATCCTGACGAAGGGCCAGCACCCCTGGCTGGCTGTGATGGCCAGGCTAGGTGAGCTGCGAGGGGAGCTCCTGCCCCAGGGAGCTCAGCCTGAAAACAGGTGCAAGTCACGGCATTCTGGCTTCTCGTGAGCTCTGTTCCAGTTGCTTTCGCTCCTGATGCAGGTCAGGATTTAAAAAAAAACCCAAACCACCAAAAAGCAAACAACAAAACCTGCTAGAAAAATCAGCACTCACAGCTTCTGGGGGTTACTGGGCAGCAAGACCAAGTTTCAGCAATGAGACGAACTGCAGCCTCCAGCCATCACAGCTACAACCTGCGTTTCTGGAAGCACCACAAGGCCGTCAAGTTTCAACTCACGAGCCAAAACCTAACTGTTGAGACCATGTCACCACGGGAGTGTTTGCAGGGACCTCGGTGATGCTGGATCAGACTAGCTGAGACCATGAGGGCACTTCTGCGAATTGGAAAGCGAACCCTCCACGCTGGTCCGCGCGGTCCTGTAGACCAAAGTGATTTAAAGGCAATAAAACCGCCGCTCAAAAACTTCAGTCGACTCTTTTCTAACCAGTTCTGCTCTTGTTTTCCCATCACCACAGTCACGTCCCTCAGAGCCTGGAAGGCAGATTCAGTTTCACACCAGCAACTGGGCTAAGTAAGACTTTTTCCCATCGGAGAATACTAGCTGCATCAAACAATTGATGGAATAAGTAGGGTTTTACCAAAGTGCTGTCAAGTATGGACTTAAAGAACAACTCCAAAACAGACACAACGTTATTACTCCTAAATGAAGATTTAAAAACAATAATAATAACAATAATAATAATTAAAATAAAGATCCTAGGACTTGACATGAGCAGCACAACTAGGGGGACACCCCCCAGCAGGTGGGTCTTCCACAGGCAGTGTCTGACCTGGGAAGGAAGCACAACACCGTCACCAGCAGCACTCGCTCCACCGGCCTTCACCGTGGAGGCTGAGCTGCGCTCCGGCCAGGCAGCTCCTCCGAGAGGCACTCGCTAGGTTCATGACAACAACGAAAACCACAGAGCTGCCCGACTGCAGAGTGGTCGTCTCTGATCGCTCCTCCGGGAGTGTCACTGGGCACACGGGCACGGGGAGGGGTAGTGTCAGAGACACGCTGCGAAGTCCCGCGAGCGGGACGCACGCGGTCAGATGGTCACGGAGGCTACGGGGTGGTTCGTGTTGGTGACAGTCAGGTGCTGGTTGTTGTCGGTTGTGCACTTGGGAAAGTCGTCCGACTTACAGAGGATCTTGGAAATGATCTTGCGGAAGGTGTAGCGGAAGTCCCTGATCCTGTAGGCGTAGATGATGGGGTTGATGACAGAGTTGGCATGGGAGAGGATGATGGCCATGTACATCACCCACTCGGGCTTGTATTTGGAGAACTCCTCGTGGAAGTGAGTGATGCAGTTCAAGATATGCAGGGGCAGCCAGCAGAAGGCAAAAAGTCCTACGATGATGGCCAGAGACTTGGCTGCGTGGACCTCTTTCTGCAGCGTGGTCCTGGAGTTGCCCATCAGTTCGATCTGGTGCAACTGCTTGCACGCGACCATGAATATCTTAACGTAGATTCCCAGCATGATCACGAGCGGCAGCAGCACGCAGCCGAAGAAGTTGAAGTACACCATGTAGCTCATCGTTACCACGTTCTCGAAGAGGCAGGAGATGAAGCAGCCCTGGTGCTCCGTGTCCGTGTCAGCCCCCGTCTCGTTGGTAGCGTTGGGACAGCCGCTCATGGCTTTGTTCCAGCCCATAAGCGGGGTCAGTCCAATTCCAAAGGACAGGAGCCACAGCACAGCGATGAGTCCTCTTGCCCTCTTGCCAGTCACCAGGCTGTTATACCTACAGCACCGAGAACAACAAAACCGAGGTGGAACCATTAAGTAAATGAGCGCTCCTGGCTTCCCTGCAGTTCGAGTCGTCAGCCCTCTCCCACACCCCCGCGGGAGCCTCACCTCTGCGATCACCGCAGGAGCAGAAAGTCTCACCTGTGCTCTACACCTTCCCAGAGTGGTTGGGGAGATGATTCACTTGCTGTTCCTGAGAGGAGCCAAGCACCACCCCTGCCCACAAACAGCCTCCTATAGGAGGGAAGGACTTGGAGTCTTAAAAAAGGACTTTTTATTGCCCGAGCCCAAACCACCAGCAAGAGCAGGGGGAAGGCTCCCTCTGTAACCACCAACTTACCCTCTTGCTCCAAGCACCCACTACTGGGCACGCTGCAACACGCTGCTGGGCTACACGAACTTCTGAGCTGATCTAGCTCAGCACAAAGCTGGCTCCCAGTTCAACACAGCGGAGCCAGCGACTTTGCCAGCAGCACTGGGAGCCTTTGCAGCAGAGCCAGCTCGGGCTGCTCACAGCCCTGCAGCCACGCCGGCTTTCACTGGAGGCTGCGGCAGCCCTGTGATGGGGTGTCCCTTCTGTGCTGCTGCTGCACTGAGGTGGGACGTGCACGTGTGTGTGGAAACCAGGGATCCTACCAGTTTCCCAGGCAGTGCAGCTGCTGGCTGACACACCGCGGGCTGCTGCCCACACAAGCTCATTGTGGCTGGAAAACACTCGGAAAGAGTCTCCTCAGCCAGCACCTGGGTGATGGATTGCTCAGCACTTACACGGCGGGGTTTGCACCTCCGCTCAGAGCCTCCCATCCGAGCGTGGAGCTGGGAGCCAGGGACACTGGGCTCTTCTCCTCCTGTTCTTTGTTACTGCTTAGTGCGCCCTCCACCAGCGGTGCTGATGGGGCAGCTTTGCCCAGCTCCTGGAGCTGCTGGTGGTAGGGCATGGCCCAGCAAGATGTTCACCTGCTGAAGCCATCAGCAGGGAAAAACTGTCCAGCCCTGCAGGGCTGCTGCTGTTGAACAGTGCCTGTGCTCTGCTGACCCCCCGTAATCATAGAATCATTACGGAATGGAAGGGACCTCGAAAGATCATCTAGTCCAATCCACCTGCCGCAGCAGGATCACCCAGACCGAGTCACACAGGAACACGTCCAGGTGGGTTTAAACGTCTCCAGAGAAGGAGACTCCACAACCCCCCTGGGCAGCCTCTTCCAGTGCTCCGTTACCCTCACTGTGAAGAGGTTCCTTCTCATATTTATATGGAACCTCCTCTGTTCCAGCTCACACCCATTGCCCCTCATCCTATCACCAGATGACATTGAGAAGAGCCTGGCTCCATCCTCCTGACTAAATTGGAGGGCAGACCATAGATTTTGTGCCCAAGTAAACACCTGATTCTTCCTAGAAAGAGTGGTCAGGCACTGGAATGGGCTGCCCAGGGTGGTGGTTGAGTCCCCATCCCTGGGTGAGTTTAAAAGACTCTTAGATGTGGTGTTGGGGGATCTGGTTTAGGGGTGAACTTGTAGAGTAGGGTTGATAGCTGAACTCAATGATCCCAAGGCTCTTTTCCAACCTGAAAGATTCCGTGATTCTATGACCTCTGTCCCTGTCAGATCAAGCTACCAAGAGCGTGTTCCACTAAGCATTAGATGATATTTGGGCTCCGCATCCCTATGGCCACACTACAGGCACATCGCTTCACTCGTGGCATGGGGACACTGCATCCAACCACAGCTCCACCTCAGAGGGAGAAAGAGAAATCACCCCAAATCAACCCACACAGGTACAAGAGAAGCAACGGAAAAACAATCCAGAACACAGGGTGCAACTTCAAAGCCTTGGCCGGGAGGCACAGAGTCATTTGGTGGGAAATGTAGGCCAGCCCCCTCATGAGTGGCACATACATTTTTCATGACCTTCCCCATCCTTGATATTTCAAACCTTCAAACAGTTGTAAAGAGAAGATTCCCCTCCTCTTCTCCCGGCAGCTGCAGCCTGGCCCTGCTGCACACCCGAGCGGCTCAGTGTGGGTGGAAAGGAAGAGTCACCACGAAGTCACTCATTCCCTTCGAGGCCAAGCTTGACTCTAGGAATAAAGAAGGAAGAACATGAATGGAAAAAGCCAGAACTACTAGACCCCATGAAACAAGAAAGTGCTCTTTGGGAACGAACAAGGGAGAGCCACAGAGATGATGGAGTGGAGCATCTCCCTGATGAGGAATGGCTAAGGGAGATGGGGCTCTTCAGCCTCAACTTCAGACCATTCGCCCTGGTTCTGTCAGTAGCTACTAAAGAAAAGAGGCCAACACTCACCTCTCTACAACCTCCTTTCAGGTAGTTGTAGAGGGCAATGAGGTCCCTCCTCAGCCTCCTCTTCTCCAGCTCCCTCAGTCTCTCCTCACACGACTTGTTCTCTAAACCCCTAATGAGCTGGGTAGCTCTGCTCTGGACACAGTCCAACATCTCAATGTCTTTCATATAATGAGGAGTCCAGAACTGAACCCAGTACTTGAGGTACACAACGGCCAAGTACAATGGCACCATACCTTCCCTTCTCTTGCTGACCAGCTCTTCTTGATCCGGGCCAGGATCCTGTTGGCCTTCTTGGCCACCTGGGCACGCTGCTGGCTCGTATGAAGCCAGCTGTCTACCAGCACCTCCGGGTCCTTTTCTGCTGGACCGTGGCCCATCAATCCAACTTGTCCAAGTCACGACCCAGGAGCTGCCATTGAGGTCCCTTCCAGTCCCTGATGATTCTATGATTGAGGCACCAAAGGGAATCTGCTCTGAGAAGCTGGCACCAAACCCAGGATGTGAAGCCATGCCAGGGTCACGCCAGGCGCACAGAGAGCACCCGTAGAAGGCAGAGCCAGAACCCCAAGCCCCGGAGCTCAACGAAGCCTTCACCAGGCTACAGAGCACCACACAAGACAAACAGGACTCTCATTTGCTGTGTAAACAGGCGGCTGTTGTGCTCATTACCCAGACCTGCGTCTCCGCTCAGCCGCAGCACATTAAACACAAACAAAAAGGATTGAGTTAAGTTGCAGTTGGCCGCGCGGCGGGTTCCAGGGAACCTTGAGCTGATTAGGAGCTCAGAAAAGCATTTCCCAGGAAAGGAGCCAAAGGCCCGTAAGAGCCCTTGGTGCTAACTGCTTCTTGCAAAGCTCCCAGGGCTTTTCCTTCTTTCCCTTTGTGTCTGGAGCTGTGGGCAAAGCCATAGGAAGAGCTACTGGCCACAGCAGTCCCAGAGCCAGTGTTGCCCGCTGCTGTTAATGGTCTTTCCTTATTGATGGGTGGTAAATTAAAACAAGGCACCAGCCCTCTGCAGCAGGTTGAACAAGGCTGTTTTGCAGCAGAGAAACACGAGATTTTTAAGGTAAAACATCTAATAGAGCAACACTCAGAGGCGCGAAGGTCCATGGGGCAGCAGAGCTAGAGGAAGCATCACAGAACCACAGAACATTAGGGATTGGAAGGGACCCTAAAAGATCATCCAGTTTAATCCCCCCATCACTGATTCAGCCATAAATCAGACCTTCTTACCACCGCTGGAATCTTGTGTCCAACTCTGGGGTCCTCAGTTCCAGAAGGACACAGAGCAGCTGGAGAGAGCCCAGCGCAGAGCCACAGGGATGCTGGAAGGAGTGGAGCATCTCCCTGCTGAGGAAAGGTTAAGGGAGCTGGGGCTCTGGAGCTTGGAGAAAAGGAGCCTGAGGGGTGACCCCATGAGTGTTGATCAATATGTGGAGGGTGGGTGTCAGGAGGATGGAGCCAGGCTCTGCTCAGGGGCACACAATGATAGGACAAGGGGCAGTGGGTGTGAGCTGGAGCAGAGGAGGTTCCACATCAGTGTGAGAAGGACCTTCTTCCCACTGAGGATGACAGAGCTCTGGAAGAGGCTTCCCAGGTGAGTTGTAGAGTCTCCTTCTCTGGAGACATTTAAAACCTGCCGGCCATGTTCCTGTGCAACTGGATCTAGGGGATCCTACTGTGACAGAGGGACTGGATGATGTTTCGAGGTCCCTTCAAATCCTTAATATTCTGTAATTCCGTGAACATCTAGATCACCACCAAAAATTGTATTTGCTTACTAATACTGGTGTGGCTGATGAGATAGCACTGCAGAGGTTTGGTTTACTGGCAGGATGGAGATTTCACAAGGGTTTTTTTTTCCCCTTTGATCAAGAGCTGTTTGCTCTGAGAATTCTGGGTTTTTATTCCCGTAACTCAAAGAAGAGAGGAATTCTTTATGACAGGGAGAATATTTTCCATGTGGCACTGGAATGGGCTACCCAGGTTGGTGGTTGAGTCCTCATCCCTTGATGAGTTTAAAAGACACTTAGATGTAGTGTTGGGGGATCTGTTTTAGGGGTGAAGTTGTAGAGTAGGGTTAATGGTTTGACTCAATGATCCCAAGGGTCTTTTCAATTCTTAATGATTCTATGATTCTAAGCACAAGAAGAGCCCCTTTGGGATTAGGGCAATATGGACCACAGGAGGGGAAGCAGTAACACAGCCACACATCAGCCAGCACTGCCTTGGGGAGCAGGGATTAATCTCCCCAGCACATCATCCTGTTCCTACCCTGGTGCCCTCTTTGGTGCCACTTCAAGTCTTTGTGGCTGAGTGGTGAAGTGGATCAGGGTACTCAATGGGCTGGCCAACCACTGCTCCTTCTGTTTCCAGCATTAATTTTCAGCGACTTCTGTTCCCTGAATTGCAGATCAGTAGGAGCTGGTAGGTAGATGAGGACCACTCCAAAGAGCACTGCTAGATCAACCTGCACCTCTAGCTATGACCCAGGGCGTTAGCTGAAAGAAGCCCTTGTCTGTCAATGATGCATTCCTGAAATTTCACAAAAAGCAGTTTAATTTCTTGTGTAGTCCAGTCTGTCTTCACAGAGGCAGCAGTCTGATCACAGTCTGAATCACAGTTGTTCTCAGAACAACTGATCACGGTTGTTCTCCAAAAAGAAACAAAATAGAAGGTAGAAGCAGGGCTTGCTTTTAGAAAACCTTAAAGGTGAAAGACAAGAGGAAATAGGAAATCTTCACGTTAAAGTAACTTGCACAGCTCTAGTTGCTTGGCTGGTCAGCACCCTGACTGGTTCTTTGTACAGGCACAATGCACCATGTGAGATGTCATGTGCATGGAGCACTCGGAGCTTTACCAGGGATGCTCTTCTCTGCAGAGTTTAAAACCCATCTGGCATGTTCCTGTGTGACTGGATCTAGGAGATCCTGCTGTGGCAGGGGGATTGGGCTGGATGATCTTTCAGGTTCCCTTCCAATCTAATGACTGGATCTAGGAGATCCTGCTGTGGCAGGGGGATTGGGCTGGATGATCTTTCGGGTTCCCTTCCAATCCCTAATTTTCTGTGATTCTGTGATCATCAACTCCCACAAATGCATTTTCATGTTAAAAAATACAGCAAATTGATTTCTCCTAGTATCTGCCCTTCTCAATGTTTGCATTGGCAAATGCATTTTAAAGATCATCCTGAGCGGGGCTGCATCAAGGAAAATCCTGCTTTCTGCCTCTTGGTGGAAACAGTCCATGAGATCCCATATATTGTGAAGCAGAAAGGAGAGAAGAGTGTATAATGACATGAGTAAGTGTGCTAAACCGCTGTGCTGCCAGCAGCAGCTCTGTCTCGGCTCCCAAGTGAGCTCTCATATATACACCTTGGCTGTCTCCTAACTCCATGCTGGCTTAAGATTTGAGTACGCATCTGTCCCAAGTGCCCTGATTTCCTCAGAAATAAAGCCCTGCGACAGACAGGAGCCTTATTAAGCACCCAGCTTGGCTTGAGTCAGGACCATTGGAGGCATCCTGGTCCATAGTATCTGCCGTGATGCACATAGCAGGTTAATCTGGGTCTTCTTTTTTGCTTAAACCAAATGGTTGAGGAAAGCTCAGTTCTCATCTGACAAATCACTGTGTCTTCACTGCTTCTAACGGGGCTCATCTGATTTAATTTAGCTAAAGATCTGCAATACTGTTTAGTTGCTGTAAAACTAATCTGCAGGATCCCTGCATCATGGCAGATACTGCATCTCTGTATCTGGTGGCAGTGTGTCCTATAAACAAGTGATAACCACCAACAACCAGACATAAGAACCATGGCATGGGTGGCTATTGAAGCAATAAATACTGGGGTCTTTGACTTGGATTTCACAAAAACTGTATTTTACTGCCCTAATATAACTATAAATGACATATCGAGAGAGGTTCTCCTCCCCCTCTACTCTGTTCTGCTCAGACCACAGCTGGAATCTTGTGTCCAGTTCTGGGCCCCTCAGTTGCAGAAGGACACATTGCTGCTGGAGAGAGTCCAATGCAGAGCCGCAGAGATGATGAAGGGATTGGAGCATTTCCCAGATGAGGAAAGGCTGAGAGAGCTGGATCTCTTCACCTAGCTCTTGGAGAAAAGGAGCCTGAGGGGTGACCCCATGGATGTTGATGAATATGTGAAGGGTGGGTGTCAGGAGGATGGAGCCAGGCTCTGCTCAGTGGCACTCAATGATAGGACAAGGGGCAACAGCTGTGAGCTGAAACAGAGGAGGTTCCACATCAATCTGAGAAAGAACTTCTTCCCAATGAGGGTGAAAGAGCCCTGGAAGAGGCTGCCCAGGTTTGTTGTGGAATCTCCTTCTCTGGAGACGTTTAAAACCTGCCTGGCCCTGTTCCTGTTCCTCTAGATCTAGGGGATCTTGCTGTGACAGAGGGACTGAGTGGTCTTTCAAGGTCCCTTCCAGTGCCTAATGTTCTGTGATTCTGTGACACCAATAAATGGATCTTTAAGAAGGGAATTGCATCAACTCTAAGTCTAATGTTCTGTGATTTGGTGAAAACGTACTGTTACCCAAAGAACACATCTATTACCACCACTCACAGGTCCCTCTGAACTATGCACCCCTCAGCCCACGCAAGACAATAAATCCTATTAACCAACCTATATGCAGAGAGTGTGGCAGGGTATGACCATCTGTCTCTGTTTAATCACTCTATCAACTTTGCAACAAGCTGTGACATGAAAAAGCTGTGGTTGGTGCTCAAAACAACCCCAAGCAAATCACAGAATGTTAGGGATTGGAAGGGACCTCCAAAGATCACACAGTCCAATCCCCCTGCCACAGCAGCATCCCCTAGATCCAGTCACACGGGAATATGGCCAGGCGGGTTTCAAATGTCTCCAGAGAATGACTGAGAATCCTGTGCACAGGCCCCATTGTGTATTTAAGATGAAGATGCTGTGCGTAGTACTGAAACACCAGCTATCGAAACAACCTGCAGCAACATAAAGAAAGAATGCAAGGAGACTGATCTGCTCAATTCTTGCTTTTATTATAATCTTCAGTCTGAGATGCTAAGCCTGCTGCTATTTCAGTTTAGTTCCTGTTCCAAACATTCTGCTCGGGTGGGTTTTTTTTCTCCTATTACCTGGATGAAATTTGAACATAAAAGTTAAAATACCAAGAAAAAGGCAGCTGTGTACCTTTCCCAGAATTTGCTTTGCAGAGCTGCTGTTGTGGAAATGCAGGCTTCTTGCTTTTGGGGTTGTTTTTTTTAAATAGGGCATTAGTTTAGTCTGATTCAGCCTGCAGAAATGACAGTGTTTTGTGCTTCTGATCAAAACCTTCAGTATCTGTTGTGGAAAAGATCATTTACATGGAGAGCGAGAAAAAGGCTAGGAAAAAAAGCAATGGAACCTGTCTGTCTGTCTCATGACACCATTGAGTTTTGTGGAAATGAACTGCAGTGACTGACACCCCGGCAGGCTGTGCTGCCATCCAGCAGGACCCGGACAGGCTGGAGAGCTGGGTGGGGAAACAGTGAACGAACTAGAACCAGGGCAATGTAGAGTCTGGCATCTGGGCAAGAACAACTTCAGGTATCAGGATAGGGTGGGGACTGAGCTGTTGGAGAGCAAAAGAAGAGAAAGGGACCTGGGGGTCCTAGTGGCCAGCAGGATGGCCAGGAGCCAGCAATGAGCCCTGCTGGCTATGAAGGCCAACGGCATCCTGGGATGGATCAGAAGTGGGGTGGTTAGTAGATGGAGAGAGGTTCTTCTCCCCCTCTACTCTGCCCTGGTGAAACCACATCTGGTATCTTGTGTCCAGTTCTGGGCCCCTCAGTTCAGGGAGGACACAGAGCTGCTGCTGGACAGAGTCCAGCAGAGACACAAAAATGAGGAAGGGAGGGGAGCATCTCCCTGATGGTGAAGAGCTGATGGAGCTGGGTGTCTTTAGCTTGGAAAAAAGACTGGGGAGTGACCCCATGGATGTTGATCAATATGTGAAGGGCGGGTGTCAAGAGGATGGAGCCAGGTTTTACTCAGTGTCATCCAATGATATGACAAGGGGCAGTGGGTGTGAGCTGGAACAGAGGAGGTTCCACATCAATGTAAGTAGGAACCTCTTCATGGTAAGGGTGACACAGCCTTGAAAGGGGCTGCCCAGGGTGGTTGTAGAGTCTCCTTCTCTGGTGACATTTAAAACCCGCCTGGCCACGTTCCTGTGTGACTGGATCTAGGGTATCCTGCTGTGGCAGAGTGGGGTTAGACTGGACAATGTTTCAAGGTCCCTTCCAGTTCCTAATATTCTATGATGCTGTGTTATCACCAATGTCAGTTCATGCAGTTCACTCTGGGGCTCTTTTGAAACGATGAAGAAATAGAAGGGGATTTAAAGCACACCGTGCAGTGCTGCACCATTGAACGCTAAACTAACTGACTTGAGCAGCAGAGTAGCACTCACCGCCTGAGTAGAAGGATGGGAGGATCCATGGAGAAGCAGTCTCATCTGCCAAAGGAGGGACTCCAATTTTTATGGGAGTGGAACTGAACATTAAGCAACTTTTGAGACATCCAGCTTTTGGATGCCATAAGCATTGAAGTAACTGAGATGGAGACACATAATGCCTTGGGTCTGAAACCAGTGGAAACTTAGCAACTAGACGTAACGTGGGCCAATGCTGAGCTTGAAGTATATTTTATCTCAGGCCAAATAAGGACACATTAAGATTGGTTAGGGACAACGGTTTAAATGGGGCGAGGAGCAAGGGAAGCTGATGGGTGGCACATTAACATTTGATGCTGTTTGACATTCTGCTCTACATGTGATTTGAGTTTGGCATTGACTCAGCTTTTGTAAGGCTCCAATCAATTAATTGGCATCTGCAGCAGGTTTCATTGGCCCATAAAGGAATAGGTTTACATATGGCCATCCCAATACAAATCACTACCCCGCAGCAGCGCTAGTGGCCATCACAGCTCATGTCGGTAGGCAGATTTGAAACACGTCACCCGAGTCAAGGATTTTCAGACAAAACAATCCCTTCTCCCTCCTGTCTCCCACGTCTATGGAAAATGCATTAGTCTGTTGTCTTGAGATGTGCTGCTGTGCCTGCTGACTCCTGAAAGTGATTGAATTTGACCAGATTTTGCTGAGCCCTGCGGGGCTGCAAAGCGCGAAGTATAATTTGACTCTACGTACTCTCATTGCTTATTGGATGTCCGGCGGCTGCAGTTCCCATTTGTCTCATGGAAGACAGCATCAGGACCCTTCTCAGTTGGACCCAGAGCTGTTTTTCCGTCTGGTAATGGTGATGTGACTGCTTCTAGGGCAGAGGGAGGACCTGGGCATTAGTGCCCTGCTCTGGCTGCTGGGGTGATGTTAGATCCTGGGCCTAAAAAAAAAAAAAAAAAGCCCTCTGTGATCTTGTCTCACTGACCCTTTGTCACTGTGACTATTTGTCAGCCTGTGTGCAAATTTAATGTTCTGATGCCATAGCCCTGATATGCCCCCATCTGTGTGCTCTAACATCTGCTCTGTTTCTCTGAGGTTTTTGCGGTTTTCCTATTAATTCTCTCTACTATTCACATTTTCCTTTTTTTTGTCCATCTTTTCAGAGCGATTGATTGATACCAAGGTTTGATGACTCATATTCACGACCAGTCATTGTAGCTTCTTTTCTTTCCCTTTTCTTTTGGAAAGAAAAGGTTAAAAACTAAGACATGAGGACATGGCAAATGGCACAGGGATTTCAGTACTTGCAGGCTGTGTCATGCAATAAGATGTGACATTTAAAGCCTTTGTTTGGGAAAACTCAGCTCAATTCTGCCTATACTTTTAGTTTCCTTGCAAAGATTGCTCCTGTGAAAGCCTGAATGTGCATCTGTTAAAGTCACTAGGTGCTGAGGTCTTCCTAGACTTGGTCTAGGTGATCCTGCTGTGGCAAGGAGATTGGACTAGATGATCTTTCGAGGTCCCTTCCAATCCCTAATGTTCTGTGATTCAGGACCATCACAGAAGCACAAAGGCTGAGGAAGGAGCTTGGGGAAATGATAGTTACTCTCTTCAGAGATCTTGGCACAGGTCACATGGCCAAATAGTTTCCTGATTAAGGTAAGCAAAGTCACAGAGTGTTAGAGATTGGAAGGGACTTGAAAGATCATCCAGTCTAACCCCCTCCGCCACAGCAGGATCCCCTAGATCCAGTCACACAGGAACATGGCTCCCTCCCTCCATCTTCTCTGTGGCTCTGCGCTGGACTCTCTCCAGCAACTCTGTGTCCTTTTTGAACTGAGGGGCCCAGAACTGGACACAAGATTCCAGATTAGATCTCCCCAGGGCAAAGTAGAGGGGGTGGAGAACCTCTCTCAATCTACTAACTACCCCATTTCTGATCCACCCCGGGATGCCATTGGCCTCTCCATGCCCCTTCTGAGCTGTTTGCAGGTATTTCAGGAGCTATGATTTTCTGTGCTTCTCTATTTAGGTTCCCAAGTCCTGAGCCACCTCTGACCCTTGCCATCAGCAAAGCAGTAGCAAGGGATAGAAAAGGGTAATCAGTAAATTTCTAAACAAATTCATCTAAACTATTTAGAAAAACCTGAATTTAGGAATAAACCAAACTCTAAAAGAGTGAAAATCTTCGCTTACTGCAAAACTCTCATTCGTAAGTGTTTGCTAGTGACACTCTGTTCATCACAGAATCACAGAACATTAGGGATTGGAAGGTACCTCGAAAGATCATCTAGTCCAATCCCCCTGCCAGAGCAGGATCACCTAGATCACAGTTCCCATTAAGACTTTGGACAAGGTAGAATATTACCCTGTGGGGAGTCATGCACTGGTCTGCATCTTCCTCTGATGTTTTCCCTTTCTGTAGCCTGCCTCACGGCAGCTAAAGCTCCATCTCTTGGGCCTGAGAGACAGAGGTGGGTTTCCAAAACAGGAATATTCTAGATGATGAGCTGGAGTCAAGGTACAGAGACAGACTTTGCTTGTTGAACAGTTTTTTCCAACTGTGAAAAACTAATTCATGAATCATAGAAATGCTGGCAAAACTAATTAAACTTGATCTACTAGTGATGAGTTCATTCACTACCGTAACAACGCGGGATCTTTCAGCAGCTGCCTTCCTGCAAGCCTGAGTCTTGTCATCTGCAGGGGTGTGAGGTTGTCTGTGAGACACTGTGATCTTGTTGGTGTGAGGTGTTGTGTGGGCAGGAAATGTAGCATCCCCTCAGCATCCTGGGGAGCTACTAAACCAGCCTGGCCATGTTCGTGTGCGACTGGAGGATCTTTGGTGGTCCCTTCCAATCCCTAATGTTCTGTGATTCTGTGCTGGGGATAAGTGTATGATGTGGGTAGAATCATTAGGGATTGGAAGGGACCTCGAGAGATCATGCAGTCCAGTCCCCCTGCCACAGCAGGATTCCCTAGACCAAGTCGCACAGTAAGATGGCGAGATGGGTTTTAAACGACTCCACAACCTCCTTGGGCAGCCTATTCCAGTGCTCCGTCACCCTCACTGTGAAGAAGTTCCTTCTGATATTCATGGATGACGCCAAGTTGGGGGAAAGCATCAATCTGCTGGAGGGGAGGAAGATGCTGCAGAGAGACTGGGACAGGCTGGGTCAATGGGCAGAGGCCAACAGGATATGGTATAACAGGGCCAAGGGCAGGGCCCTACATTTTGGCCACAAGAACCCCCTGCAGCTACAGACTGGGGATGAGGGGCTAGAGAGCAGCCTGGCAGAGAGGGACCTGGCAGTACTGGGTGCTAACCGGCTAAACAGGAGCCAGCAGGGTGGCCTGGAAGGCCAGTGGTGTCCTGGCTGGGATCAGCAATAGTGTGGCCAGCAGGACTAGGGATGTCATTCTCCCCCTGGACTGGGCAATGGGGAGTCCTTCCCTCCAGTACAGAGCCAGTGCTGGCAACTCACTTCAAGCAAGGGAGGGAGGGTCTGGAGCAGGTCCAGAGGAGCAACAAGGCTGGGGAAGGGACTGGAGGGAAAGTCGTCTGGGGAGAGGCTGAAGGAGCTGGGGGTGTTTAGCCTGGAGGAGACTCAGGGGGAACCTTCTCCCTCTCTACAACTCCCTGAAGGGAGGTTGCAGTCAGGTGGGGGGTCAGGCTCTTCTCCCAGACAACCAGCAGAAGGAGGAGAGGGTATAGCCTGAAGGTGCCAGGAGAGGGTTAGGATGCATGTTAGGAAGCCCTTTCTTAGGGAAAATGTGGTAGGAGCTTGGGATGGACTGCCCAGGGCAGTGGTGGAGTCCCCATCCCTGGAGGTGTTGAAGAACAGTCTGTGGCTCTTAGTGCCCTGATCTGGCTGCTGGGGTGATGTTAGGTCATGGGCTGGGCTGGCTGAGCTCCGAGAGCTTCTCCAGCCTCAATGATTCTGTGTTTTTCTGCTCTTCATCCAAAATGTGATTTTGGGAGCTGCCATCACCGTTCTGTATAAAAGGCAGACCTGGGGATCCGAAGGAGCCTTTGACAACATTTCTCTTAGGAACTCAAAGGGTTTTTTCTATCAGAGTTTGAAATGCAGAGGAAAGATGTTCATGCAGGCAACATTTTGTTGTTTCTGTATGCCACAGCTGCTTGTATTTGTTAGCCTGTATGTGTTGTTTATTAACAAGATATTTATTTGGATTTAAACAATAGAAAGACATAAGGTGCCCTATCATGCAACAATGATTGCTGTAATCCAGTGGCATTACAACTATGGGACAAAAAGTGACTCAGTGAGACAACTAGAAAGAAAATACTTCCCAAGTCTTTATTGTTCCAGGAATTAGTAAAATCTTAATCCTCTTTTGGATGAACAGAGCTGGTTGAAATTTTTTGTATTGAATATTGTGCTCATTTGAGAAGTCCATTTTGGAACATGGGAGGGGAAGGAAACTTCCACCAACAGCTGAATTTCAGTGCAGAATTGAGTATCTTCACTTTTCTTTTCAAAGCAGCATTTCCATTTTTATCACAGAACGTCTGGGATTGGAAGGGACCTCAAAAGGTCATTCAGTCCAATCCCCCTGCCACAGCAGGATCACCTAGACCAAGTCGCACAGGTACACATCCAGGTGGGTTTTAAATGTCTCCAAAGAAGGAGACTTCACAACCCCCTTGGCAGCCTGTTCCAGCGCTCCATCACCCTCACTGGGAAGAAGTTCCTTCTCATATTTATATGGAACCTCCTATGTTC
>JAOXOE010000827.1:7732707-7787680 GCA_028565055.1 Phoeniculus purpureus | reverse complement strand
TCTGGAGACATTTAAAACCCGCCTGGATATGTTCCTGTGCAACTTGGTCTAGGTGGTCCTGCTGTGGCAGGGGGATTGGACTTAGATGATCTTTCGAGGTCCCTTCCAATCCCTAATATTCTGTGATTCTGTGATGTGGTCTGGGATTCTTCAGCACAGAAAAGATATGGCTGAAAGGATATGATAGAAATCTGCAGAATCATGTGTGTGACGGTGGGGGGAAACCCAGTTAAGTCATCTTCCACGTATTTATTCAACTGTGGATGAAGCTGGTGAAGTAGCACAAGCTGGGGCATCAGCAATTCATCAAACTAAGATTTTTCACTTTTGTAACCTGAAATGGTTTGAGCATTTAATTATTGATGTTCAGCAGCCTGTGATGGGAGTAGTTACCAGAGCTGATAGCTCTATGCTGTAGTTGTAGATGGATTTTCATGGAAATTGAGGGAGAAGAATCTTCTTGCTGGACTTAAGAATACTTTTGAATATTCAGGTCCTATCACTTTCAACTAACTATCACAATGCGCTGCTTCCTTTTTGACAGTGTTTCTTGATTAAATGAAAAGCAATGACTCAGACGTATTAGACCATCCCAGAGTTGGTGGGGATGTGCTCTAATGAGTGCAGTATGAATGGCAAAGCACAATAAATGTGAATGGTGAAGAATTCTGTTATAAATTGTCACTTAGACGTGAATTATAGGTGCTATAATAGATATGTCCGTGCTATAAAACACACAGCTAGTGATCTGTACCATTGCTTTGAAAGAAAAACTAGGGCTTTTTTAAAATTTCTTCGTATTTGAAAATCAGGTTCAAGAGGTAAATCTAAACTTGAATTTGTCTCATTATTCTGGTAGTCCATTCTGTAAAGCTTGCTTTGGTGCCAAGGCAGGAAAAAAAACCCAAAGCCATAAAATATATCAAATAAACTTTAGGATCTGTTTGTGTGGTTTGCTGTGGCCGATCCTTTCCTGAACTGTGTTTGACTATTGACTTTTAATGGAAAATGCAGTTCAGAAGTGTAACTTTACATGTGATGTTTGTGAAAGGCTATGGATTAATGCGCTTTGAAATGAAGCCATCCAGGCAGGGATCAACAGTTACTTTATTTGAAGGTCTGATATGTCTGTTAGGCTCTGGACCAGAGGTTGGGAATTTATTACAGGTCTGATAGAATCCAGTGTTTGGTACATGGGCTCCAAGGTTTAGGTCTTTTGAGGGAAATTTCTTGTATTGAAAAAAATCTGTATGTCCAACTCATTTGGTTGGAACCATAAATTGTCTGCTGGGTGCACTGATAGATGCAGTAGTGTTGATTCAATATCTTCTGCTCTTCAGCAGCTGAAACTATACTGTACTGCCTTTTTTCACCAACAGCTTCTGAAAAGCTGCTGTTGGATGGTGATAGTATTTCAGGGACTGACTAATACGCTGTGGTTTAGTGACGTGTAGGTGGTATTGAGTGAAGCACCTCTGTGACTACCTGAATCTGAAAGTAAGAAGCCATTCATAGAATCTGAAAACTGTAGAAGAAATGAAAGTGAATAAGAAATTTGCTGTAAATAAAATTTCTATCTATAGACAATTGTAACCTCTTTAACATTTATTTAAAGTGACCTACTTTTCCTTTAAATACTCCTGATTCAACTGGTAATTGGTAAAATGATGTATTCTGACAATATAATCCTCAAATGTTTGTGTAGACAATGCTGACATGTCTCATTTTGAGCCCATTTAAGACCTGTTAACATGTTTTAGACTAGAATAACCTATTAAATAAATACATGAGGAAAAAGCTTTTACTGGTAATGGTTGTTTTGCTTAGGTGACTATGGCTGTAATGTATTGTGAGTACATCTGGTACTTCAGTGCTTATCAGTGATCTTTTTTCCTTTAGGCGGTTTCCTAGAAACATGATTGCTTGCTGGTCTTGATCTCACAGCTTTGTGAAGACTTCTTCTCTGATAATGTCAAGTTCAGGCTACCCTCCTAACCAAGGAGCATTCAGCACAGAACAGAGCCGCTATCCTACTCACTCTGTCCAGTACACCTTCCCCAGCACCCGACACCAACAGGTAAGGAAACATGAGGGTTACAGATTCAGCCAGAGTATAATCTGGGTGTTTGCTGTGCCAAATGGGATTGGGTTTTTTTATTTTATTTTAAACCAATGTAATACTCACATTTGAAAACAGTGGAGTTGCAGACCAGTAAGCCCTGCTGAGGAGAACTGCTGCCAGTGTTGCTTAGGTAAATACTTGTGGGGTGGTTTTGTTTGTTTTTGTTTTACCCTCCTTTTTTTTTTTTTCTGAAAGCAGTTTGTTTTGCTTCTGGAGGATTATAGATGTATCTGCTTTTTTACTTGTTTTTTTGACATAAAATCAAGTTTTACAGTTCTGTATCGTGGGGAGTTAATATGAACTTCCTGATTTTTATCACTGATTTCTTGTATTTTGAGTGAATTCACTGTAGGGGATGGGGATGATGAGAGAACTGCTCCTTGGAGCTCACTGTACCTTTCCTATCAAAACTATTCCCATCTGCAGCACAGGGAGGCTGTTTGGGCCTTGGTGATGGCAGAAGGAGAAGCAGCTTGTAGAAGGCACCAGTGTTCTGTCACATGAGCCACAGGCACAGAGTAACCGGGAGGCTCTGTGGTATCAGCAGGTGCTTTAGGGCAGTGATATCCCAAGTGCTGCACATCTTGGTCCTCGAGAATAAGTTTAGTTTGAGGAAGAGGAGGCTAACGGGAGACCTCATCGCTCTCTACAACTATCTGAAAGGACACTGTAGAGGTGTTGGTGCTGGTCTCTTCTCACAGGTCATTAGCGAATCAGAGGGAAGGGCTTCAAGCTTCAACAGGGGAGGTTAGACTGGACGTCAAGAAGAAATTCTTCACAGAGAGAGTGATCAGGCACTGGAATGGGCTGCCCAGGGTGGTGGTTGAGTCCCCATACCTGGATATGTTTAAAAGTCACTTAGATGTAGTGTTGGGGGATCTGGTTTAGGGGTCAACTTGTAGAGTAGGGTTGGTGATTGGACTCCATGATCCCAGGGGTCTTTTCCAACCAGAATGATTCTGTGATTCAGTTGTAGTGTTGCTTTAACTTATGAATATTTAAGCACTGTACTATATTTGTCCAATACAAGTGTGGCCAAGTCCATATGCATTGATAACAGTAACTTTCCAAGAATGTGCAAATAATGTGTCTACAGTTAGTATATGCCTGATGTCAGTGTAGTGCTCTGGGTGTAACAGAGCCTTTGAGAGACTGGGCTCTTTCATGGACTAGATTTTAATCTCCTACTGGACCCAGGAGCAGAAGAGGATTTTTAGAATCTCCTACTTGCTCATTTCTTCTGAGCATTTATTCTGCCATCCTGTGCTCTCTGCGAGACTGCAGAGGACTAGCTGTTGGCTTTAGAACAGCTCAGGTTTCCCTCGTTTTAATGAAATTCTCCTCCTGCTATAGATACTTTAGATGTTTTGTTCTACTTACATGTTTGCAAAAGGAAATCCAAGAATTGGAGCTTCTGGGCTTGCTCTCTTTATTTGTAGGTAATTTGTAAAAACAAAATCTTACCGGTAATGACCTATTTAATGTCTTGCAGAGCTTCTTTGCAGTTGATGCCAGCTGCATATGATTTCTAAAAGGAAGTGACTGAAGACTCATAGATATAAACGAATTTTCTTGTACCTCACCCCTGGTTAAGAATTATATCAGTCGGGAGATGTGTCTTGTCTGAATTGTCCTAATTAATATTGTTTGATATAACTGTGTTTTGAGATGATAAGAGAAGGCGTTGACTGAGGGTTGCTGAAATACATTCTAATTTTTCCCCTCTGTACTTTGATGTGCGAAATTGATTTTAAGGGATTTTTTTTTTTAAGGGATCTTCTGCTGCAGACTCATTTTTGTGTTTTGTTAAAACTGCCATTTATAAACGTTTTTCCTTTAGCTGAAATAAGGCTTTGGCAATCTGGTCCTGGTCTGTATTTAATACCTCTGGAAATGGTCATTCCATGACACCAAAGGCGCTATGTCTTTGTTCTTACTAACATCAAATGTGTTTCCTTTAGGAATTTGCAGTTCCTGATTATCGCTCATCTCACCTGGAAGTCAGTCAAGCAACCCAGCTTTTGCAGCAGCAGCAACAGCAACAGCAGCTCCGGCGCCGGCCTTCCTTGCTTTCTGAATTTCATCCAGGCTCTGACAGGTGAGGGTGCTGCATTTGAAGTATGTAAACATGAATCTTCCGTGAGGCTGTGCTTTCTGTAAAGTTAATTTTAACTTCTGAATAGAAAGGTTGTTGAGCTTCACAGTTTTGTCTAAGTGCTTGAGTCTATTGCTGAGTGCTCTGCTGTTTTAACAGTGTTGTCTTGACTTTGGAGTGTTACATCTGTTGTGTAGTTCCTCAGCCCCTTTGGTTTAACTAATGTATTAGTGTCACAATTGGGAAGTGCCAGGCTGCCTTGCTTTTCCCACACCTCTCTGAACAACGCTGTCAGTAAACCTCTGAGACTGAAATGTGCATAATGCAAACTTTTAATGCAGTTTTGGTTAGAAGCCTGTAGAGTTTGTACCATTGGATAATTTAATCTTGCCAAGTAGAAGCAACTAGTGCAGGAGCTGTTACACTGTGAATATTACCTGTCATATTTCCTACTTGCTTATGCAGCAGATCGCATCCGTGTGACTGAGCTAATTGGGTGTTTGAGTTGTAAGAATTGTAAAACACTGAAATGTGGCAACAAATGGACTTCCAGGCAACAAAGGATTAAATCAGAGCATATGCTGCTTTTGGCAAGACCCTTGACAGCTTCATATCATTTGCTCTAAATACCCTTTTTGTCAGTCTCATGTACCATGCCTGTCTCTGTGTAAGTAGATGCCACTGATCTGGGTCCCGCAGGTTAACTGAGGACAAGTACGTTGGGCGGCTACAGTGAGCCATATGTTGTAATTTAGTTTCAGCTTGGTAATATCTTAGTTCTCAGTAAAATGGGTTACTTCATGGTGGGCATTGGTGACTGTTCAAACGGTCATTAGTATTGCTGTGAAACTGATAGGGCCAAGAAAGATGTCAGATCATCTTGAGCATTCATTTCACTACCTACCCAAAGAGTATTGGATGTACTCTGAAAATCAAATTTAGACATTAAAAACCCACTATAGATCAGAATGAGATTAACTAGATAATAGTAAGTTAGCAAGAACATGCTGCTTCTTAGGAGGCAGATTACTGTATGATTTATGCACCTCAATTCTGTAGCCTATTAGTATGCTGATGTACAATCGTAAGCAAGTGCTGCTGCAAGTAACCATGCCTTGTTTTCTCAGACTCTTAGTAGGTTTATCTGCTAAGAGTGATTTTGTACAGTGGATTGCTGCTAGCAGTTTATTTTGGCTATAACTGAAGTATTTGGTTCTGAACAAATACCAGTGATGAATGTTATGTAAACACTGGTCTAGCCTAAAATCTCATTAGAATATTCCCAGAAATAGCCTGATGACAGTGGAATCTGGGGATCACATATTGCCTTCATCTTGTGTTGCCAGAATGTCAGGGAGGTTCAGTTTTAGTGCTGAAAATTGTAGTAGCTTTTGGAGTTTTGAAAACTTCAGTTTATAGCAGAAGTAAATCCCTCCTGCACTGTAAATTTGTAAAAGCTTGTTCAGTCATTCTGGCAAAATACAGGAAACTACTGTCATCTCTTCAGTGGCAGTTCATAGGAAGGTGTTGAAGCGTGTGAGGTTCTTTAATGGACATCCTGTGCATTGCACTGTAAAGAAGATAGTGATCCTGTTCTTTTGTCTTTTCCTGAGAAGGAGGAGTTTTTAAATGACTCAGGAATTGAATCAATGACTGTTTCTGTCATATAGTAGTAGCTTTTTAGTAGAGATCAAATTCCAAATAGACTCATGGTTCATTTCAGGCATTCTGTGTGCATTTAAAAATCATTTGACTGCAAAAATGAAATAATGGAACTGTCGTGGCCATCTGTGCTCAGTGGAATAGAGTACTATATTTATCTCATGGATTGGTTGTTTTGTTTATCATTTGAATTGGAGCTTTAATCTGAGCGGTATCATCGTAGCAGTGGTAGGATTCTTTAAGGGTTTGGAATTATGGTGTTTAGAGTGGCTATTAAGATTCAAGTCAACTTTCTTTTTTTCAATGGATTATAATTGTGTTTTTGAGGATCATATTTTAAAGACATTTGTCTGCCTTACTATTTAAAAGAACCGTCATTAAATTGCATCTCCTGCATATTTCAGAAGGGTTGAGCAACTCAAATAGAGGCTTTTTAATATTGAAAAAATATATTTTAATAGTTTATCTTTTCTCTCTGTTAGGCCTCAGGAAAGGAGAACTGGATATGAACAGCAATTTCATCCAGGTCCATCTCAGACAGATCATGATTCACTGGAATCTAAGCGACCACGTCTTGAACAAGTCTCTGATTCCCATTTTCAGCGTGTCAGTGCAGCTACTGTCTTGCCTTTAGTACATCCTCTGCAGGAAGGGTTGAGGTCTGCAGATATTAAGAAGGTAAAGCCATTTTCTTCTGATGGTGAAAGTGTAACTTTCTGTGTTGCAGTGAGCAAATAATACTTTTGTATTGCCTAATTGTTTTATTTGTTCAGGTTCTTTAATCCCAGAGAAGTACTTTTACAAACTATCACAAACTGTGGTCATGAGTCAGTGTTACTCTTTTGTAAAAGAACAAGAGGATGATTTTACCTGAAACACAGTAGAGACTGGAGTTCTGAGTTGCCACTACACTCTTAAGTCATTAAAATCTCAGATGCAAAGTGATTATAATATAGTGCATGAAATATTTCTGCTTGTCAGCTGAAAGCTGCTGACAAATGCATGCATGTCCATTTTTTGCTGTAATTAATGTTTGTACGGGCTGGTCAAAGTACTCTCTTCACCCACTTGTAGGCATTTGAAATTATTTTAACATAACACTAATTATACCTGTCACTGTCACATTGGGGGTAAAGCTGGGATGGTCTCCTTTGGTGTGAATATTTTTCTATTGTAGATACTGAATATTGATTAGAGCAGTCTGTATAGAGCAGACAAACGTGTCTCAAATGAATATTGAGTATCTTCTCTGCTGCATGCACACAAGCTCACAGCCGCACACACCAGAAAGGTGCTGTGTGATGGGTGAGGTGAGTGCTCCAGACGCTAAACTCAGATGAATTAAAAATGTCACTGTATGGATTCAGAAGTTAGTAGGCGCCAGATTTTTTGAAAGGTGATTACTCGTCTTGCCTTCTCTCTACTGTGTGACTATCTCTGTCATGTGAATAAACTGTGACGTAAATTAAAATGATGATTGCATGGGATTTCCTAGGAGCTTGCTCTGTTGCATAGCAAAGCTCAGATCAAAGGAGTCAGGGAAAACAGGCTAAGGTGTGCATTGTTAACGTGCTTGCACGTAACCACATTTTTGTCTAGCCGTTACATACAGAAAGCTACTGCATGAGTTTGGAAATACAGCCTCATACGATCTTGAGGAGAAGTGGTGTTCAGGCACATCATCTTCAGTCAGATTGCCTTGAATGAGGGATGTATTGCTGAGCTAGTGTGGCCCAGCTGTGGGTAGTCATGGAGCGTGGTGGTCTGAGGACATAACATACAACAGTACTGATATTAGAACTTCAAGAGAACATTTAGAACCACAACTGACTGCAGGCGTACTTTGTCAGGCTGGCCATGGTTGTCTTCAAGAGTATCCTCAGCAGAGTATGTGCAAACAATTGACTTTCCAGTAACCCTTCCTTTAAATAGAAAAGATACTGTTTACATTTATGAAGATAAAATCTTTAAAGGGAGATGTTAAGATCTTATTTTGGTTTCAAGCTAAATATTGAAGTGTTCTGTTATTTTTATAGACGGGCTTTGAAATTGCAGCATCGTAAGTGGTCTGCCAGTTAATTCTAAAATATTTAGAGCATTAATAAACTGAAAAGCCAAGATGTAACTTAGCTCCTCAATAGAGATACCGATAACAGAATTGTTTTTTAATTCCTGTATGCCAATTTGGTTACTGAATGCTGGTGCACATGATACCAGTGTGACTGATGACTGATTTTCTTTCCTTCTCCTGTCCCCTGAAAGGACCCGGCTTTTGGAGGAAAGCATGAGGGACCATCTTCTCCAATTTCTGGTCAGCCTTGTGGGGAGGATCAAAATGCTTCACCTTCAAAGCTGTCAAAGGAAGAATTGATACAGAGCATGGACCGTGTGGATCGGGAAATTGCAAAGGTTGAACAGCAGATCCTTAAACTGAAGAAAAAGCAAGTAAGCATAACAGGCACTGCTGTTGTTATCTGCCAGTGAAAAGGGCATGGAAGAAGCTTGATGTGGTGGTGGTGGTGAGCTTTTTGGTTATGTGAACCAAATAAAGTTAGAAAGAGAAGGTTGTGTGTGATTTTGCTAGAGCTTTTAAATAGGTTGGACATCACTTACTTTGGAGCATATTTGAAAATAGAAGAAATGTACACAGGATCACCAACAGTAGGTGCCTGTATTTTAAACTGTTGTTAGGTGGCTAGTGAAACAAGGGCATTGTGGCTGTAATTTCAGCTTTAAAGATGACTGCTGGGCAAGGGAGGCTCTCCTCTTTATTCTTTCACAGTCTGGGCAAGGGGAGAATACCTTACCTGTGTCTCCAAAACCAGAGCTTGTACAAAAGTCCCTGAATCATCAGCTTTCACAAGGGCAAGAGATCCTAACTCCTGGAGCTAAGGTCACTCTTGGGAGAAAGTCTAGTCGAGGGGTGCAAGTAGACAGCAGAGAAATAAGGGAGGAAATGCCACTTAGTAGTCCTGGCTATGCTTTGCATCAGAGAACTGCACTTCAGCCATTGGAAGCAATGTTTGCTGGCAGTAGCTGTTGCCTTCTCAGTAGCTTTTGTGGCCAACTAAACCCACCCTTCAATCAAGGCATCTGTTATTCATTGGCAAAATCATAGTCCTTGTCTTCTTTTCCTTTTATGACTTTCAAAGATCCAGATAGAAGTCGTGCCAGCTTTATGTTTTTTTAATGAGAGCTCTGTAGGAAATGAGAGTTATGCTATAGGATTTGTTAACTGTTAAGTGTTAGCTCTGGGATAACAAATAGGCTACTCTGAGGCATTATGTTTGTATGGAATGGAAGTGTTTAATTCCATCTGAATTGTAGTGACCTGTAAAGTGACCTTCAGCAGAAAAACAAAAGAAGCTGTCACTGACTACCTGGCTGTGGGTTAAGGATGTTTATCTTTTCTCCTTGTTTGTTCCCTTTCCCACAAAATCAGCAAGTACTGTGTGGGTCATCCGTGAAGGTTCATTGTGTATTCCTGTGTGACTTGGTCTAGGTGATCCTGCTCTGGCAGGGGGATTGGACTAGATGATCTGTTGAGGTCACTTCCAATTGCTTATGATTCTATGATTTGACTTCAAAATAATTGCAGAGTTGCTGTTACCTGCAGTAATTGAGGCAGTTTAGTATGGTATGCAGCAAGCATTTGGAATGAATTTTTGAGCAGCAGTATAGCACATTCCAGCCACTGCTGTAGGACAGGATGGATCCCTTGTGTCACAAGTTCTTTGTTGTGTGTTTGTAGCAGTCATAGGTAAAGGATATTTACAGTAAAAAAAATGAAAGTGTCACTGAACCAGATTTATTTGATGTGACAGTAGTGGAGTAACTAGGAAAACATGACGAGGTTTTATTCTTTGCTGTTGGAATGTTTTGCTTGTTTGGTATTGTAACAACCTTGGAACTACAATCCGTGTGGAGTGGTGTATTTCTGCTGTGAAGTACATTTAGAGTTGTGTTCTCTCTGGAGTGTCAGAAGGACTTTTGTACCTTTTGTTCAGCAGTGACACAGTAGTAATAAAGACACTTGAATATCTACAATATAGTAGGCAGCTCTGTGGGTTATTTCTGCTGTGAGAAGGCAGGTTTGGGGTAATGGTTCTCCTAAGTTGGTGTTTTTGTTTAAATAGTGTTGAATTACAGTGTGACAGTGGCTTTAAATGCCAAACTGAAACAATCAGGTGAGTCTTGCAGACAGTTTATTTAGTTTACCAATAGTACAAGAAATAGCCTTGTTATCATCCCTGTTGGCACCAAAACCATTTCATTCCTTGTCAGTTAAGAGGAGAAATAACAGGCAGTGCTAACTGTTGATCAGATGCATATTTTATCTCTGGTGACTAATTACTGGTAAGGGTAACATAGTGCGGATGGCTGATTTTCTTTCTTTCGTCTCTTAGCAACAACTTGAAGAAGAAGCTGCTAAGCCTCCAGAGCCAGAGAGGCCTGTCTCCCCTCCTCCAGTGGAACAGAAACACCGCAGTATTGTCCAAATTATTTATGATGAAAATCGGGTAAGTGCACATTTCAGTTGACTAAGTGTTGCCTTGACTCTGACGCAATGTGCTAAACCCCATTATTTCTTCATTTATTTCCGTGGGGCAGTTTTTACTTCTCCTGTTTTGCCCACCCCTCTTTTAGTATTCATTTACTTCTTAAATTAAAGGCATTTTAATTCTCGCTCGCAGAATCCTTCTTGTGTCTTGTAAGCAGTCTAGGGCAACACATTTGTGCATCTCATCCCTAGGCCCTTGTGTTGAGATAGATAGATAATACAAACACACGTGTATGTTTGTGGATCCATTTCTGAAGCATTTTTTTGTATCTATTTAGGCTGAATCCTCTTTTCCTCACATAAATATTGACAAGCTTGTCTGACGACCAGGGGCTAGCAAATACAACTACTTGGGGGGAAGCAAATTGTAACTTTTCTTTTGGGTCGTTCCAGATAGCCTTATCTGCTGACAGCGGCTTTTGGAAGGTCATACAGGCTTGAAATGAATTGTAAAAGCTGACTGTCTTGTCCATGGTGCCTTCTTTAGGGTTGGGGTCTTTGCCTAGTGTGAGGGAAGGAAGACCTTTGACAGGCTTCGTGCATGTGTGTGTGTGTGTGGCAGCTGGAGAATTTTAGTCCCTTAGTTCCATTTTTCAAAGCTAGGTTTACTTTGTTTACAGGATGCCTTTCTTCCTCTTAATAACTGCTTGAATTTACTAAGTACTACATCTTCTTTCTCAACACCTACCAAACACGAAGATCACAGTTTAAGTACAGGCTTCTGCATGTGCTGAGACAACGTTGCAGCTATAGGTTAAGAAGGGTGCAGTATGGTGAGACAGGAGTTTAGCAGCCAGTGTGAGGGAAAGATCAGATGCATTCTCTTGCTAACTTCAGATGACTTAGACTGTACAAATCTTATTTGCAGAAAAAAGCGGAAGAAGCTCACAAGATTTTTGAAGGTCTTGGTCCAAAAGTTGAACTGGTAAGCTGTGAGGTTTTGGGTTTGGGTTGGGTTTTTTTTTTTTTCACTTTTGTTCTATTTCTGTGTTGCTGGTTGCTGTAACTGTGTTGTGGTTAATGTGTATGTCTTTAGGTTTATGTATAAATGATGTGGTTTAAACGCATTTTAGTGAACAGACTAGCTGCAGAGGGGTCACTTAAAATAGACTTGAATCTATTTTAGGGAGCATGTTGGAATACCAAAAAAAAGAGAAATGCTGTTACGTACAGCTGTAGCTATAATGATCTAATTGTAAGTAATGAAATCTATACTTTATTTTGAATATCTTCAAGTCTCTTCAGATTGCAGCATCTCAGACAGGGTGCACGGTTGGCAGGATACTAAGATGTTAAATGTATTGTATTGGTGTTTAGAATTAACTTGCACTGAAAAGTACTAAATGTACCTTTCTGATCCAAAACTGCAGCCACTTTACAACCAACCATCAGACACAAAGGTCTACCATGAAAACATCAAAACGTAAGTACTTTTAATATCTTGTCACTGTACCATTTGTGGAACCTGAACTTAAACGTTTGCTCAAATTTGTCGTTGGTGTGATTTTTCAAATGGGATGTGTGAACTTTTCCCTCTGTTTCCTACTCCTGAACATATTTTGCGTAAGAATCTGCATCCAGAACCCATTGGCTTTCCTGAGTAGTTTTGAAGTGCTTTCTTCTTAAAAAATAGTTCACTTTTCTTCAGTTTTTCTTCACTCTTGCTTTTCTTCAATTACAGTTCACTTTTTTTCCTGGTTTTATCTTCCAGAAACCAGGTGATGAGGAAGAAGCTAATACTGTTCTTCAAAAGACGAAACCATGCAAGAAAACAACGGGTAATACTGCTATGTATTTGCAAAAAGAGCACGTGGTTGGTGTCTTGTCTGGATCCCTGACTTGCGTTCCCCAATGTGTAAATCATGTTGGTTAAAAAATATCTTAGGCTAGAATTCTGTTGAGCTATTGGAAAATAAGCTGTGATTATTTGATTATTTGAACATCTGAAGTACAATAAGGAAAGTACTTTCTTCCTTTTTTGTAAAGTAGTATGAATGGAAGAAACCCAGTGAAAATCTTCAGCTGTCGTGCCTGGACTCTTTCTGAACTTTTCCAGTCGAGTAGCTGTAGTATCTGACAGAAAATGGGGGACAGCTCTGATCTATGAAGTCTGACAGCGTTTTAAATCAAGCTTGTGTGTTGGAATACCAGTGTTAATTGACTTCATGCTTTTTCCTGTATACTGTCTAGGCAAGTGACATACAAAGTCACAAGGGTTTTTTGGTGGTGTCTGGAAGATAATTTTTATTATTTTAAAATACATTTCCAAAACACTAAAACTGTCTTCAAAATGGGAGCCACTAGAGCAGGAAATGTTTGTCTGTTCATTCCGACCACTGTTGTGTGTACTCAGTGTATTTTTGTTTAGCTCAAGGTTTACTTTTGGAATTTAACAGGAACAGAAAATCTGTCAACGTTACGATCAGCTGATGGAGGCATGGGAGAAAAAGGTCGACAGGATAGAAAATAATCCACGCAGGAAAGCTAAGGAGAGCAAAACAAGAGAGTACTATGAGAAACAGTTCCCGGAAATCCGAAAGCAAAGAGAACAGCAAGAACGATTTCAAAGGTATTACCATGGATTTGAAATACTCGTACAAATATCTACTAGGACTTCAGTTTTAAAATTATTTATGATTAAATTTGTTTTAGCAAATTGGTTAAGATTGGTGTTCATCACTTTGTTCCTTAAAAAAAAGAATATTAGCAGTATCTCATAGAGTGTAAAGCATCCTTTCATGTATTCAGTGTGTTTCACAGCATTGAGTTCTTAAGCATCTTCATAACTGTCTGTGTATCTACTGCCTTACATCTTGCCCTTTCCTGTCCCTCCCTATCAGCTTTGTCATCAGGAAGCCTCTTTGGCTGGGTGTCCTCTTGGGCTGCTTTAGTGATGTCCAAAGTCTTCCTTTCACATTCCCCTTTTCAGATCTGCCCTCCGAACCCTTGGTTTCCAAAAGAAGTACAGAAAAATTAGCAAGGACTGGCTAGGTTGTGCTTGGTGAGACTGTGCAAGTTAAGCTGCTCCAATGCACAAAGACATTTGTGAGGCAGGTCTTTAGATAATTGGAGCATTAGCTGCGCGTGAGCCTGTTCATTTTGGGCTCACACCCTATTTTATACTTTTATACTTCTGTCACTGAGGTGTCTCTGTTACTCCTGTGTTTCATGATCCCCATATTCATCAGCCTACACACTCTGAGTTCATTTGACTCCTGTAATTAACCATTTGAGTGATCTTTTGTTGTACTTGCTATGTAATTTTATTGCAGACACTTCTGCTTTTTGAAGTCTGCGAGCTATGACGATTAAGTCCCTGTTTAATTTTAATCTATCAGACATTTGTTAAATGGAAACTGTACGAGGAGTCTTGAAACGAATGAAGTGCAATTCATTTGAGAGTTCACTTTATCTGTGGTGCTGTAGGTAGTGCTTTAACGTAGAATTAGGTCAAGTTTGACTCAATTTTGTTGAAATCTGTTTATCTACTGTTTTAAATCATTGTAATGCACCTTTGAGGGGTCGAGCCTCATAAAGATTTCAACTTCTTATCTCTTTTAACTATCAGTCAGTCCAAATCACCTTCATGAAATAAAGGGAATTGTCATGAGGGCTGCAAGATCATTAGCTGAAACATCCTTCCAAATGACAACACTCCCTGTCAATTAAAGAGTTCAAAACTTTTCTGTGCAATGAATCTCAGTGCTGTATTAGTAACTTAGAAAAGCAAATGTAGCGTGGCGTGGTTTCTGTTTTAAAAAATACACTGGGAATGATGGCTTTTTAAAAAGTATCAGCCATCCTAATTAAGATGATGATTTCTTTGCCACTGATGAACATTTCTCATACTCAGCAGAAGTATATTAGTGTTTTGAAAACATCTTCTTGCAATGGAATGCTTTTTGATGTTGACTCAGCAATGTGCTTCTTGTTGAGCTTTGCAAATTCACCTGTAAAAACTGAGAAGTTGTTTGACATTTCAGTACAGGAACAGGGATTGTGCTCTGAGACTTCTTAAAGGACAGTCCTAACTGATTTGGGAGGCTAGTAACAGTATGTTAAGGAATTTCAAAGTTTGTCGTTACCGCGTACACAGTGTGATAGTACAGCTGCTTTCCACTTCATCCTTACTTCTGTTTTTCTCCTAATTCTAGAGTTGGTCAAAGAGGGGCTGGACTTTCAGCAACTATTGCTAGAAGTGAACATGAGATTTCTGAAATCATTGATGGACTTTCGGAGCAGGAGGTGAGGCTGTTGGCTGGACTTTGCAAGTGTGACTTTGCAGCAAGTGACGCAATGTCCTGTTATTGGCGACAAAAGATCTTGTTCAAAGGGTTTGAACTTTTAAAAATTTAAAAAATATTAAATAAGAAATGTTTTGGGGTTGGTTTGAGAGAATCTGTGTGAAGTTTGGCTTGAAACAAGCCTTACAAGTATAAGGGCTGTGCTTCCTAGTTGTATCTGTCCCAGGTTTTTCTCATGTGTCTGTTCATTGCAGGTTTGCTGCAAAGCAGTTTTTTACAGCTCCAGCAAACGTTTGTAAACTCCTTCCTTTTAGTAAACCCTGCCCCGTTTTAGTTTTTCATCATTTGGGATACTGGTTGCTTTAGCTGACTGTAAAGTTCACTGGGATAGTAGCGTAAGAGTCACGTGGAAGAAAAGAACTTCAAGCAGTGAATGTGTGCTGTGGTGGAGCTTTCAAGAATTGTGCAGTTCATTGTGTAATTCAAGAACTGTAAACATTAGTAGCAACTTTTGGTGTTCTTCACTTTTTCTTTTCTTCTTTGCCCGTAGAATAATGAAAAACAAATGCGTCAGCTCTCTGTCATTCCTCCCATGATGTTTGATGCGGAACAAAGACGAGTGAAGTTTATTAATATGAATGGTCTGATGGAGGATCCCATGAAAGTTTATAAAGACAGACAGTTCATGAACGTCTGGACCGACCATGAGAAAGAGATTTTTAAGGAAAAGTAATGAGCTCTCCTATCTTTTATTCCATTACAAGTGACAGTTAAACACCCCACAGTAAACATGAGTTACGTTGAGAATGCTGAAGCTTTTGCACAGTAATATTTAACTCTGATTTGGATCAGTGAAACATTGCTGATGTTTCTTCAGTAATGACTTCTACATTTACTTTTCAACTGAGTAGCATTATGCACATGTAGCCCTTAGATAAGAAATTCCTGCAGAGGTACTTGAGATGTGTAATGGGGTTAAACCAAGACTAGTAGGTTCATGATCTTGTTATATCAGCTCATTTTAACTACTTGGTTATGAATTTGCATGATTTGAAAATTGGGCTGTTTAGGCTAATAGTGTAAATCAAAGGCTTGCTGATGGAACAGGTTGTCTGCAGAACTGCTTTGCTTATTTGTTTATGAATTATGTTGTTAAACTTCAATAATTTCTGATTTATAAAAGGTTTGTCCAACATCCCAAGAACTTTGGTCTAATTGCTTCCTACCTGGAACGAAAGGTAAGACTCTTTTTAATATAAGTAGAGGCTAGGGTGGGATCCCTAAGTTTCCAGATGTAAGTTGTTTATCCTGGCATAGCTTTCTTTTTCTGGGAAAAAGTTACTGCTTTGGTAGGTATGTGACTAGTAACACAGTCTGTGTGTGCAAAGAACTCAGAAAATCAGTGACATGACTCTATTGACCACAGTAAAATAAAATGACACTTCATTTAGTTTTGATCTCATTTTCTTTTTGAAGGAGGTAAGCTTCTTTAACTATCTCGCTGCTTAGATAAGGACATAATTGGCTCTGCTGGGCTGTGTGCTGAGTCTTGCTACCAGCTTTCAAGTCAACAGGATCCTGCTGCTGGCTGAATTAGTCTCAAAAATTAATTTCACTCTTTAAAGTTGATTTTGCAGAACTGATGTCAGATGTAATAGAGACTTAGGATTTGTTAAGACTTAAAATAGAATCTTGAATACATAGGGCTATTGTGACAAGTAGAAGCTTTAGATTTGCTGGTTGTCTTGGATAGATTAAATCATGCAGACTGAAGTAGCTGGGGAAGGGAAGCCATAAATACGTGAGACTTGCATTTAACACTATGATTTTATGCATGGTGGTGATGTTATGCTGTGTGTGAAGTCACTTCTAAGCAAACAAATCTAGAGGGGGCTGAGTAGTTGAAAGAGATGAAATACTAAACCAGTGGGTTTTTTATAGGAGCAAAACCTAATAAGTTTTTTCATTCATTTTCACTTTAGAATGTTCCCGACTGTGTGCTATATTATTATTTGACCAAGAAAAATGAAAATTATAAAGCTCTTGTGAGAAGGAATTACGGTAAACGCAGAGGAAGAAACCAGGTATCTTACATTTATTCATCACTTGAGTGTTGTTGTTTTAGTCTCATATTTACAGTGGTCACTGCGTCCAATACAGCAGGTAGACTGTATGCAGGGCAGGGGGAAGGAAAAAGAGTATCTTTCCGTTGCACTTTTGTGACTTTTAATATCACAATTCAGTTTATTTGGGATCTCTGCCATAGACATTGAGGTTCAAGCTATCATTAAACCCTGTGTGGAGGCCAACAGAAATTAGTTTTAGCATGTGACTTGTAGTGGAAAAAACATAATCACTTCGTAATGCCAGTGTTTGTCGAGAAGCAGAAATTAATACTGATCTCAGTCAAACTGGAACTTCATAGCAAGAAGACAGACTGATGTAATAAAAAACTCTGCGGAGTCAGGAAGTATCTCTGGAAGTTTTGAGAGGAGAAAAGAACAATTTCTTACATACAAAAAGCACGTAAATGTTTCCTGTGCTACCAGGGTTAATGTGGACGTTGGAAAACAACAACAAAAAGGGAAACTTTAGACTTGCCTTTATTAAAGAAAGCAGAAGGAGGTTCTGTGTTTTCACTGAACGTGTTCCCTGCTCTTCCCTTTCTGATTTTCCCCTTGCATCTGTCAGGTATTTAGGAAGCACTTAAAATAGAACGAAAGCTGTGTCAGTGACAATACTAAGAAAGAAGGTCAGGTATGAAATAAAGATCAAAGTGCTAGGTGTAACAACGAAGCCTGCAGGTCTTTGGAGTGTTTATCCTTGAAATGAATTTAATAGCTAGAAACCAGTGTAGGTGTGATGTGCTGAATACCCAGTGCTGTATTGGAACTGATCCTTGATTGAGGTGGACAAGGAAGAACTTCTCAAATTCAAGGGTGTAGAAATGTGCAGACCTTAAAATCTGAAGACTTACAGGTTATCGTATCGCAGCAGCAATCCTAAAGAGAAAATGTGCTGAACTGCAAAGCAGTAAATATTCCACTTCAGGATATGTGAGTCCCTTTCAAATAATGTTTTCTGAGAGTCACACTAAGTATACAATTTGTGATATATATTTAGAGAGAACTGCTGCAGACAACTTTAGCTGATAACTTGATCCTGTTCACCACAAACAATGATAGGGTTGTGCTGTTGCACTTGAAGCTTTTAAATTATTGTCTGCTGTTCTAAGAGAAGAGATTGTATCACGGAAGATTTACTTGTCTATTCTTCTCAAAATATGGATTGCTTGGGATAAGGTCAGTTTTGCTATGTGTGGGATTTAGCTAGAGCTGCTGCTCTGACTCACTGTGAACTAGATGTATGGCAAATGCAAAGAAGAAATAAATGAGATTGTCCAAAATGTAGACAGTCGCTGTGCACGCTAAACACAGATAATGCTGCTGGTTTAAGTGGCTCAGTTTCATATTCCAGTGTACAATGAGACTGCTGTGATCATAGTGGGTATCCACACGTCGAGCTGATGCTGTTCCGCAGCTGTTCCAAGAGCTGGGGAGACAGAAGTGGCTCAGACTCAAGAGCAGTGTAGCTGTAAGTTTGGAGATGGTCAGAAGATCCTAACTGTGGACTTAAATGTCTATCAACATTGTTAAACTTTAGAATATTGGAACTAGTAGAATTCCTGGTAGAACTGGCTGGATTTCTCAATCCATTAATGATTTGCTTTCCTTAGATAACACATAAAAGCTAAGGAGATTTTCATTAACTTGAAGAAATCCTCAAAGCTTTCTAAATGGGAAATGTTACCATTTCTGGAAGTTCAAATTCAGCAATAGTGTAGTTAGTGTGTTTGGTAACACTGTAGTAAGTTTCTTAATTGTATTAATTAGCAGCGTCTGTAACAGCTAGTAAAAAAGAACCTGAGAGTGTTGAACTGCCTTGCTTGCCAGAACGTTTATCTCAACGGCTGCAGAGTGCAGTTCCTCCTCCTTCTCTCTCCCGCACCCCAGCTTTGTTTGAAGCTGATATTTTTTCATATCTCTCGAGTAGCAACCTGAAACTTCCTTGTTGATTGGCAAACACAAGTCCTGTAAGATTTACGACATGCTCCAAGACCTGCTCGTGCCAATAACAGGTGCTTCAGCTTAAACTCTTAATAGTCGGTGTATTTTTGTAAATTAGAAGGCAAACGAGGAATATTGCAGCAGAGAAGGTATTAATCACGGTAATGATGTCGAAATCCTCCAGAGAATGTAGGGAGTACAGCTGGACTCAAGTTTCAGTGTGGGGGCTTTTACTTCAGAGAAGCTACATGGTAGGTGAAGACATGTTGATGTTTTGCTTCTCAAATTCTGTCCTCAAACAGGCCTAAAAATGACTTAGTATAAAGTGCTATCTAAACCCTTCCAGAATGGCCACAGAGGTCACTAAACAAATGTGTCTTAAACCAAATGTGACTTTTTAGACTATGAGAAAGTTTTTAGTCCATTACTGGGAGTAAGCGGAGCTGCACAATGCTTTTCCCTCAGTGATAGACAATTCCTTAATCAGCTCCTTCAAAGAAGATTCTTTCTGGGTTAAGTTTTCTGTTGAAATGTGGTAGTGAAGCAGCAATCAGTGCAGGGCATTTCTGTGCTCAGGCTGCCTGCTCAGCAGAACTCTGTGTGTGTGGCTCCGCAGCAGGTGGCACAGCCCAGTGATCTGACTAGACAGAAATTTGCTGCATGTCTGTGACGGCCAATCAAGCTGAGCAAGTGGGGATTACCTCTGGTGACTCCGGTGAGATTAGAAGGTTGTATGTGAGATGGGCAACTCTGCTGCAGGCAGCTTAAGTGGCAGAATGACACAATTTCCTGGAATAAGCACGTTGCTGGGTCAGGCTGCCGCTGCTGTGTGATGTTGCTGCTGGTGTGGGGTTCTGTCCTTTTGGATCGTACCCTGGGTTAAAGCCCGTCCCCATTGCCTGGATAGTAAAAGTCCTAATCACCAGATGAACGTGCAGGTACGTCGCTGACCGAGGCTTCAGCTGTTTTAAGGTTTGTGTTTAACCTGCACTTGACCTATTGATTATGCATGTTCAATAAATTCATTCTGAAATGGAGAACCCTGCTATTTGCAGTGTGATGTTAAGTTAGCCAGGCCAAAAGAAGTGAGAATTTTCAGCAGCTGGTTGGTAAATAGATTAGACATAAGAGACTTTAGGGTTTTTTTTCTTTTTCTTTCTTCTGAAAATGCATTTTTAACTCCTTGCTTTTGAGAGCAATCTCTAGCACAATGGAAGTAATTGTATTTTATCTTGTCTCTGACATCTTACTTGGAGGAAGTTTTTGCATGGCCAAGTAATTTCAGCCTCTTAAATGCTAATAACTTGCAGTGAGATGATAGTGGTTACTGTTTGGGTTTTCTGCTCCGGTTCACATTGTTGGAATGTCAAAACCAAGTCCTTTTTGAGACTTTTTAGCCTCAGTTTTGTTAGTGAAACAGTGACACCTGCTGCTACACTTACTGGAAGGTTGGGTCCTCTCTTGAAAAGAAAAACTTGTTTTGAGGACTTTTTCAGTCGACTGTGAAACCTAAGTTTGTGAAGTCCTAGAAGGGCAGCCTCATAGTTCTCCGTCTTGTCTTTCCATGAATGGCTGAGTGTACTTCAAGTGCTGCTTTGAAAGACAGCTTCGAGTAAATACTACGTGTATTTGCTTTTTGAAGCTGACTTGTAGAGTCTAATGGTAAGAAAGAAGTCAGTTCTGCACACCCTAAATTTGAGTGAAGGGTATCTGGTGTTGCAGTTGTTCTGAATGGGTGACTGGATGGACTGGAGAGGGCTGCTTTAACCCTTTTAAGCCCTTCAGTGTAAACTCCTGGATGGTTTCCTCTGTGTGGCCATATCCAACTCTCCTCCTCCCCCCCCTTATGTTCTGTACTTTCTTATGATAACATATTTAAGGCAGAATTTAAACTGAAATCATACATTTTAAAATAAACTGATCTATTTTCAGTGGGGAGGAAGAGTGAGTTCTCTACCTCCTCCCTCTCACATTGCCTTTAACTGGAGTCCTGCCCACTATAAAACCTCGCATGCAGCCTCAGGCTTTCTTGCCTTATTCTTGCCCTGTGGTGCCCAGTACAGTCCTTTTTCGCTTTACCCTATATGAGCACGTTCATTCTTCTTACACTTTCTCAGAACATCACAGAATACTTGGCTTGTCTGATGTTAGGCTGCCTCTAACTGTGAAGTCAGATAGGGAATACAAAAGCTACTTCTGATACATTTCTTTTTTGAGCAAAAAGGATTGCAAGAAACAATGCCACAACCTTTTTCTTACTTTAAAAAAAAAAAAGTTATTTTAGCAGCTGTAAGGGACCATTTATGGCAATTCTGTGTGATCGCATTAAGTAACAGAAATTTCTCCCATTTATTCCTGTTTGAAGCAGATTGTGTCTTCTGGAAAGTTTGAATCAAGTTTACGTGCTTTCTAAAATGAGATAGTGTTACACATGGTTAGTCATCGGGATTGCTCTGAAAGATAAGGAGCAGGAGTCCCTTAACAGCAAATGCAGAAATAGGATCTTGTGCTGTTTTCCTTATGATAATAGGGGCAGTGGTGGTTGCTCTGTCATTGGTCAGTTCTTAAAGTGGTTGTAAAACTATTGTCTCAATGAAAGACTGTAGTTTTAAAAAACAGTAATTCTAGGCTATAATTCTCTTTTTCTAAATTCCCTGGAAAAAGTCTAAATTTCCTTACCCTGGTTTTTGAACAACTCGATTTCTTGATTCGTAACTACCGTTTTGAAGAAGGTGGCTTAGGGTTGATGATGATTTTCATGCTGCAAGATGTTCTGCTTCCAAGTTGTAAGCGATCAGGTTTCTCTGTTTTAAAATGGACAATGTTAAAAATAAAATTTGAGAGGAGCAGCACTACTACTACACAAGATGTTGGTCAGACCTCTCTAACTGCTGTTAGAGCATTGCTGTTAGTTCGTCGTGTGGCATCCACCAGCACATGCATTCATGGACACAGGTACATTATCAGCTCTGTGCTCGTGCTGCAAAAGAAGCCTCTACCGTCCCTCCGTGCGATTTATAAAACAAAACACCTTCTGGGAACAGGGCAGCTGGCCAGGAGAAATGTAAGACAAAATAAATCAAGAGGTACCAAGAATACGCAGCTAACATACAGAAACTGCACGCTCTGTGGCAAAGGGGGCTGCTGAAGGCTGTGGGATAAGGCCTGGGACGTAGCGTTTGCTCCGATTTCATGGTGGGGATAGGTGGTACGGGCTCTGGCAGAGATGTTTAGTGTCAGCTAATGTGCCGTGCCTGTAGTTTAGCTGTTAGCAAGTGGGAGGCAAGGCTGCATCAATGTTTGTACTGCTCTAAATACAAGTTGCCGCGCTCTTGTGTGACCAGGTTGTTGTAATTCGTAAATCTCATTTCATTTCAGCAACAAATTGCTCGTCCTTCTCAAGAAGAAAAAGTAGAAGAAAAGGTAGAAGAGGAAAAAGCAGAAAAAGCAGAAAAAAAAGAGGAGGAAAAGAAAGATGAGGAGGAAAAGGATGAAAAGGAGGAATCTAAGTAAGTTTGCTACTGAAAATGTATTAATTCACCCTTGATTGCTGTTTTTTACAGCCATCAGAGCATGATTTGCATTAGCCTGACGACGAAATCTAGACTGCAAACGGTTCCTGTGTGGGTTAGGTTTTGCTCAGTAAATAATAGTTTTGGACCTGAGAATTTCTATTTTGCTGAAGTAACAAGGCTGGTGGAGAGCGCCTTGGGATTAATTTTGTATGCATGTAATAATTTTCTTATCATGTTGGGTTTTCTGCTTTGTTTGCATTTGCTTTGAAGTTGGGAATATCATATATAAATAATGTTGTTCTCTGACAACTCTCATTGTGGGCAGTAAGTGAATTCTGTTTCACTGAAGCATCCTTTGGGTTTGGGGAGTTTTGGGTTTAGTTTATTGTTTGCATAGAGGTTTTTAAATCATTGATATTGAGGAATGTCTGCCCATAATGGGTTATCTGAACGTGTCTGAATTGTGCTTTAACTACTCCCAGAGACAATACCAAAGAAAAGGACAAAACTGAGGTTGCACCAGAGGAAACAGAGGAAAGGGAGCAGACTGCTCCTAGGGGCCGAAAAACTGCCAATAGTCAAGGTCGTCGTAAGGGCAGAATCACCAGATCGATGACAAATGAAGCTGCACAAGCAAATGCTGCTGCAGCTGCAGCCACTGAAGAACCACCACCCCCTCTTCCACCCCCACCAGAACCTTGTGAGTAGAGTTTATAGGATACTTGGACCCATCTGGTCATGAAGCCCTTCACAGGCATGAGGCCGTTTTCTATCCATGCAGTGCACTTTCTTTTATTTAGTATTAAATCTTTATTCTTAGATCTGTTCGTAATTTTGGGGCTGTGTTAGCAGGAACTAACGTCACAAGTGTAACTTTTATTAGTAGAATGACTCTGTTAGAACCACGTGGAGGGGGAAAAAACAGCAGTTCAGCCTTTCTGTGGTTCTCTCATTGCAGAGTTAATGATGGAACTGCAGAGATCTAAATGCATTTGACACAGATTGGCTTACAGGCTGTAGCTCACAGAGGTTATTCAATAAGTAGGCCTGGTATTTGAGTTTTTGGGGAGTTTCACAATCTGAAATGGATCCTAGCGAGTTGGGTTATTTTGTTGTTGCTGTATTAGATGGCAAGAGACTTCTTTAAAAGCAAGTGTTGCTTTTTGACATCTGTGGTTAAAAAGACTGTGATCTCTGACTTCATTTCTGAAAAGGCGGGATAAGTTGTGGTGGTACAGAAATCCTAGCAAACAGAATACCTTGTGGCTAGTAAATAATTATCCAGGATGGCAGGACAGGCTTTTTTTTTTTCCCCCCTCTTTTACAGTGCTCTGCTATGGCAAAGTTTACTGCTCCTTCAACTGGGTAGTTACAGGCACCTGCTCTTCTAGAATTTGTAGTAACTCTTCTGTTGCTCAGACATTCTGCATCTCCTAAAGAACAGTAAGAGGGCAAATAGTTCATGATTGATCAGAGATTGCGGTAGACCTTCTTACTCGGTATCATGGGGCTTTGTCAGCACATAGACTAAGACAATAGTGGGCTTTGCTTTTGGTCTTCTTTATAAATCGTTTTGGCAGGGTTTTTGTGGAAAACCCAGAATAGCTTTTGAGTGGATCAGATGCTTTCTAGTGTCCTACTTTTACTGTGTGTTCATGGAAGTTGTTGAAGGGTCCAGGCCATATGCTGGGCATAATGGCAGGCTTTATGAAAAGGAAATGGAGGCTGTGGCATCTTAATGCCATTTAGAAATTTAAATTATGGTGAATTTTAATGATAGTATGTCTAAGTTACTTACAAATCATTCTTGACATAAAATTAATCAGATTTGTAGGCAGAAGAGCTTTAACAGTTAGCTCTGCCGAGGTTGTGGTGGTTCCTGCTATATCTCTTAACATGGTTTAGTGGAAATTTGAAAGCTGCTCTTGTCAGTGGGAAGAAGGCAAAGTAAGTTGAACAAGTCTTCATGTAAATAGATGAATTGACTGTGGGATACAAGGTTGGTGCCATAATAGTCTGAGCAGTGACTTTTCTCTGATCAGTGTCTTGGTTTCTCCTTCAGCTTCCACAGAGCCTGTGGAGACATCCCGCTGGACAGAAGAAGAAATGGAAGTTGCTAAGAAAGGTAAACCTTGTAGAGCTTCTGGCTTAATTCTGGGTACCTGTATTTCCAAACTAACAAACTGTTAAGCAAAGAATGAAGTTTGAAGGCTTTGTAAACAGCCCTTCAGGTTGACATGGCAGTTATCAAATACACTGTCACAGTGAGAACTCTTAAGGTCAGCAGTACTTCTGTATCTTCCCTTGTGATGGGCATTGGTGTTCCATTTATTTGAGTTTGGACAGCTGAATTACTTACCATGGTAAAGATTGGTTCTTACACATTTGAACAGGCCTAGTGGAACACGGACGAAACTGGGCAGCGATTGCCAAAATGGTTGGGACAAAAAGTGAGGCTCAGTGTAAGAACTTCTACTTCAACTATAAAAGGAGACACAATCTGGACAGCCTCCTCCAGCAACACAAACAAAAGGTAAGTGCAACGGGCATTGAATATTTGCGAAGGAAAACTTGGCATCTTTCTGAAGGCATTCATCACGCTTCACTAAGACTGTTTAGCAAACTGCTTGTTTCCTTTTCTGCTTGTTTTTATGTTGTGACATAAATCTAGAAAAGGTGACTAATGCTCACTGACCTGTGATACTAATCACTGCTGGCTTTAAAGTGCATTCGGAAATTTTCTATCAGATAGAACACTCATGCCAGAAGAATTCTTTAGTGCTCTGAAAACTGGATTCTTCATCTGTTCACCAGCAGTGAACTGTAGAAGTTCAGGTCATTGCTGTAGAACAGTTACCTTGAAACACAATAAGCACTAACCTTACTAAACAGAGCAAGAGAATTGGTAGACCCGGAATGGAAAGTTTTGGGGTTTCTAAAGTAGAATCTTTAATGGATTCTACTCTTTGTCATGTTATTCTAGTCTTCTCTCACTGAAGTGAAGAGCATCGGTGTTTATTTGCTGCAGTTTATTGCTCTTGTCCCCTTAACATACTTTGAGACTGTGGTTTGTTCCCAGCAGCAAAAGCTGACCTGACAAGTGAGAGCTTGTGAATGGATCTGTGCTAGATAGACGTTCTCTTTCATTTCAACCTGTTACTGATAACGCATGTAAAAGGAAATTAAACTCGCACACTTTCAGTACAGTGTCAATGCTTTGTCTTTACCAGTCTTCGCGAAGGCCCCGTGAGGAGCGAGATGTATCGCAGTGTGAGAGTGTGGCTTCAACTGTGTCAGCTCAAGAGGATGAAGATATTGAAGCATCTAATGAAGAAGAGAATCCAGAAGACAGTGAAGGTAACTGTTCTGGGAGGGGAACCTGTGTGCACGCAGAAATGGACTTATGTCTCATGCCAGTTGTGTGCTGATAAAGCTCTGTTCTGCTCGATGCAGTTCTCAGATACTTATTCGGTTGGATTTTAGCAGCTGGAGCTCACTGGAGGGGAAAAAGCATTTTTGGTATTGAGTAGCCTAAAGAGGTGTTACTGCTTTGTATTTTGAGATGCTATTGTCCTGAGGGTAAGCAGGCAGCACATCATCAAAACGTTTGTGCATTTTGAAACAGATTGAATCAAAGATCTGTAACTTGTGCTGGTTGATAATAAAGCTTCAGACAGGAAAATTTAAGTGCTGGCTTTTCGTTGGGTTGGGTTTTTTGAATGTCTTGGTTGTAAGTGCTGATAGTTGTAGGCACTCAACATCAGTCAGTCTTTTGTGGAACAATAAGCCATAGAATTCATAACTAGTAAGAAAATATGGTGAAATGTTGGGGATTTTGGCTTTTAGTTGTTGTTTTTTGAGCTGCAGTGTGCATCATTCAGCAGGCTGCCCATGTACTGGGCTAAGAAGAGGAGGAAGGTTCTTCACTGCAGAAATCAATACCCTTCTGGAACTGGTATCCCTTTGTGGATGCCGTTTGCACCTTTCACAGTGCATAGAAGACTTTTTTCTAGAAAACACTGATGATTCACAGAGGAAGTAAGCTAGAACTGTTAACTTTCTGCAAGAATTGCAGATCAGCATCTCTACAAAGTGCTACTGATATTTGTGTAAAATCAGTGTTTCGCCACTCCTGGCAGTGATGGCTGTAAAAGGTGTTCATTTAAATCGTTAAAGCTGCGCCTTAGGTACTGTGAACATTGACTCTAAGCTTGTAACGAAGTGGCATCACGTATGGAATCACAAAGCCTCTGATATGCACAAGAGTTTACTTGGCTATCTCTCTGTAAAGTCAGAGCTAGCCAAGTAGTCCTGTTTCTGTAGTTCAAGTCTCCCTCCTTAACGCCTGTCTGCTGATTTTTGGTTACTCTCTTTTTTGAGTGAGTTCTTCAGGGCAATCGCCCTGTGTTTTGGGACAGCAGGCACATTTGATTAAAGAAGCAGCTCATCAAAGCCTTGTTAGATTTCATTAACACTGAGCCTTTATGCCAAAACTATTTTTTCCCCAGGTGCTGAAAATAGTTCTGATACAGAAAGTGCTCCATCTCCAACTACAGCAGAACCTGCTAAAGCAAGTGAAGAAACTCCATCTGAGAGTGCTTCTTCAAAAGTAACCACTGAGGCGACAACAGAACAAGAATCTGCCATTAAACCTGCAGCCAGCACGTCTCCCTCCTTAATGGCCCCAAGTGTATCAACGGCTGAGAGTCAGATCCCAGAGCCTCAGGTTAAGGAAGAAATAAATAATGAAGCAGAAGAGCCTATGGAGGTTGACAGTAGAAGCCATCCCGTTGAAGCTAAGCCTGTGATTACTCTTCCAGTGCATACCAAAGTAGAACCTGTAGAGACTGAAATGAGGCTACCTGAGAATATTCAAGTGAAAATAGAGAGTGATACCAAAGAGAGGGAGCTGGAGAAACCCAAGGAGAAGTCAGAACCAGAGGAAATGGACTACAGTCTGTCACAACAAGTTAATACAGCAAGACAAGAATCCCATTCAGACAACGATTCAAGTGCCACCTGTAGTGCTGATGAGGAAGTTGATGGAGAGCCTGACAGACAAGGGTGAGTTTAAAGGGTTAGCATTCAAATAGCAGCATCTTAAATAAGTTGTTTAAGAAGTAGTTTTACTGAAGTGATCCAAAACCTGTCATCAGTAGTGATGTTTCTGTTCTAAGTTTCTGCTTAGGGGAAGAATTACTGAAGAATCTTTACTGAAAGTGCAAGAGAGGGAAATGTGGGTTAAAATTTTAATGAAAAGGAAACAGGAGGGCCTTCTAAGGTAGTGTAAGGCAAAAGTCTGTGGTGACAGACACAGTGGGGCATTAAATATTGAAATTTCGGTTAGTTCTTAATATTTCATGGTTATTTGCTTGTATAACCTCCAGAGCCTTGTACCCAGTTACTGTCATATCAGTCAGTAGGACTGAATCTCTTGAAGGCTATTAATAATAGAGTAGTGGAAGTATTTCTCACTCGTACGAGTCAGTGTCCGTAAACTAACAGGCAAGTGTCCTGAGAAATGGATGACCTCTCTCTCCAAAGCGAGCAGTGCCTTCCCACAAACTTGCAAGTCCCTGGAAACTTGGCCCTGAATACTGGATGACCCACGTGACTGTATAGGACTTTAAATGGACAGCACTGCCTGTTTTTGGAACCGTTTCTCTTTTGGGGGATGGCTGACCCCACTGATGTGTTTGAAGTCTTTCTAGTGTTCTGTTGGTGCAATCCCCATGTAACTGTAGCGCAGCATCGGAGCCAGTGCCGCCTGCCTCTCAGTGATCTTAATATACACGCGGTACTAAGGATAGATGTTAAATGTCAGAAGTATCCAGTGTCACTGTTCCGCATGTGGTCTGCGGAAGAGTGCAGCTGCTGGTGTTTCTGCACACTCCTGCCTCTTCAGACATCATCTTTCACTTCACAAATACATCAGCCCCCCATGTGAAAGCAGTCTATTGTACACTAATGTTTATTTCCTGTGCACTAAATATATCTGGTGCTTCCTAGCTAGTTCCTTTTTTCTAAGCATTCTTTGTGAGGAGGGCTGTGTTCGTGCAGTGCTGTGCACAGAGGAAATGCTCACATACATTTCTGCTATTAGAGATTCTGAACATTTCTTGTGGGGTTTCTGTGTGTTATAAAAATACAGCAGCCTCTGTTGGCTGTTCTGCCAGATGGTCTGAGGAGCAGAACACAGCACGAATCGGATTTTTCAGCTAGTGTCCAGAGTGTTAAATGTGTTTGGTTTCAGAGTTGAGAAGCATACTTACCTGAATGTTTTTAAAGATAGTTAAACTTGGGCTTTTTGGTGCTATTTTTCCCTTTCTTCTATCTGCTTTTTTCCAGTATCTTCAGCAGGGAGTCAAAGCCCTCACTGTTGAATCCCACTGGGTCAATACTGGTATCATCCACAATAAAGCAAGGACAGATGGACCTGCAACAACTTCACCACCGAGCTGCTGTCATACCACCAATGGTATGGGGTGTTTTAAGCGATGTGTCTGTTCTCTCTAAAACCAGTTTCAACACTAAAGTGGCAAAAACTTGTGACACGATTTAAGAAATACAGAATTTGCTTTGTTATCATAATTCTAATGGGGAAAATAAGTACAGATACACAAGTAATAGCTTAACAGCAGGTATGGACCGTTTGAAGCATGTGTCCCTAGACTATAGATACTGCAGTGGAGGCGTTGAGCAGGATAGTTGCTTTGGTAAGTACCTGTATTAGTGTACCTGGTGTTAATGCCTTCTCGTCCTTGTAGGTTTCTTGCACTCCCTGCACTGTTCCTGTTGGAACTCCCGTGAGTGGTTACGCACTGTATCAACGGCACATTAAAGCAATGCACGAGTCAGCGCTGCTGGAGGAGCAACGCCAGAGGCAAGAGCAGCTGGATATGGAGTATCGAAGTGCTGTAAGCCCTTGTGGCACTTCCAAGAGCCCTAATGTGGAGTGGGAAGGTAGGTGTTTGCACATCCCCCATGGAACTTGGGAAAGTTGATCCGTTGCTGGGAAAGTTCTGGGATGAAGTATCTGCCTGCAAAAATCAAGGTGGTGGTTGAAGCAGGCATACAGAGGAAGGCATAGTGTGGTTAGTGTGTGTTCTGCAAGCCTGGGCATCTTAATCTGAAAGCTAGAAGGGATTAAAATGTCACCAGATCATTACAACAGCTACTTTCTAAGATACTCTCTGCATATGCAACTTGTCCACTCACTGCTGCGTGCAGCAGAGAGCCCACAGACAGTTCAAAACTGTTGTACTATATATCAGAACACTGCCCATGTTGTGGGGCATCTTGTCAAATTAAAGGGCCTGTTGGTAAATTGACTTGTGACAGCCTAGGCCATACTTTACCACGAAATAGTAAAGATCCTTTAGAAAGTCATGGGATTGTTAATGCCACTGTTCTTTAAATATGGAGGTTAAAGGTGTAACTTTAGAGCTGCAGTAGACTGGTCTGGCTGATAGTTATGGTTACTTGACTTGTCCTTTGTCAAAGACAAGGAATTTTGAAGTTCTGGAGCTGGATTTTTAATTTCCTAAGTTTTATTACATGTATTTTCCCCTCAGACACCATTTATGGACAATAATGAAACCTGAAATCTGATTTGTGGCTTCTCTGGGCAAACAAACAAGGAAGGGAGATGTTTTATCTGGTGGGGTTGTCATGTAAACACGGCTGATGCTCGGGATTTGGAAAGGAGTCCTCTTGAAAGGAGATCTTTTTCAGTAGTAGAGCATTCACATAAAGAACTTAAAGGATTCAAATAGTGTTTTATCACATAGAGAAAGTCTGAGATGCTTTTCAAAGCTTTGGATAAGACATAAGAACAAATTAATCTAGCTGTACCTTAATACTACTTCTTAATTGAAACATTTGTACCTCCTGAGCACACCTGAGGCTGGAGTGGGCCCTTTGTTAAAACTGTTCTGTAAACTGGACCTTTGGACTCCAGCTTCTAATCCAATGTTCTCTTCTTCCTGATAACTTCAACACTGACAGGAAAACCGGTGGCCTATATGCCTTATGCTGAGGTCAAGAGAGCAATAGAACAGGAAGCACAAGTGCAGAATACAGCAACAAGGTCAGCATCACCATACAGGCTGTCACCCAGAGAAGTCAATAAAGCCTCTCCCCAGCCAGATATGAATGCAGCTCGCTACAGTGTCCCCCCAGGTAAGTACTCTGTTGTGTACCACAGTGATCTGTCAACTTCCCTTGGAAACTGGACCTCTGTGACTTAATGTAGTAACAGATTATTCTCTAAATACTTTGTGGCTTAACAAAAAAAGAAAATAGACTCCTCTCTGTGTTCGTAAACAGGTGCTTGGTATCTTTTTCTAGCTCCTGAGAGGTTGCGTTTTAGTTCTTTATTGCTGCATCGTATGTTTTATTAAGCAAATAATGATCTGGAAAGTGTTAGAACAGCACAGGCACAAAGTCATCAAGAGTTTTTCAACTTAATACAAGTGCCATCATACCCATGAGTGGCCCTTCATGAAGGGGGAGTTGAAGAAAAAAATCTGCAAATGCCACTGTCCTTGGCATTGCTTTCTGACTGTAGTTGCTTAATTTAATAATCTGAGTGTTTTATAAAACAGTGACATAACTGACAGTTCTTAATTCTGAAACTTTATTACTGCTTTTCCCTTCATCGTGTGGTGTCATGGGCAAGAAGAGACAAAATCGGGGAAGCTGGGATTGTGCTTGACTGAGCTGTGTTCCATTGAAAGGATAAGAACTGTCTTTGAAAACAGGGGAATAACAAAAAAACTTGAGTGTACCCTGAGCTGTTATTTCAGTCTGCAGTTCTACAGTGCAGCTTTTGCTGTTTCATTTGAGCTTTGAGGCAAGGTTAGATATTCTCCAGTTTCTGTGCATAGCTTACGCTTGCACATAGTGAACTCCAGAGCTTTAAATACAGCTAGATAGCCTTGAGGTATTGTGAGGCGGTTCCCATCAGAAACTGACACATGCACTGTGCTATTTCTGTTCTTGTCTCTCTTACAACTGGTAGAGCTGAAGCAGACTGTAATGTTTAATGTCCAATTTTTCCCCAAGTTCTCCAGCCAGCACCTCACCAAGTAATAACCAATATACCTGAAGGAGTCCGCCTTCCGACAACCAGACCCACTAGACCACCACCACCACTCATTCCATCCTCCAAAACAAGTGTGCCATCAGAAAAACCTTCCTTCATCATGGGAGGCTCAATCTCACAAGTAAGACAATTATTATTTGAATATCTGTGCTTGTTTTTTGCCCCTTCAGCAACCCTCAACATCTTGCACTCAGTTGTGTTCACAGCATTAACCTCTGAAAGATCAGGAACTAGAGGTGCATTAGGAAATAGAACATGATGCCGTTATTTGTGTTTAGGAGCATGTTTGTGGGTGTCCAGTTTAGGTGATCTGCATCTGCAAATTAACAGTGACACTGTGCTTCTGACATTCTTCCTCTGAGGCTTTGCAGTGCTGTTCTGTAGCATTTTATGGTAGGATCCTAGTAGCATTAGCGTTCTCTTCTAAACACAGATGTGAATCTTCATTCCAGAAGCAGAATGAACATGTAATGTATTTGTTGTTTCAGGGAACACCTGGCACTTACTTAACATCCCATAGTCAAGCCTCCTACACCCAAGAAACTGCAAAGCCATCAGTGGGTTCTATATCTCTCGGGCTGCCAAGGCAGCAGGAGTCAGCCAAATCTGGTAAGAAAAGCCGCTGTGTTTTATACAGACTACTTAATTACACATAATGAAAGGAAAAAACCACAACCTTTTTCTTTTTCTTCTGAATAGCTTCCCTGCCCTATATCAAACAAGAAGAATTCTCTCCCAGAAGCCAGAATTCCCAACCTGAGGGACTCCTCGTCAGGGCACAACATGAAAGTGTGGTTCGAGGTAAAGAAAGTCATGCAGGTTACAAAACTTTGTCAGAGCCTGAGAAAATGTAGAGAATTAACTTCTAGAGCTCAAACTGCCCAAATGTTATTGGAAAGCATTGTATGATTAAGCTGCTCTTAGTTTTCCAGTGTTGGAGCTAGCTCCTCCTGCGCGCATGTCTCATTCCAGAACGTTTGTTTCAAGGCATGCCAAGTTCAAAATCAAGTTGTTCACCAGAGCACGTGAAGTATCCAAATACATCAAAAGGCAAAAGTTAAATACCACGGATTAATGTTTTCATGTGCTGTAAGAGACCTCTAATCTGCAAAAGAGACTGGCAGAAAAGGAAATCGTTCAACTGCCTCAAACTCATGCTGTTAAATTGAAACGTTTCCTGTATTCTACTGTAAACTAACAGGTCTCACTAGAGTGTTCGGTTATTTCAAATAGAGTAGCTACTTGTTAATCCTCTTATTTATCAAGATGTCATGTTCTTTCAAATCAGGTACTGCAACGATACAGGAGGGGAGTATAACGCGAGGAACTCCAACCAATAAAGTTTCTGTTGAGACCATTCCTTCTTTGAGAGGCTCCATAACTCAGGTATTTTTCCCCTTGCTGAGGAGGCTGTAGCAAAATAGCATTGAAACTGTCCCCATGACCATGTTACGTGTCTGACAAAGTCAATGAATGTTCCAGAGTAGGAACTGCCTTGGAAAAAAAGAAATTGTAATACAATCAGGCACTCATAGCCCACGATAGCTGAAGTCGATGTTACCCTGATTTAATCGTCATGTTACACAAGTCTCAAACCCAGTAGCACCGTTTGATGTGATATGTGCTATCTTCCCACAAAATGCTTTTGTAGGGTAAATATTCTAGGTCTTAAAATACTTCAGTAACACTGAACTCCCTACTAGTTCTGTATGTTTTTAACAAGGTAACAGATTTCCTACAAATAAACTTACTTATAATAGTTAAATGTCTAATGATAGAGGTGGAAGTTTAAGCCGTTCTTAATAAAATGACTGCTTCTCTAGACCTAATAAATGTCTTGGTTTGGGTTTGGTTTAGTTTTTTTCCACGTTACTGCTGTCTGGTCTCTTAAATCTACATGCTCTGAGTTATATATGATTGATTTTTAAATGCAGGGTACCCCAGCTCTGTCCCAGTCTGGCATAGCAGCTGATGCATTACTGAAGGGAACTATCACCCGGCTAGCTACAGAAGACAGCAGCCCAGAAAAGTGCCGAGAGGAAGCTTCAGCCAAAGGCCATGTCATATATGAAGGCAAAAGTGGGCATATTTTATCTTATGATAGTGAGTATCTGTGTATTCTACCCCATCAAAGTCAAGGCTGCAGCACGTTCTGCCTTTATAACCCATGGCTGAAGCGTAAGTCATCAGGAATAAGTGTCAGTTGCTGGAGTGCTGTCTGGGAGATGTATTGACTTGCGTGTGTTTTTGAGGGCATGAGAATTAAAATGCTCCAGAAATCGTGCCTGTGTTCTGAAGAGTCTCTTCTACTCTATATTTAAAGCCACTTCATTCCTGTGACATTTATTTCCAGTTTGTCACGGAATCGTTTCATTTGGAAAGGTCATACAACCAAGTTTAAAATTATCTGTATTGAAATTAAAATAAATGTAGGATTTAACCTTGAACTTCTGTTGAAACACTGATAAATGAGTAACTGTGTGAGCAAAAGTACTTTTAAACAAACCATAAACGGTCTTGTTAAGGTTGAGATGTAACATTACAATGTAATATTGAAGTTGTGTTATAAAAACACTGACAGCCCGTGGTCTTACTCACTGTAGTGCTCGAGTGTCTCTGTTGTTGTCCACGTGTTCTAACCATACTCTTGTAAATTGCGCCAGCTATTAAAAATGTTCGTGAAGGAACAAGGAGTCCAAGAACTGCTCATGAGATCAGCTTAAAGAGAAGCTACGATACAATGGAAGGCAATATAAAGCAAGGAATGTCAATGCGGGAGTCTCCTGTATCTGCACCACTGGAAGGTAAAACCAGCTGCCTTCAAGGTGCTTTATGTTTTCTCCAAACCTTTTGCATCGATCTAAGGTTATTCAGTGTTATTTTATGCAGCAGACTAAAAGAACAATCAGGTTTAAATCTTAGGCTGCTAACCAAATCCATGTAATAACCACTACAATTAAAGCATGCTGGAAATAGGGCTGGGGTAGGCACTAGTTCTCCTGTTCTTTCTGGCTGCTCTGTTAGCAGGTAGCTCAGCTAACGCTCACTCCTTTCAGTAGATCAGACGCATATGACTCTCTTCCTTGTCCCAGAGGGTTGTTGCAGAACTCAAACAGCCATGACTCTCACTGGTGTGAGCTCCATGGACACACCCATTAGTTAAACATCAGGCTCAGCCCTGGCACAGTAACTTGGTAACACGCTGGCGTGTGACCTTTTGCATTCTTGCGCTGAAGCACTTCCATTATGGCAAGCAGGAGGCTTGCACAGCTGCCGTATCCTGCTTCAGGGCATCCCCAGTGTTATTTTGACTTAATAAACTGTAATCAAACTAAGCCTGCAAAGGTCAAGTCAGGCCATTATATAACTTTTCTGATTGGGGTTTTTTTTTTTTTTTAAAACATGAACACAGGAACAAAGTTTCATGCCTGAACTGTGGAGTCTTACTCTTTATGTGCATTTCATCCCATCTCTGGGTAGCCCTTAAAGGCGATGTTCTGTAGGTTTTTGTCAGATTGAGCAATATGAATCAAGTTTCTAGCCTGCGTATGGAAATTCAGCGTTGCCTTGAAGTTTCTGGTGTATTTGTCTCGTTTCTGGGTGCTTTTGGCACACGAGAAGCTGCTCTGATACTTTTGTGCTGTTTCTTGTCACTCTGACACATTTTGTGTCCCATACTGTGGAAAATTATTAGTTCTTCGGGGGGTTGATTTCGATTCCTGCCGCAGGAACAGTAAATTCAAATCCTGCCAGATGATTCATTATGAACTTTAACTAATTTTGGGGATGACGAAGTGGTTTTGGGATGGCTTTTTTCTTTGTGTTCCACTTCTCCTCAGGAGCCTTTCTTCATGAGGTAAGGAAACTGAAGTGGAGCATAAGAGAAGCAGAAGCTTTTGGGACAAGAGTTAAGGCTAATTATAAAAAGCACTTTGTGTTTACTAAATACGTTAAAACTTGCAGCACTGTAATAACCTGAATACTTTGAAAGATGATTTTTTTAAGGCAGGATGGTGTTTGTACGTGTTGATACAGTGCCCAGCACACTGAGGGAAGGCCCTCTGGGCACTACCCCGAGACAGACGCTATCTGTAATGTATGTTAGGACATACATATGTAATGTATATCTGTAATGTTGTTGTTCTGGGGTGTTTGGTGGTTTTTGTAGTTGGCTTTGTTTGGTTTTTTTTTTAAACACTTCTTTAATTTTCTAAATGATGTTCATTTAAATTTTAGGTTTAATATGCCGTGCACTGCCTAGAGGTAGCCCACATGCTGAACTGAAAGAGAGAACGGTGCTGTCTGGGTCTATAATGCAAGGTAAAGTATTGTGATTTTAGAGGGCAAACATTCATTACATTCTCACAAATCTGGATTTCTGAATCTTAAAGCTGTTATTAACTGCTGTAGCTGTGTTAAAGGTGGAGATTATTTCATTAAATGTGTTTTCAGAGCATATGTCAGCAGCTGTCTCATATGCTGTATACGAAGCTAATGTATAAATACAGCATTTTATTTCTTTTTGGAGAATAGACTTTTGAAAAATAAGAATACTTGGTAATTGGCGCTTGTTTTTTAATGAAAACTAACAGTTTCTCGGACCTCTGAAGATGTCTGCTATATCCTTTATCTCAGCATCAGAAATAGCTTGTGATGCTTTCAGTAATAAACTGAATATTCATTCACTATTATTTTTGTGATTATTTTAGTCTTCATAATACATTCAAGGCTACAGCAACCTAGAGTTCCAGTGTTATGACATGTACTTAATTACGCTGTTTATGCAAAAAGAGACTTGGTAATTGTTAACACTAGTAACGTGACACTCTGTTTCTACAAAAGGCACACCAAGAGCAACAGCTGAAAGCTTTGAAGAAGGTTTGAAATATCCTAAACAGATAAAAAGGGAGTCACCTCCCATAAGGACATTTGAAGGAGCAATTACTAAGGGGAAACCGTACGATGGAGTCACTACTATCAAAGAAATGGGTCGTTCCATCCATGAAATCCCACGACAGGACCTGTTAAGTCAGGAGAGTCGCAAGACTCCTGAAATGGTGCAGACGACCAGGCCAATCATAGAAGGCTCCATATCTCAGGTAAGTACAAACAGTGCTTCTAGACTCACACTGCTGATTCACTATCTAGTGCATCAATTCAGGATGTCTGTATGATGTGGGTGTGTGTTTTGAGAAATCTACCAACTTACACAGCTTAAACATATTTTCTGTGTATTAGAAAAATCCTGATGCTTCACCTGTATAGGGAGAATGCTTGCAAGCAAATGTGAGAGAACTGACAAGTACCAATCACAGATCCAGTTGTGCCAGTGTGGCAATGAAGTATGATGCTAGCAATGTGAGTTTCTCACACAAGTGTAACGGTGGCAGGGTAACCTTACCTGAACTTTTCTCCTTTTCAGGGCACACCCATAAAATATGAAAGCAACTCTGGCCAGTCTGCCATCAAACACAATGTAAAATCTTTAATCACTGGACCAAGCAAGCTACCCCGCGGAATGCCTCAGCTGGAAATGGTGCCAGAAAACGTGAAGGTGGTGGAGCGAGGAAAATATGAAGATGTGAAGACCGGGGACACAGTACGTTCCCGACACACCTCAGTAGTCAGCTCTGGTCCCTCTGTTCTCAGGTCAACTCTTCACGAAACTCCTAAATCACAGCTGAGCCCTGGGATTTATGATGATACCAATGCTCGGAGAACACCTGTGAACTATCAGAGTCCAATGTCCAGGAGTTCACCTATGATGAATAGAGTTAGTGAGGGTATGTTATTCCTATCCAGAGTAAGACAAGAACTTTTAATAATTTATGCTTACTTTTCAACTGGTTTCTGCGCTTTGTTTTATGTTCTTTATTTCTAATGGCTTCTCTCAACTGGGAGGGTGGCTAGAAGGACTTTTAGTAGTCATTAAGCTATTAGTTGAAATAAGAAAATGAAAACTTGCTGTATTGTAACGTGGAGGTGGGAGGGCAAATCAGTCTCGGTTTGCACTTGATTATGTGTCACACTGATAGTGCTACCTACAAGGGGTTTTAAGGGCAGTAGCTATTCCTGAATTAGAGTATCCAGATGATGAAGACAGTATGGTGAAGTGTAAGCAATCTTAGTTCAAGGATTTCAGCTTTTTCACCAGAAGTAGTTTGCGATACAATAAATCAGAGAATATTTTGTGTAAGATTATAGGGCCCTTTAGAACGTTCCTTGGGAGCCAGTGAATATTTACTATATCATTAATTTGGGCTTTTCATTGGTTTTAGGTGGAATATCTTCTGGGAAGCCAGCAAATCATGAAAGGAAAAACACGCTTACTCCAACACAGAGAGAGAGTGTCCCAGCAAAATCTCCAGTCCCAGGGGTTGATCCTGTAGTAACTCACAGTCCTTTTGACCCTCATCACAGGGGAGCAACTCCTGAAGTCTACAGGAGTCACCTCCCTCCTCATTTAGATCCTGCTATGCCATTTCACAGGGCTCTGGATCCTGGTAAATATGTTTGTGTTGTGTTTTATTTGTTTGTTTTAAAAATACTGCATGTTTTAATGCACTTTTGCTACCTTTTAAAGGCAATTCTCAATGACCAGGTATGATTTGAAAGAGGTTATATAAACTGTTGTGGATTGATTTCAGTTTAGTGAGGATTTTATTATCTAACCAGGAAACTGCAGGATGACCATGAGCCAGCAGTGTGCCCTTGTGGCCAAGAAGGCCAATGGCATCCTGGGGTGAATCAGAAGAGAGGTGGTTAGTAGATAAAGAGGTTCTCCTCCCCCTTTACTCTGCCCTAATGAGACCACATGTGGAGTATTGTGTCCAGTTCTGGGCCCTTCAGTTCCAGAAGGACACAAAACTGCTGGAGAGAGTCCAGTGTAGAGCCTCGAAGATGATGGAGTAGAGTATCTCCCTGCTGAGGGAGCTGGGTCTCTTGAGCTCAGAAAAAAGGAGCCTGAGGGGGGGACCCCATTAGTGTTGATAAGTATGGAAAGGACAGGTATCAGGAGGATGGAGCCAGGCTCTGCTTAGTGACATCCAATGATAGAACAAGGGGCAATGAATGTGAGCTGGAACAGAGGAGGTTCCACATCAATATGAGAAGGAACTTCTTCATGGTGAGGGTGACAAAGCACTGGAAGGGGCTGTGGAGTCTCCTTCTCTGGAGACGTTTAAAACTTGCCTGGATGTGTTCCTGTGTGGTGTGATCCTGCTGTGGCAGGGGGATTGGACTGGATGATCGTGTGAGGTCACTTCCAATCCTTAACGTTCTGTGATTCTGTGAACTTATTACTTTGTAATACTGTAACTTTCTTTTAGAAGCTGCCAGAAGCTTCTGTTTTGTCAAAAAGTTCAGACTATTTTTAGATGAGTATTTGTGAAGTATATTAAAAGATTTCAGGAAACCTATGCAGAGAAGGCTGTGGAAGATGCTGTAAAATTAAAGTCTAACCAGGATCATTTTGTTCAGGACTGAGATTCATTCTCCCTGAAGGATTATCAAGTTATCCCTGGTTATATTAAATCCTTTTAACCTATCTGTTAGTCCAGTTCGGTAAGGTATTTTAATCTCCTTTAGGTATTTCAGCCCTTTACATCTTCAGAACTTCAGAATTTATACTTTTAATCAAGTCTGTTCTCTAATGCCCGTCTGCAGTCTGGATTATTTAGCTGCTTCTGTCAACATATGGTGCATAAATTCAAGGAAGCATTAATATATTAATGTTGTTTTAATTCATTTGGCATTGGAGAAAATTCGTAGTACTTCTCATTGGAGGTATATAAACACCTAAAACTTAAATTCAATATTAGCCATATTGCTTCCTAAATCCTATTTCTCTTTCACCCTCAGCTGCTGCTGCTTACCTGTTCCAAAGGCAGCTCTCACCCACCCCAGGCTACCCAAGTCAGTATCAGCTTTACGCAATGGAGAACACACGGCAGACAATCCTAAATGACTACATTACCTCACAGCAGATGCAAGTCAATTTACGTCCTGATGTAACAAGAGGATTATCTCCTAGAGAGCAAACTTTAGCTCTCCCGTACGCAGGAGCAAGAGGTAAGCCTGTGTGTTTTCTGATGTTTTTTCTGTATTGTGGAGATGCCGTGGTTGGGTTGATTGCTTGCTTTGTTTTGTTGCTGCTTATAAATCTGTGTGGATGGGTGGATGGATGGATGGTTGCCAGATCTAAGAGTATAACTAGCTGGAATATAGTTCTGCACTGGCCTTATTCCTACATTTTTTCCACTAAACATTCACTGCTGACTGTTTTCATGGAAGAGAGCATTTAATGTGTGGATTGTTGGTTTGTCCTTGAATGGCATCTTACACATCATCTCCTGACAGGAATTATTGACCTGAACAATATGGCTCCCACTATCTTAGTGCCTCATCCTGGAGGAACAAGCACACCCCCCATGGAGAGAATCACGTACATCCCTGGTACCCAGCTTACATTCCCTCCCAGGCCTTACAATCCTGCTTCTCTGTCACCAGGTAAGAGCTGTTGTGACATAGTGGTGTCTCTAATCCTCTAACATGCTGAGATAATTGACCATCTTTATTTAGCTTTCATTAATGTCATGGTTTGATGTTTTCTCAGGCGATGCTTTTTGCATGCACTTCTCATTTGGATAGCAAAGGTTTTCTTTATGATACCCTGTAGTTACATTCTCAGCTGAAGGAGCGCTGACAAAGCCAGAGTTTGCCTCATTCTGTCAAGTCTTTATTTACAGTCATTTGATTATGATTTCGCTCACCTCGTACTGTATGCGTCAAAGGGTGGAATTTGGGTCTGTAAACTGTCTAGCTTCTAACTGTGTAGAAACCGCTCTAGTAAAAAGCTGTTGAGCTTCCACTGTCACTGTATGTTAAGCTTTTATTTCTCTTGGATGAGTGCATAGTCTTGAGTGGAATGACAATGTATTTGGGAAATTTTGCTGTAAGTGGATGGCAGGATATATTGGCGAGTGTTTGCATCAAGTTATGGTGCTTGGCTATTTCTTCTTCCTGTTTCATTTTGTTTCGTGGACCTTCCAGGACACCCTACACACCTGGCATCTTCTGCAGCTGCAAGTGCTGAAAGGGAACGGGAAAGGGAGAGGGAGAAGGAACGGGAAAGGGAGAGAGAACGTGAGCGAGAGCGGGAAAGAGAACGAGAACGTGAGAGGGAGAGAATAGCTTCAGTCCCTACTGAACTTTATCTTCGGCCAGGTGAGTGCACATTGCTGCGTTTGGATTAGTTGTCTTGTAGACTGTAGCTGCTCGTTTTCTGTAGCCACTGTTAGGAACATGCAGCTTGTTAACACAAAACACAGTCTGGCTTTAGCCTATACTTAAGGCAGGTTCCTGTTACGTAGCATTTAAATCTTTAATACGTACAGTCACATCTAGAGTGGTGGAGACAACTGGGAAAGGATGTGGAGGAGACAGCATCAACACATAGTTCTGCATTGTGTAAGAGTGTTTAATCTGTGGGTTTTTTTGTTTGGTTCCCTCTGCTCTATGTTCTGCAGGTGCAGAGCAGCCTGGCAGACCTGGCAGTCACGGATACGTTCGGTCCCCATCCCCTTCAGTAAGAAGCCAGGAGAACATACTGCAGCAAAGGCCTAGTATTTTCCAAGGAACCAATGGGACAAGTGTGATCACACCTTTGGATCCTGCTGCTCAGCTACGTATCATGTATGTTTTATAGGTTACTCTTACAGAGATACCTGTTCCAATATTGGAATAATGGTCTTTTTAGCCTGAGGAAAATACTACAAGAATTTACCACTAACTGATTGCTCTTGGATTTACTGGGATCCAATGTGTTTTCACCAGTGCCGTTTGAATAGAAATCAGTGTCAGTAAATCTTTGCTGATGTGGCTCTAGTTCTCTTTTCATGCGGTGTAATTCAGAATATTCAATGTTTGTCAACAGGCAGCTCAACCCTGGAACTCCCTCTATTACTCAAGGGTTGCCAGCTTCCCGTTACAATACTGCTGCTGATGCCCTTGCGGCGCTAGTAGATGCTGCAGCCTCTGCTCCTCAGATGGAAGTTGCCAAAGCAAAAGAGAACAAGCACGAAGGATCCAGGATAGAAGAGAATATGGGACGCCGGTCAGCTGTTGTTACTGAACAGCAGCAGATGGAACAGAAGACACTAGAGGTAGAAAAGAGGCCTGTCCAGTGCCCCTATACATCTGCAAATTTTTCTGGTGGCAAGTCCCAGGGACAGACTTCATCAGTAGTCTATTCAGAGGCTGGTAAAGAGAAAGGACCTCCTCCTAAATCCAGGTACGAGGAAGAGCTGAGAACTCGAGGAAAGACCACAATTACTGCTGCTAACTTCATAGATGTGATCATCACTCGACAGATTGCTTCAGACAAGGATGCACGAGATAGGGGCTCTCAAAGTTCAGATTCTTCCAGTAGTTGTACGTATCCTAGTAACTATCTACTCCTTTGCTGTCTGTCTTAGCCTTTTAGGGAAATAATAACATGTGAAATGATTCTGATGTTTTATGATGTAGTAAATTCTGGCAAAATCAGAGCTGTTTGCTCAGATTCCATGCTACACCAGGATAAGACTAAACTTACCAGACATCACGAAAAAATGTATTTTATTTACATTGGAGCACTGTTTTGTGGAAGTATTTGTATCACTATGGTTATGAGAAAGCGTTTTGACTTTGGCTGGTGTCACTTTAATGGAATCACCAGTGTTGCTGTGTTTAGGCAACAAACATTTTCTGTGATGATTGCACCTTATTCCACAACCTTTGTTTGATATTCAGTATCCTCACACCGGTATGAAGCTGAAGCTCCTGGAGATGCCATTGAGGTGATTAGCCCTGCAAATTCACCGGTACCTACTCAAGAAAAGCTACAGCCCTATCAACCAGAGACACCTAAACCAAGCCAGGCAGAGAGTAAGTTGTATCTGTAAATATCCACACATTTAACCTGCATAGATTTACCAGCTTCTTGAACTCATGACATATTTTGGGAGTCTGTGACTGCTTATCACATTTTTAACTTCTCAGAAACTTTTGTTGGAAGTACATTGTGGTAGTAATCTGTGGAAAAGCTGGAGCAAGTGTATTGGAACTGGCACTTGACATTAAACAGAGCCCCTTTACAGTATCCATGTAGCTGATTCAATGAGAATTTTATTTCCTATGTATTCTTTAAAATTTTACTGATGTTGGTGTTGGTGCCCACAATTTTGTACTTATTAGTAAAGCTTATACTATTGCAGTACAGTTTGCAGGTGAGAAACGAGCTGAAATCCACTGCTTCATGGGGTGAAATTTTATTTATCTATTCTAAAATGTAGGGTCTGTATCTGCAGTGGGGGGAAAAGTAGTTATCACACAGGATACCTAAAACCTTATACAGAGACACCTCATTTTTCAAATTAGTGAGCATGGAACTTTCATGTAATACCATCCAATGGTAGGACAAGGGGCAACAGGTGTAAGATGGAGCATAGGAGGTTCCACATAAATATGGGAATAAACTTCTTTCCAGTGAGGGTGACAGACCACTGGAAGGGGCTGCCCAGGAGGGTTGCGGAGTCTCCTTTTTCTGGAGGTGTTTGAAGTCCATCTGGATGTGTTCCTGTGCAACTGGATCTAGGGGAACCTACTGTGGCGGGGGATTGGACTGGATAATCTTTCGAGGTCACTTCCAGTCCCTAATGTTCTGTGATCTTAAGAGACTGACCTTTTGGTCTTCCACTAGGTGACCCAAGCAGGCAGTATGAGGGGACAATTCACCGCTACAGGACACCGCAAGAACCGCCTTCACCCCAGCAACCTCCGCCTCCCTCTTCCCAAGCAGAAGGGATGGGACATGTGCCCAGGACCCATCGACTTATCACCCTTGCCGATCACATCTGTGTAGGTTTATTTGCATTCATCTTTTCAGACATTAACTTACATTTTGATGATGAAAACGTGTGTTTTGGAACTTAATACTAGATCTGTAATTATTAGTTTTACTTGGGGATGTTATACAATAATGTGTTTGAACCTAACATCATCTCGTTTGTTGTAATCTGTCTCATACTCATCTAGTTCATGAATACATACAGTCAATCCAATGTCTGACCAAGATATCTCTCTCCTGTTTCTTCTGCTACCATCAGCAAATTATCACACAAGACTTTGCTAGAAATCAAGCAGCTTCTCAGGCCTCTTTGCAGCCTCCCACCACTACATTCCAGAATTCCGCCCCTGCTCCAGCACCTGCTTCTACCCGGGCAAAGACATCAAATCGCTACAGCCCTGAGTCACAGTCACAGCCTGTCCACCATCAGCGGCCAGCTGCTAGAGTGTCACCTGAGAATCTGTCAGACAAGTCCAGGGGAAGGTAGTGCACGTGTTCAGCTTGATTAATGCTCAGAGATTGTATTGATGAACAATAGAACAGTAATCCTGTTGTAGGTCAGGAGTAGAAGTATCTTTTCGGTTTGCTTAGGCAACATTTATCTCACACTGGTTGTGACAATTGCTTGACTCTGTAGCAAGATTTGTAATTGTTTCCCCTTTGCTTCTTACGCTTCTTGGTTGTATCATCTTCAGAGGGGTGAAGAAGTTAAATCACTTAGAACTTTGACCAAAGTCATTATGGCAAATTCAAGTCATCTGTATTGAGATTGCCCAGCATGTAACTTGTATAACTAGACACAGGTAGTTAGGTAACAACTGGAGTGCAATTACACATCTTAACTACTGCTTTACGTGCCCTAAGAGTCCTTATCTGTGTTTGATGTGCAGACCTGGAAAATCTCCAGAGAGGAGCCACATCTCTTCAGAGCCTTATGAGCCAATCTCACCACCTCAGGTCCCGGTTGTACACGAGAAACAGGAAAATGTTCTTTTGCTTTCCCAAAGAGCTGAGCCTGCTGAACAGAGGTAAGTGCAAAACTTGCATTTCAAACGCATCGTTCTGGGTGTTTGTGCTGTAAACAGTATCTTTTATTAAGAAGTTGGTTAAGTGTTCTTCCTCTGGAACCGCTGACAAGTTGTTAAGTGATTCTTTTGCACTGGTGGTCAAACGCGGCTGCCTGGGAGATGCTTGGGGGAGCCTGAATGAAATCTCATCTGCACGTGTCCTGTTTGTTTCTTGCTGTGAGCAGTTTCATGTCGTATCTGATAACAAAACTGCTCGGGGGTGCCAGTTCTATAAAACGGAAGTGGATTGGGGGAAGGGCCTTTCTCTACAATTCTTACTAGATTATTCAGGCTTCTCCTGCCTGATTGGCCTCTTGGGAAAATGTGGAAGAACTCAGGTTTCCAAGATTTATGATTCTAGTGTAGCTTATCACATGAAATATCACTAAGCTGAGGAGCTTAATTTCTAGGAGGTGTGAAGGTGGGGTGTCAGGAAGCCCTCTTTCCTGGGGCTATTTGTCAGCTTGCCAGATCTGCAACTTAAAACTCGATGGGATCCCTGGCAGACGTGTGTCAGTGCTGGTGTCTTCAAATGTCTGGCAGATGCTTGGACCATAAGTGACGGGGTGGATGAGCAGACTTAAAAAGAGATACATGTCTTTTAGTGGCGTACTGGGAACAAAAGTGAGAATATTGTGAATAGGAGGAACATCTTGCATGAGTATTTAGGTTTCTAGCTTAAACATTTCAGCTTGCAGTGCAAACTTCAGCCAGCAGGCAGCTTGCCAGGCAGAAGTAGGAACCCTGAGATGATGTGTAAGAGCATAATTTCTCTAACACTCTCCAGCAGAGACAATGACACGGTCACTTTTTCTGTCAGCTGTAGGATCTTAAACCCTGATACCTGCATAAAGTGGATGTTCTTGTAGAGTCATTAGTCTTGTCCCCCCAAAACAGGCTCAGGAAAGAGTCTTAAAGCTCGTATGAGTCGTGGGCGTTTGTGACTGACTGCTTTTGGAAAGATATAAATGTACATTTTGACAGATGTTCTCTCTTTAATCCATGTTGGTCTTGGCAGGACTGACTCTCGCTCTCCAGGTAGTATAAGCTATCTACCTTCATTTTTCACCAAACTTGAGAACACTTCACCAATGGTAAAATCCAAGAAACAGGAGATATTTCGAAAGCTGAACTCATCTGGTGGAGGTGACTCTGACATGGGTATGCTGGACTTGCTTCTCACTAAATTTTTCCACCTTAAGCTCTATGTAACCTAAGTATGTTTTAAATAACGTGTATAAATAGAAATCTAAGCATATAGAAGAAGAAGAACTGGAAGATTGTTAGAAATTATTCTAATGCTAGTGTATGTAGGACTGTGACGTTCGTGCTTTTCAACACTTAGAGATGGAAGTGGTTTCTGAAAACCGTGGAAAAAAGACATAATTAATGAGACCTGTTAAAACCTGACATTAAAAAAAACTGAACACTGAAAATAGTTGTCATCTCTCTACAAGTACCTGAAAGGAGGTTGTAGAGGGGTGGGTGTTGGCCTCTTCTCCTTAGTAACTAATGACAAAACCAGAGGAAATGGTCTGAAGTTGAGGCAGGGGAGGTTTGCTTTGGATATTAGGAAGAAATTCTTTACAGAAAGAGTGGTGAGGCACTGGAACAGCCTTCCCAGGGACGTGGTTGAGTCACCATCCCTGGAGGTATTTAAGAAATGTGTAGACATGGTGCTTCAGAACCTGCTGTAGTGGCAGGCGTGCAGTGGGTGATTTTGTGTTAGTCGATCAGTCAGGTGTTTACGGTTTTTTGTTGTTCTGGGTATGGTTGGACTCAGTGTTGTAGGAGGCCCTTTCCAACCGTGATTATTCTGTGCATTAGGACTAGTCATGATCACTTGCAGTGATCATCAGTACTGAAAAACTCAATGAAACGTTGTGTTTTCATTGCAGCAACTGCTCAGCCAGGGACTGAAATCTTCAATTTGCCAGCAGTCACTACCTCAGGTAAGTTTTCCAGTGAAAGACAAGACAGACGTCTCAGGAAAAGTAAAATATCGTAATCTCTTTCATTTTTATGCTTTGGGGAGTCCGGTAAATGAGGAAGTTGATGAAAATTTAAAAGGTAGTCTTCTGCAGGAAGTTTCTTGTCTTGCATCATCACCAAAAAGCAAAATTATCAAAAGAAGTTTCAGAAAAATATTTAAATGGGAAGGTAAACAAGAACTGTTTCTTGTTCTGCAGTAACAAACCAATCACTAAAATTTACCCTCTTCCAAAAAGTGTGACAGCTCTGACTGGGTCTGATGGAGCTCTTTGGTGTTTGCTGCTGAATTTAACTTGATCCATTTTGGAGGATGGAGCTCTGTGTTTTAAAAAAAATCTCATCTTTGGGTTTTTTCCCCCACCTTCCTGCCTCTGAAATCTTTCCCTGTATCCTTTCGTAACTTCTCTGAGATCTTTTTTTTGCCTCCCCTCCCACCTTTCCCTATATGTTTTCTTTTATCTCCCAGGTGCAGTCAGCTCTAGGGGTCATTCCTTTGCAGATCCTGCCAGCAATCTGGGTCTGGAAGACATTATTAGGAAAGCACTGATGGGGAACTTTGATGACAAAAGTGAGGAGCACGGAGTTGTAATGTCACAGTCTATCGCGGTAGCACCTGGCAGTTCCAGTGCTGCAGTATCAGCAAGTAATGAAACACGTAGGGAAGAAGCTAATCCGTCACCAAATTCAGGTGAGGTGTTCCAACTCCTAAATATTTATTAAAGGAAAAAAAACCCAAGAGTTTGAATAAACCTCGTATCACTGAAAATCACTCTTTCTTCTGGAAGTGATAGAGATGGTGTCTCCATTCCTTCTAATGGTCCTGGCTTTCAAAATGGTGCTGGTGGCTTTGACCATCATGAAACTCCTGTTTGCTGCTTTGTGATAATTTGTGGAAAGAGAGGCTAAAATGTTGTGTTTCTGTAAAATCTGTCCCTTCTGTTCCCAGGAGGGGGAGTCAGCAAGCAGAAGCTAATTGGCAAGTCAAACAGCAGGAAGTCTAAGTCTCCAATTCCTGGACAGGGTTATTTGGGAACTGAAAGACCTTCTTCTGTCTCGTCTGTACATTCAGAAGGGGACTACCACAGGCAGACTCCAGTGTGGGCCTGGGAAGACAGGCCCTCATCAACGGGTGAGAAACAGGTTTCTCTCAACTTTAGCAAACCAGATGTGACACCTATAGAAAGGTTGGCTGTAGACACAAAGTCATTGGTGAAAGTATGTTGGTTAAAGTTTCCAGTGTATGGGGATTTTCTGAAGGTTGTCTGTAGTTGTCACAACCAAACCCAGACTGTCTTAGAACAGCCCGTGTTTGTGACTCTGGGAATCTCTCTTTGATTCAGGTTCAACACAGTTCCCATACAACCCGTTGACAATGAGGATGCTCAGCAGTACTCCGCCAACATCCATTGCGTGTGCCCCACCGTCCATGAGCCAAGCAACCACTCACCAACAGAACAGGATATGGGAGCGAGAGCCTGCACCACTGCTTTCAGCACAATATGAGACTCTGTCTGACAGTGATGACTGAACTATGCAGATTATTTTCTTTTTTTAATTTGCGGGTCAAAAAAAGAAATCTATTTTTGACTTGTGCCCATAGAGACTTTCCAAGAGAGCAAGGGCCACACAATGAAGAATTGATGGAGAGTCCGTTAAATGCCTTCTGCACAGGCCTTGTGTCAGAGGACCGTGATCGAGAAGGTTGACTTACTAAAGATAAATATGTAAAGAGTTTTTAAAAATGTGGACTATTCCTGTTCTACATCTATTTGTAAAGAAAACCATAATGTCTTTAAATCATTCTTCTGTAAATAGAGAGTACTTTTTGCAGTGTTTTTTTTCCCTTGCTATAGTATCTGGTGTACTTATGTTCCAATCATTGCCTAAACTTCGGGGGTCATTTTGTAATTTTTTTTTTAAAGCATTTTCTCCAGTGTAGAGTATCTCTCCCTAACCCTAGTCTCCCTCCCAGCCTAACTGCAACCCCACCCTCCCAACCAGCCAGCCTAGCATCATCACCCAGTTCATGCCGTGCCACTTCATGCAGGCATTGTGCTTTTATATATTTTTCTTCCCCCTAAACACACTTTCTCAGTGGTGGTCAAGCTCTTGTGAAAATGTTGATTTGATTTATTATCTTTGTTTTAAAGACTGACCCCTTAATGAATCCTGTACATTGACCTAGTCCGGCTCACCGGAGCAAGACGATAGATTTCTTTGGACTTTTAAATTCTGCCACACTGTAAATTTTTGGTGCGGTCAGTTTTATTTAGCAACACTGCAGAAATATTATTGCATGGGTATGTTATGGTTCATTTTTAAAAAGAGAAAAAGAAAAAACAGCAGCTTCTGGAGGCATACCTCACTGTCCTGCACACTGGGAATCCTAACTGGGCCCCAAAAGCCTGTGTCGGTGTCTTCTGTTTCTGCATTGTATGCAGTCCAAACAGGCTACTTACATTTTACTGTCATATTTAACCACAGCAACCAGCTTGTCTTGAACAGAGGCTCTGGGTGGGTTGATAAATCCTTTAAGAAGAAAAACCTCTACATCCCAAGTTGAAATAAAAACAAGATGCTTTTGTAGAATAATTGAGCAGCACGCAAGTCAACTACTTGGCTTCTGTTACAACCAGTTTGAAATAGGTACTGTGATTTTTTTACCTTCCTCCAGTCTGATTTTAAAATCTTTGCTAATTACTTTCCAGTCTGCATCCCAGTCCCGTGCCCTCTAAGCAAGCTTTTGGTGGAAGTCCTTACAAATGCTTGGCTTAACTCCTAAAGTGTGAAATACTTGTTAGGATGACTTTTATTTTTCAATTGTGTATGGTACTAGGAGAGTCCCCTTAGTCGTTCATCTGTCAATGCCTGCTATGTATTCATACAGCTGGTTAGAGAGGTCACAGGGTCTCCCGCCATCCATCTCCAAACCACCTTATTTTTGTTGCACTGACCTCAAGAAGGGAATTTAAATCTGGGGTAGAAGGACTGATTTACAGATAGCACTGAGTTGGGGGAGTGAACTTTCAGATTCCAAACTGCTTTTGCATCTCATTGATGAACATTCTTTGCCTTGAAGCTACTTTCCAGTCAAAATACTTTAACACTGTATTTGTGATGCGTTGTATGGGAGGTTATGATGCAGCTGTGTAACTTTAAGCCGTGTAAGTTCTACACCTATGGAACGGCTGTCATGGTCCAGTTACAAACAGGAAGAAGTACAGAACCATTTACCAGTAGCAAATTGGATCATTTCAGGGGCAAGCCTTCCTGCCCCCGAAGTGGGAAAGGAAAAACCCAAAGGAACTAATTTTGGAAGCCTGACGCTGCAATGCAAACACCAAATTGTTTTACTGGTTTTTTTGAACATGTCATCAGAGCAGAGATGAGTTGGAGTCTTAAATCTCTTTCCAGCCTTTCTCTAAGAAGGATTTTTCTCACCCTCCCATTCTTTACCTCTGTGGCTTGAAGTAGTGAAGCTTTCATCCTGTTTGTAGACCTGTGCTCTTATTTTAACATTTTTGTTCCTACAGCAACCTATACTGGAAAACAAGCTGACCTGCCCTTTCTGTAGATTTAAATTTGGAGTGGAGAGTCAAGTTCCATTCTGAAACTCAACTTGTTCTCACATTCTCAGTGTAACAAATACAACAGGAAAGAGGCATGTACAGACAACTAACTGTCTTTGCTAACTGTACAGTAAGTGTTAGCATGTTCATCACGAAGCTTTGTGTCATTGCTGCTGCTGCAGCAGCAAGATATCCCAGGTAGGATAGTCACTTCCTCCTAAGACACTGCTTGAGTGGCATTTGCACATACAATGTTGCTGCTTTTTTGTTTGTTACCCGTTCTAACTTTTCCAGTGTAAAAAAAAAAAAAATCCAGACCTCTCCAGAGCCTAAGTTAGGGTTTACCACAATTCCAGTAATCTCCAAGTATGGAATTACATCTGACCTGTTTCAAACAGGGAGGTGTTTGTAAATCATGTTTACAAAACATAGTTTACTACAAATTTTTAACTGATTTCTGATCAGCGCTTTCACAATGCTCTCATTGTCATATGTTTGGTGATTCTGATATGAAATCATTCAAGACTTGAAAAACCCATGCATCATGAAACTCAACCTTTTTTTTTCCCACACAATGTCTTCAGTAGACAGTGACTTCTGGATTCAGACCAATCAATAAAGGGGATCAGTTCTCCAGTTGCTTTTCCTGTGTCTCCCTCTTGTTTTGCAGCATCGAGCTATGTTCATGAGAACAGGCAAAACACTTCCCCGAGGTGGTGCTGCAGCGTTCTCTGTTAACACTGCTGAGTGCCTTAAGCAACCAAAAACCAGACCTTGAAAGAGGATTGGCTCTGTTTGTACAGCTGTGCCTTGTAACAGCTGTATTTTTTTCTTCCTAGCTTGCAGAGAACAAAGCTGTGAAGGTGACTTCAGTTTTTTCAGTGTCAATGAACATCTACTCTGGACAGCTTGTGGGCCTCAGCTCAAAGTTAACCAGAGCTGGAGTAACTAATGCTGCTGTAATTAACCTAACAATGACACAGTTACAGGTTGCACCACAACCAGCTGAAGTTCTTACAAATAAGAGGTTAATATAATGGCTGGCTAGTGGTGGAATTACAGTTAGCTAAGATAGAACTGGAGTCAGGTTCTGTAACTTCTGGTTTAATTCTCCTTTACACTAGGCATCCCTGCAGGGCAGAACTGAAAAATGCTGATCTATAAGCAAGCTGTTCTTACCAGAGTTACTCAACAGTCTGTACATCTCACTTCTTCCAGCAGGAAGCCTGAGCATTCTAGCACTGACCTATCCAGGAAAGGAGGACAGCTTTGGCACATGGCGTGCTCCTGAGGTTTTATTTCCAGAGTGTTTTATTTCTGACAACAGCTCTGTTTTGGTAATGCAGTTTCACCCCTCCTCTGAGAGGGCCTGAACTATCTTTAGATGCTAAATCCTTTTAAGAAAAGCACTTGATGTTTTTGCAAAGGACATGGAGCTGCTGCTGTGACGTAGTACGGGGAGAGTCTGGGAAATGCTCTACTGAAGCAAATAGCTGCTGACCTGCAGCTCTGACAAAGGACACTCTGTTGTGCCTGCTGGCAGGTAAAAAGCAAGACAGTTCCTGCCTGTTCACTTTTTCATGACTCAGCTTTAGTGTGGCCATGTCAAGAGCAACAAGCAACCACAACTGCCAAGTGCTAACATGAGGTGGGACTTGCACTTTGCTGGCTGTCAAGACAAGGTTAGATCACTAGCACAGTGGGTCACTAACCACAGACAGACTCAGTTAAGATTTCACAACTTTATTTTGGGCTCAGTTGTTAGGCAATAGCAGCCCTTCTTGTTAAACAGTCTTTAAAATCTTTAAAACTCATTGCTGTTTCCCCAGAGAATTGTACCCAACTGATCCCTGGCTGCTTGTAGTGACTGGCCCTTGCTGCTGTTGGACCCTGTGGAGAAACTTACTTGGAGCCCTTTCTCCTCTTGGCCAGTTCAGCTAGCTCTTCCTGGATATGCTGGACAGAAGCTTCATCTCCCTTCTGTTGTGCCTGCTTGAGAGCTTTTTTGTATACTTGTTTTGCTTGCAGAAAGTCTTCTGTACCAAGAGCAAGAGTGGCATGGCCAGTGACACTGCCTGTTTCCAGAGTCCCCTCCTGAAGCTGATCACATGCAGAGGACAAGCAAGGACCACTTGGAACACATCAGGAACCAGGGAGGTTCAGAAAACATCCAGCATAGGTGCCAGCTATGACAGCTGCAGTGGTGATGGGACAGGGTGCTCCTTCAACATTAAATCTGAGACAAGACTCAAGCCTGTCTTCTGCCCTTTTGGAACCAGTTACTATGCACACAGGACAGGCAAAACAACAGCAGCCTGGCAACCTCGAGTCCTACAGCACAGACCTGCCTTCAGCACAGGACAGTGACACAACAGGCTGGACATTTATTTACCTACCTTTGTGCATCAGAATTGCTGCCAGGTTATTCAGTACCATGTGCTCCTCAGGGTGTTCAGTTTCCTTTGCCAGCTCAGCTGCTCTCTTCACATAAGAGTACGCCTCGTCATATTGCCCCTGAGCATCCAGGACAGTTGCCAAGTCATTCATCAGGACCACAGTCTGCACCAGGACAGAAAAGGAAGCCTCAGAGCAAGACTCATGCAGAAGCCTGGGGCAGCAGGAACACCACATTCACACCCCTGTCACACCAGTAGTATTTCCCAGAGAAGGTTAACTACTATGTGCCTTGTATCTACTCATCAGCATGCTGTGTGCTCATTCTTCCTAGCAGAAAATAGGCTAGGACTGTGGCCCTCTCATGCCCACAAAGCTGCGTGTAAAGCTGCCTCATTCCCTAGAATTTGCCTTTTGTTCTACAGTACTAGCTAGGGAAAGTTCCAGCTACTGTCATGCACATCACCTGTGGATGAGTCTCTCCCTGAACATCATTTGATATCTGCAGAGCCTTCTCATACATTTTTTGGGCAGCTGGGAGCCGGTTATTATTTAGAAGATAGCGAGCATATGAGTCTAGGCTCATCCCAAGCAAGAGACTGGTGTTGGCCTTTTCTTCAGCTGCAAAGAGAGAGGAGTGGAAGTCATCAAATGTGAGTCCCCAGCCTACAACAGCAGGAAACTCATGTAGTGTGAAGACCACATCTTCACACAAAAGTGGTGCTTAGACAGTATGGAATGCAACAAAAAGGACAGGGAAAGGGAGAAAAGATAATGAGATAATGTCTGCATTTGGCAGACAAGGCAGTCCCACCTGGTAAGACATCCTCGGGCAAATCCTTTTGCTTGGCCACCTTCTCCTCTAAGGTCAGGATGCAGAACTCGTAGCCAGCCACAGCTAACTTGTGCCTGCAACATGCAACAGTTCAGTAAAGCTCCTTCCATCCCTGAAGGGACAGATATGAAGACCTTCAGTCCCACATTCTAGAGGGTGATGCACCTGGATTCTTCACTTGACCTAATGGGCAAAGGGATCCAAGAGGTAGAGGGAGTCCCCCTCAGACAAAGCCAGTTAAGGCAGCCCATGCCAATGTTCCACTGAAAAACAAAGCTACAAGCTACCAGCCACCAACTGTTTCAAAAGCCTCTTCTCCTGTGAGGGGTGGATTTAAGACTATAGAGTGATGTCCTCAGTGGCTACTTCTCTCCTAAGGCGGGCAGGATCTTTACAACAATCACTGTGTTGCAAGACAGTGGAAAGGCAAATAATCATGCCTGTGGGAACCTTCTTGTTGATGGGAACTCGTCACATCAAAGCTTCCTCAGGCACTTTATTCTTCAAGAGCCTCTGCTTGGCCACCACTGCCACTGTGAAGCTGAGAGGAAAGCAAAAGCTGCCTTTAGCAGGGAACTCACTGTTTCTGAGCAGCATAGATACTGGCCAGCTTGAGGGACATCTCAAGGATTGCATTGTCATCCTGCCAGGAGGACACACAATGCCACCATTACTCTTCTTGCAACTCCCCGACAGAAACATTACTTTGTCAGAAAACAAGCTGAGACCTTAAAAATCTCCATTTTATCCCCAGTACTGCCATGCCCTTAAAGAAAGTTCCCGAGAAGCTGGCAAGCTCACAGCCAGTGTTGCCAGTTTCCAGCAGGAGGTGTCACAGCACAAGAAAAACCAGAGAGTTGTGCCCCACACCAGCTGAATGCCTCTGTCAGAACATACCTCCTTTGTGTCCCCTGCAAGCAAATAGCTCATTGTTGCTTTGTAGAGCTTTTCTGCCTGAAATGAGAATTTTGAAGAACACTGAGGAACGATGGCAGTTACAACAAGCCTTTAACAGAGGCAACTGCGGGGAGAAACCAGTCGCACAATTTGGGGCGTTTACACTGTACATCAAGACTACTGAGAAGTAAAGAGCTAATCGCAGCCCCATGGCACTGACAGCTCCTGTGTCTTTTCAGTGTCAGTTCTAGGGCTTCTACATCCTTGTGCCTTCAGGGCTTTCCTAGATTCTCCTCGGGACAGCCCTCTAAATGCTGAACTGTGATACCTGACAGTAAGCAGCATCCAGTCCCTTCACACCCATGGTGGAGCTCAAACGTGAAAGCATCTTTCTCAGCAGCATGTACTCCCATTAACCAAAACCAGGTTGATGACACGACCCAAAAGTACATTCATCTGTACTATACTGGGAGACTTATACTGGGACACCTGCCTCACAGCTCCCAGGACGCTGTTTCCACAGCATGCCATGCCTTTGGGATCCTGCACAAGACATCAGCCCCTTCAAATTCACAGCGGGGCAAAACCCCGGAGTCACTCACATTGTCCAGCTGTCCCTGCATGAAGGCCACATTCGCCATCTGGAAGAGAGAGGAAGTGCTGAGGCAGGGTCCAGCCCCAGCACAGGGGCTGTCCGCTCTCCCTGCAGCCCCAGCCAAGGGGGCTGCGGCCCCACAGCCTCGGGAGCCTCACCATGCTGTAGGTGTAGATGATGCCCTTCTTGTTATCTGTCTCCTGCGACAGCCTCAGCGCCTGGTGCAGGAGCCGCTCGGCCTCCGGCAGCTCCCCCTTCATCACGCTGAGCTGCGGGGAGAGCCAGGGGCAGCGCTGGGATGGGAGGGAGCCCAGAGCAGGGCCGGGGTGACCCCGGCGCCCGCGGCCCCGCGCCTCACCTTGGCC
>JAOXOE010000827.1:7692638-7732607 GCA_028565055.1 Phoeniculus purpureus | reverse complement strand
ATGATCTCTTGGGTCCCTTCCAACCCCTAACATCCTATGATCCTATGATCCCTCTTGCGCTGCTGGGGGCTCCAGAACTGGACACAACACTCCAGGTGAGGTCTCACCAATCAGCCACTGTAAGGAAAACGTTTCCTTCTACAAGTCATGAGCCTTCCCATTATTATTAACTGTGGATTCAGAAGAGCTCCTGCACACCAAGGAGGAGGTCTGGAAGTGATCGTAAAATACTGGAGTTACAGGTGAAGGGCTTAGGTGCAGGAAGAAAGTCCACCCATGGCCCCAGGAAATGGCAGCACTGCTGGATGAAGTGGAGACTAGCCTTGAGTCATCCGAGTTCTGCTGAAGGGGGTAGAAAAGTTTCTCTGCCCCAAAACTTAGAGCAGACTGCGTGCCACAGAGCCCGGCAGTCTGCTCAGCATAATGTAGGTTATCTCTACAGCAACCACTTGTGGTTGGCTTCTGCTTGCCAGCCTAGCCATCCATTCCTCTTCCCCTGCAGACCCAATACTCTAAATACAGCAGTTTCCAGCTCTCTGTGGTCTTCAGACCAAGCTCATGACATCACCCTTGACATCTGTGGGGTGCTGCGGGCGCCGCGGGCCCAGAGACGATGCAGCGTGCCAGGAAGTACTGCAAACCCACAGCTGCTTCTGCCATTTGGTTACAAGAGCAAACACCCCCTCTGTACAGCGCGCCGACTCGGCTGTGGGCGAGGGGGGAAGCATCGTGAGGACTCGCACGACGCACACCTCACACCGACAAAGCTCTGACACCGCTCATCAAGAGAGCTCATCAAGACTGCTCCTTGAGAGCCAAGGACCAATTCTGTGTCCCAGGCAGAGCTAACAGCTGTAGAAAGGGGGGAGCTATGTGACCTCGGGCTGCACACGTTCAGAAAGACCTGGGAGCGTGTTTACGTTTGTCTGTCTTCTGCTCCTTACATGGTCGCGTTGCCGTCCCGGTGCTGAAGGACCGTGGGCCACAACAAAGAGGCTGTGTGTGGTGTGATCCACGTCTTGCCGGTGTCGACATTAAAGCTCCTCGAGGGCTTGACCACTGAAAACAAATAAATAAATGAGCACAGACTGCGTCCTGCAGAGTCAGTTCACAGGCAACCCCCAAGCCCTGCCCACCACGGCAGCGGGAAGGAGACACCGCGCTCTGGAGGTTTCACTGACTTAGATCAACAAAGGGTTTTCTTATTTCAAACTAAAGTCACACAAGCCCCGCTGTTCCCTTATGGAAGTCCATCCTGGGTATCACAAGACATCTCCTGTGAGCTGAAGCTCGCAAACCTGCGTTTAGGCAGGAGAGGGGACAAAGCTCCGGGGTTTGTGCGAGCGTTGGGTCACTTCAGGGTGGCACCAGGGGATTCACTTCTTGTAGAGTCAATGTTCAGCAGCCCAGGACACTGAAACCCATTAGCTTAAAGAATCAGCAGGGATTGTTCCCCACAACGGCAGCGTGATGCTAAACCTCATAAGAGGAGGAGAATACGAGTTTGTGGGACGTTAACAAGAAGCTCAAAGCTTGGCAGTGAGGGAGCGAATTGGTGCCAAGCGTGATGGAGACTCTGCTGAGGATGCAACTCTGCTGGAAGTCCAGTAACTTCTCAAAATAGATCTAAACCAGCCATCCAAGAAAAGAGAAGAACGTCTGCCTGTTACTCACAGAGCTGAAACTGAATCAGCATCCTAAAGGTGAGAGAGTTTTTTCCACCACCTTCGTGCAAGGCAGCCCACAGGAAAAAGGGCTGATCCTGGGTTTTAGCTGTAAGATTCTGCGGTGAGCCAACCCCATTCGCACCTCGGCTCTTGATTTCTGCAAGTGTGTTAGCACCTGGGCACAGGCACAGGCTGGGAAGAGAAATTTACCTCAATCTAAGTGACAGACTGAAAATGTCACCAAGTAGGATGCACGAAAGGCAAGTTACCGTGGTAAATGCTGTCAGCTCGAGCACTGAGCTGCACCCCATCAGCAAAGCTCTGCCCGTCACACGACAAGCTTGAAACCCTCGCGCTCATTTCAGGAATAAGCCCAAGTGACTCAGACCAAGCGACTGTTTGAAAGTAGAACTGAAGAAAAGTACAAAATGCTGGTTTTATTCATCTCTCCAGCCTGGAATCTTTGCTTTGACCACCCAGACTCCGACTGGAGAAGCTGGAGGTAGAGCGTGCAATTAAATGCCCACTTTCACTGTAGCCTCGAAGTGCTAATGAGAGCTCAGATGCTGCCCTTATGTCCATCCAGAGCCTTCCACAGAATCACAGAACATTAGGGACTGGAAGGGACCTCGAAAGGTCATCCAGTCCAATCCCCCTGACACAGCAGGATCATCTAGATCCAGTCACACACAAACATGGCCAGGAAGGTTTTAAACATCTCCAGAGAAGGAGACTCCACAACTCTCTGGGCAGCCCCTTCCAGGGCTCTGTCACTCTCACCGTGAAGAAGTTCCTTCTGATATTTATATGGAACCTCCTGTGTTCCAGCTGACAACCACTGCCCTTCGTCCTACCACTAGATGCCACTGAGCAGAGCCTGGCTCCATCCTCCTGACACCCACATATTGATCAACATTCACAGGGTCACCCCTCAGTCCTCTCCAAGCTCAAGAGCCCCAGCTCCCTCAGCCTTTCCTCAGCATGGAGATGCTCCACTCCATCATCTCTGTGGCTCTGCGCTGGGGTCTCTCCAGCAGCTCTATGTCCTTCTGGAACTGAGAGGCCTGACTCCAGTTTCACTCAGAGCTGAATGTGAGCTCAGGCGATTGATTCCATGTCACCCCAGGCTGGCTGTGACAGCAGAAGTGAAACACCACAGCTGCAGCAATGACACAAACCCTGTAAATAGAGGGAACTTCGGCTTTGCTTGTGCTTCCTCAAATGCCCGTACCTTGGGCACAGGGATGCAGCCCTGTCAGGGTGTAGGAGGACCATCCCAAACCACTGCCTTGCTTTGTAAGTCCCACTTTACCAGTTAAAACACCTAAACGGACTCAGCACCTTCCCACTGCACCAGCCTCACGATGCCACTTTTACAGAGGCTTCCAGCAAACTTCCTTCAAAATGAAACCAGAACTCCAGATACGCTGGAACGAGCTCCCTGGAAAGTCCATCTGTCTTTGAAGTAAGACATGATTCCGAAGCAGCAAATGAAGAAGGGTGACTGCCCAGGGAGCCACCATCGCCGCAGCGAACGTTCCTGTGCTTGTGCAGCACCTGGCCTGGGACCTCCGGGCTCTTCTGCCGCTGCCAGCTGCAACGCCCTGCTGTTCGAGCAGCCTGCCCCTGGCTCCCTGCTCACTGGGGTTCCCAACACGAGCGACTCAGAGGGTTTTAGCACTTTAGTTGCTTGAACAGAGAGACCAAAATCAGCAAACCCAACCTGAGTTTTGATTAACTACCCAAATGCTCCGTGGAGTTTAGACGCCCGGCACAAACCTGTCAGGTTCATTCTAAGAACGTCACCGAGACGGCTGGCCGCTGCGTTTCTCTGCGCTGCCGCCTTCAGCGGTGAAACCCAGTGAAACGCAGAAGAAGGGAAGAATGTTGGCGATAGAAGAGCGATGGGCGAGATCTAGAGAAGCACACAAGGGTAGATGCCTCCAGCAGTGATTCCACCTTCATTGTCACAGAATCACAGGACATTAGGGATGGGAAGGGACCTTGAAAGTTCATCCAGTCCAATCCCCTGCCACAGTAGGATCCCCTAGACCAAGTCACACAGGAACGTATCCACAGAACCACAGGACATTAGGGATTGGAAGGGACCTCGAAAGATCATCTAGTCCAATCCCCTGCCACAGTAGGATCCCCTAGACCAAGTCACACAGCAACTGGTATGGGAACATCCATCCAGGACTGGTGTGTTGGCAAACCTGGGAGGTTCCCAGCACGATGACAGACACAAGGACAAAGATATCAGCAGGAATAAAACAGCATCACACGACATGCAGAAGTTAAACCTAAATGAGCAGAAGAGGAGAGCACTAGTCTCGATGTCAAATCTAAAATCACGGCCAAGCAGCTCGCAGAGAACCTCGGTGGGCACCTCACTAAAGGGATGAATCACGTCTATCCCCCAAATGCACTGGACGTGTCAGGAAGCCTGTGAGGCTGATCGGGGAGGGAAATCACAGAACAGTAGGGATCGGAAGGGACCTCGGGAATGAATATTTAAAGGACAATTCTCTTCCCATACAGTATGGGTTCCTTTCAAAAGGGAACCAAACAGAAATGTGGAGTGGCTGGAAGAGGGATCAGCCGCATCCCCAGCACAGCTATCCGCTGCTGGAGCTAACCAAGCGGCATCACTCGGGGGTTTCCCTTCCTGGGACGAGCAGCTAAAGTCCAATCCAGGGCAGAGCTGTCCCCAGACACTCACTCCCGAGTAAAGGTCCTCCAAATTTTCTTCTAAGCAATTCTAGAGCGCTCATCATGATTAAAAATTTCCATCTACAACAAACCCTCACCCCCTTTCTGCTGTCACCCACTTAACCCTAGGCAATCAGAACAACAAATAACTTCGTCAGGTTTGTGTCTGCGAGTTTTTCACCCAGCAGCCACTTTTCTCCCACTGAGGATGAAAACTGTGAAACTCCCCAGCGTAAGAATTGCTGAGCCAGCAGAAAGCCCCATCGCAGACTAAGGAGGTTCCAAGTAAGGAGGTTCCAGACATCCTGAGCTTTCATCGCACTGACTTGCATCAGGGGACCAAACCGAGCGCCCAGCAGTGACCTTGTTTCCAGACTGACCCTTTTATATCCTAATCTTTGTAAAGCAAGCAGAGAGGTGAAGGACTCACTCGTTAGGCAGAGCAGACACAGGAGCAAACTCATTGTTCTCAGCCTTAAGGTGCAGCGAGGAGGAGGACCGGAGACACCAGGCAAAGGCTGCTCTCTTCCTCTGGTGATCCTCCAGCTCTGCACGTCTCGTGGCGCTGGCTGCGACCAAGCGACTCTGCTGTGGGTTTCCTAGCCGAGGTTTCAAGGCGTGACGCCAATGACACTACACTAAAGCTGCAGATGCAAAGACCTACCAAAAAGCAAACTCCTGTTACTGATTTTTATCACTATCTCCATTTCTGTCCACCAACACCTTCAGAAAACCCAGGGCAATGGGATCTGGCTGGAAAAGCCACTGGGATGCGGGTTTGCACTGTCCACCTTGTCCTTTGGTGCTTGTTACGTGGACAGGCCACTTGGCACTGAGACGTGCAAACCCACAGCAGGGATTTTTGAGAGACAGCAACGCTCAGATGTCCCCCATAGAAATGTTTTAACGCCCCCCAGCCCCGCTCCTTCCACACACACAAAGCACTGGGTGTTCCCCTTTGATTTGTGTCAGAGTCTTGGTCATTTTAGGGCAGGATGCCCAGGGTGCGATAAGGGGTCCTGCACATCTCTTCTCCCCACTACCAGCAAATCAATCACAGAATCACAGAACATTAGGGATTGGAAGGGACCTCGAAAGGTCATCTAGTCCAATCCCCCTGACACAGCAGGATCATCTAGATCCAGTCGCACAGGAACATGTCCAGCTGGGTTTAAACATCTCCAGTGAAGGAGACTCCACAACCCCCCTGGGAAGGCCCTTCCAGGGCTCTGTCATTCTTACCATGAAGAAGTTCCTTCTGATATTTATATGGAACCTCCAGTGTTCCAGTTCACACCCACTGCCCCTCGTCCCATCCCCAGATGACACTGAGCAGAGCCTGGCTCCACTCCCCTGACACCCACCCTTCGCATATTTATAGACATCAATGAGGTCACCCCTCAGTCTCCTCTTCTCCAAGCTAAAGAGACCCGGCTCCCTCAGCCTCTCTGCATCAGGGAGCTGTTCTACTCCCTTCATCATCCTCGTTGCTCTATGCTGGACTCCCTCCAGCAGCTCCGTGTCCTTGATCTGTATCAATCCCTGGTTCCTCTGTGCTGTTGACCACAGTGTGGACCACACGAGCACAGGATCACTCCCAGACAGCCCCCACTAGCAGAGACCCCGGCAGAAAGTCTCTGGCTGCAGAGTGCCGAGGTTCCAAGCGCTAAACGAGCTGAAATAGCAAACGCTGAGCAATCAGAAGGGTTAACAGCATAGCAAACCCCTCGGGAAGGGGAGGTGTGTAGGGGCAGAGAGCTGCTCCAGAGACACAGTTGTCTTTGCCCAGAAAGTGTCTGTTTTCCAGGCACTTCCCAGAGAAGTGCAGCAAACGGCAGAGCCTCCAACTCCCTGTTCTCTGAGGACTCCCTCTGTTTAACAACATTCCACAGCCATCCTCCCAGACCAGAAATCCAGTAGCTCTGCACATGCCACCATCTGAACTGGAAACAGAGATCACGCCAAAAGGGGAAGGGAAGGAAACACTCTGCCTCCAGGTCGCAGTGCCGGTCAGGTGCCGGCTGCGAGGCAGCCCCTGTCACACCCCGCTGAGGCACATGTGAGGTTACAGAGTGGAAGAGTTTTCTTTTTCATAAAACACCCTTTTTCTCCCCTCCCTTCATTTTATTTCCACTTTGGTGCCAGAGTGACCAAGGAAGTTGCTTAAGCAGAGCAAAGGAGCACAAAGCCGGTAGGCAGCCCCAGCAACAGCCCAGCTAAGACATCTGCCGCCTGCATCACTTCACAAACAGCCCCTTACGGCTCGTGCAGCCTTACGTGAATTCAGCATCTGTTCTTCGTCTGAGCCCTTCTGCTTGTCACATTTGAAAGACTCCTCTCGCTAGCTGCAGAGGCAGCGGAAAGTATGTTCAGCTGCATGTGGGCTCACCAAGAGATGAAGGGAGGGAATCAACTGACACACAGCTACGTCTCCCCATACTGGAGCACACTCGGAACAAAACGGGGTTGGGGGTAAAAAAGAACAACGTGCAAAGCATTTGAGGAACAAGAAAGTCTTAGTTCTGCCTACAGCCCTGAGGAAAAAGGTCTTCTGGGGAACCACAACCTACAAAACAGTGAGGGTGACAGAGCCCTGGAAGGGGCTGCCCGGGGGGGCTGTGGAGTCTCCTTCTCTGGAGAGGTTTAAAACCCACCTGGACATGTTCTGGTGTGACTTGGTCTAGGTGGTCCTGCTGTGGCAGGGGGATTGGACTGGATGATCTTTCGAGGTCCCTTCCCATTCCTAATGTTCTGTGATTCTGTGGAACCAGGCTTGAAGTTTCTCTGTGAAATGTTTCTGTTTGCTCAGGTGAGAGCCCTGCCGTTTGCACAGGGCTGGGTTCACATGCAGATTTACCTGGTAGGTTTAGATTGGATGTCAGGAAGAAATTCTTCATGGAGAGAGTGGTCAGGCACTGGAATGGGCTGCCAAGGGTGGTGGTTGAGTCACCATCCCCGGATGAGTTTAAAAGACACTTAGATGTAGTGTTGGGAGACCTGGTTTAGGGGTGAACTTGTAGAGTAGGGTTGATGGTCACACTCGGTCCCAAGGGTCTTTTCCAACTTGATTCATTCTATGATTCTATGATTCTAAGAGGTAGTTGCCATCTGTCAATTCCTCGTGTAAGTGACTGAAGTGTTTCCTGACAAAACATCAAGATCTGTTAAGGGTGGTTCCCAAAATCACACGTGAACCAGCTTGTAAGTCCTTCCTTTTGCAAGGAACTGCAGACATCCCACAGAACAAACCCCAGCCAGCCTTCCTGTTCCCAAAATGGGAAGTGGTCCTGGTGGTGAAACCAAAGGGGTGCCTTGTGCACTAGGACTGAAAATCGGGGGGCTGCTGATGCTAATCTCCGTGGTGCTGACTCACCTCTCGCTGCAGACTGTAACTGGGCAAGTATCTCCTTGTCTCCATAGCACGAAGAGCTGCACCACAGCCTGGGCCCCTGCTCAGTCTTCTGACCGACCTGACCTGTCTGGCTGATGCATGTGCCCGAGCCTGCCTGGCGTCCGTCAACCTTCACTCGTGAGCGTGAGAGGGCTTGGACTGGCGGTCTGTGGCGTGACTGTGAAGCACAAGGAACGCCAAGGCCCTGCTCCACAGCAGACACTGGATATTCAGGAACAGTTTTTTATGCAGACCGTAAGATAAGCTAATGCCACAGGCTTAAGGAGAGGATTTAAAGAGAAGGAGAGTCAAGGAATGGCTGGAGAGGCAGGCTCACAGCTAGCAAAAACACTACCAGCAAGCGAGATTTCTCTTTGGGTGTTTATTATGACTGCAGACAGGGACGGCAGATCTGATTCTGCTTTTCTCACGAATCTCGCCGCAGAAGAACCCCTGAAGCAGCAAAGCACCGAGCACAGCGATAGATTACCATATGCCTGGTGACCCTTTCGTGCAACACGAGCACCTTGCCAAATCTTGGGAACACTTAGGACAAAGCCTTAGATGGAAAAAGCAGCTGGAGGCTCCACAAAGCAAGAAGACAGCAGAGGCTGGAGTGAGAATAGTCACAATTCAGAGACCCAGCGCAGGGAAGCTGCAGCAGGATTGCAGAAGGGAAGAAGCCCTTTGCAGTGACAGGAGTGAGCTGTAAAAGCAATGTTCCTGCTGGCACTCAGACACTGTGCATGGCAACAGGGTAAGACAACTGTCCCCAAAGGACAAGGCTCTGCTGAGCAGGACTGCAAGACGGGAGATCTTGACTTGCAGAGTTTCTCTCACAGAAGGAAGGGTGCAGCCAACTCTTGTAGTCTGCAGCTTTCCCAGGGTTATCAGCGGCCATTCCCTGCGTGAGAGCCACATCCAGTGCAACACCAGCCGCTGCATTTCGGGATGTGGCTGAGCTAACCTGCACGAGGTTGCGAAAAGCAAGTGAACTGGCAGGGCAGTGAGGTCAGCTCAGTGCAAGTGCAAGGCAATCAGGAATTTGATAAGGACTGTTATCAGTCCCACGCTGATAACATCTTCCCTTTCTTTGTTGAGAGAGGCTGAAGCTCTGCAAATATATCCAGGGATGAAACTTCCAATTCTTGCAGTAGTGACAGTTTACAGCAATCCTGTGTGTTCATACTTTTAAATATAGCCTGAAAGTGGAACAGCTCGTTTTAATATCATTTCCACAGAGTTTGACACATGCTTCCCATCCTGCCTGAGGCAGCTGCAAAACGCAGCGAGTGAGGTCCCTGCAATCGTTTACAGCCAGTCTGGCAGGAACCGTTAACCACACGATGCGTTTTGGCCCATCTGTCTCTCAGCAGCCACAGGCAGGACTCTGCTGCCGTTCTCTGCAGAGACCAAGCAGCCTGTGAAAGACAGGGTTGTCAGAAAGGCACCAGAGGAAGTTACAGGTGCAGGAAACCCACATCACTTCTGTGCTCTTGGGTGAATGTGCCAACAAGTTAATCCTAACGCTGCAAGACGGGAATTCTGACGTGGGCTGAACCCTGAGGGCTGCAGGGACTGACACAAAGACTCAGAATGGCCCTTGGCGACTGAAGACTGACTATTTGGCTTCTCAGGTCTCCAACAGATACAGGCCAAATCCATCCTTAGCAACTCTTTATGCCTCTACAGCACTCTTTATTTCAAAGCACTTCAGTGTGGTCTCTTTGACAAAACGTGCCTCTTCTTAGGTCACTCCATCCTTTGCTTCTCTGTGGCAAACAGCTTTGTTTCCATACAGCTCAGAAAGCACTGCCGCTCCCCACTGCCCCCGTCATCCTGCTCTTTAGACACAGGAATAGGAAAGTGTCAGGCAAAGCCGAGTAAAAATAGTTTCTTTAGAGGAAATTAGTGATTAAAGTGCAGGAAAATATTTAAAGCCACAGGCTGCACCACAGTCTTGGATGCAATGCACTTTAATACTGACAATGCTGTCAGTTCTTCCAGCCACTATAGGAAGACCCACTCCTTTGAAGACTGAAGCAAGTCTGCAGTCCAGAAAACCTGCTAAAGATTTCTGGTTTGTCCCTCTAGAGGCATCATCTCAGTTGCTGACAGCTGGGGCTGCAAGAGTGACTGCTCTTCTGAAACAGCTGCTTTCAGTTGTTTCTGTGGCATCCGCTTCCACGATCTTGTCTCTACAGCAGGAGACAAACACAGTGGCCCTTTGTCAGCAGGAAGCTGACAAAGGGATCCAGTTTTTAGAAGAGTGAACCTTTAGGGAAAATCCAACACACAACAGCTCCTGTCACAACCTCTCCACTCCTAGAAAATTGGCTTCTGGGAAGAACCTACACTGGAGGAGCAGGAGGGGGACTGTATTTAAATCACAGAACATTAGGGATTGGAAGGGACCTCGAAAGATCATCCAGTCTAATCCTCTGACACAGCAGGACCACCTAGATCCAGTCACACAGGAACGTGTTCAGGCGGGTTTTAAACCTCTCCAAATAAGGAGACTCCACAACCCCCATGGGCAGCCCCTTCCAGTGCTCCATCACCCTCACCATGAAGAAGTTCCTTCTCATATTGATGTGGAACCTCCTGTGTACCAGCTCATACCCATTGACCTTTGTCCTATCATCAGGTGACACTGAGCAGAGCCTGGCTCCATCCTCCTGACACCCACCCTTCACTTATTTATTAACATCCATGAGGTCAGCCCTCAGTCTCTTTTTCTCCAAGCTCAAGAGACCCAGCTCCCACGGCCTTTCCTCATCAGGGAGATGCTCCAATACCTTCAACATCTTCATGGCTCTGCACTGGACTCTCTCCAGCAGTTCTATGTCCTTCTGGAACTGAGTGGCCCAGAACTGGACACAATATTTCAGACACGGTCTCACCAGGGCAGAGTAGAGGGGGAGGAGACCCTCTCTCGATCTACTAACCACCTCCATTCTGTTCCACCCCAGGATGCTGTTTGCCTTGTTGGCCACAAGGCCCCATTGCTGATCCTGCTGTCCACCAGGACCTCCAGGTCCCTTTCTCCTACACTGCTCTCCAACAGGTCAGTCCCCAACATATCCTGGTACCTGGGGTTGTTCTACCAGGTGGAGTTTCTGCCCAAGCTCTGCCAGGCTCTACAGAAAGCAACAGGTCTCCATTTTCCCCACAGAGACGCTTTGCAGGTGTGAGAAGAGAAGCCAATATAACTACCTTAGGCGGAATTTGATGACGTTGTCAGTGTTAATGCCCAAAAGCTTTTAACACTGGCAGTACGAGTGAGCCTAATTTTTACTTTTCCTAGAGAAAGCACCACACATTTGGGCTGCAGAGCCAAAGCAAAGAACAGCCCTTGCGCTTCTCACCACTTTCCTGCCCATTTCTACCTGAGGTAAGGAGGAACTCATCAAGTCCATCCCTACTCTTTATTTTCTCAGCTCACGAGTGATGCTGTGTGGAAGCATTTCCATGAGCAAGGTGGCCCATCTAAACGTTCTGTTATCAAATCATTATACCATGCTGATTAGATTAGATGCTGAGCAGGAAGGTAAAAGGTTACTGAAGCTATTTCTTCATGATTCAATTTACCTTCTGGATTTATTTCCGAATCACCGGTGTTTCCAGGATCTTCCTTAAGAACTCCCATGTCCTTTGCCCAATCTGTCCATTTAATTTCCTCTACTCTGGAGAGACAAAATACATCAGAGCACTGCATTTCAGTCCAGTCCTCTCAACATCCCTGCTCAGCTGATCCTGCCAAAACCATCCTAATGCTTTTGCTGTAGCAACACCCTACAGATCTTTTCTTTTTGTACTGAAGATCTGCAGTCTAAGCTCCACGAGTCAGCTCAGATGATCTTCTTCCCCTGCATATTCTGTGTTGGTCCATGCTGTTCTAAAACACTCCTGTTCTCCCAGGTTCAACTGCCCCCACAGCCCCTACACGGGAGGAAAAGTGCTGCCCCCTCCTATTGTGCTCAAGTTGCTCGGTCCTGAGCCAAGGGGCCACTGCAGACCCCCTGCCACCGTGACCACTTGCACAACTCTGCTTAAACGGGACGTCCTTTGGAGACAGCACGTCTGAGTGGCAACACTGGCAGCTCAGCCAGCTCTCAAACATCCAGCACTGCAACCACCAACCAGTCTGCACGTAGCCAGGACCATGCGGTTGAGTCACTCTTCTGAGTCAGTGCTGGAACTGCCTGTGGTGGACCAGGGTCGCCGGCTGAACCCACCACTAGGGTGGGGTGTAAGGGGTAAAGGTACATCTGTCTTACCTGAAACACCATCTCTCGTCTTTCTTATTGAGGCCCACAGACATGAAGCAGCCAGATCTCCTCTTCCCACCCTGGCGCCACAGCCAGGCCTTTTCTATTTCAAGAATAGCAATAGCCCTCTGAAAGAAGAGGTCCATGTCAGAGAGCAAACAGGATATAGTGAGCTCAACCTCTTGGTTTCGATTAGATTTTCCCAATCAACAGCTTCTTTGACTTAGAAAATCAATTTGGAACTCAGTCCAAAAGTGCTCCCTAGCAGTGCAGTCAGTTATTTCCTCTCTCAAGTGACTTGTGCACATGGATCTGGACCGGCTGGCGGCCATGTAAACAGCAAGAGTTTTAAATACATCTAGAAATGATGGTAAGATTAACCCCCACAGCAGGACACCTATGAGAAGCGGGAAGTTTTCAGCTGACGCTTAGGACAAAGCCAGACTCAAACAGGAGTTTGGGCCACGACACAACTGCTGAGCAGCACCGTGCCTCACCTGCAGCTTCCAGACGCTTTTGCTATCACCAGAAATGTCTGTGACAGTCTCGCTCATAAGTGCAATCAGCATGTTGAGCAATAGGATGTACGTGAGGATCACAAAGAGAAGCAGCAGGAGCATGACAAAGTATCTGAATCTGGCATGTTCCTGGAAATCCAGGTCACCCATCCCAATGGTGATCTTGAAGAGTTCGAGGGAGACGCTGAGCAGCCCACCATACATCGCGTGGCTCCCAGCGCTCTCCAACTGAGCAAGAGACTTGTTGTGAGAAACCGAAGGAGCATCCCCCATCAGTGTAACCAGAGCTATAAGAAAAAGAGAATTTGAATAACCCTCACAACGCTTTAGTCCTTGAAGCCAATAATGCTGAGCAAGTCCTCAAAGCCTATAATGCTGAGCAAGTCCTCACCTGCAGCAAAGCCGAAGAGGAAGATCATATAAACCAAGAGGAAACGCAGCAGATCTCTCAGGATGGTCTGAAACACAAATCAGGAGAAGATGCCATCTTCATCGCACAAGACATCACCAGTATGGATCTCGTGTCCTCACACATCATAAACCAACCCCAGGTAACCGTACTGAAGGCAAGCTGGAAAGCACTTCTATCCAGTTTAAGAAACCACTAATGCACTTTAAATGGCTTCCTCGGGTACCAACATCAGAGAGTGCTGCTGTGAACTTACTTGCTGTTATTTTTGAATGAGTAGGTACCAATCATTTGAAACAAATAAATATCTTGTCAGTTCTCCAGTACTTCCAAACTGTTGCAACACACACCTACCTCTTTCTTCTCCATCTCCACTAGGTCTCACAGTTACAATCCCTGGCTCCTCATTTCACCTCTGCTTTGTTCTTGTCTTTCTAGTCCCAAGCTCAACACAGAACTGCTCGAGAGAGTTCACTCAGCCCAAGCAGGGATGAGACTTTTTCAGTCCCAGGGAACTCTCACTGGTTTGAACTGCTAGTTTGGAGTTTTTTATGACAAACATGTGTCAGCTGCTATCACTCGTCGTATTCAAAACCAGCAAACTAGTGGTTTGCCACAACTATACTTTCCTGAAGACACTGATCTAGTCTCCTCCTGCAACATCTTTACTTAGTTGATCAAGTCCACTTATGGCTTTCATAGTCCTGAGAGAAGAAAAGCAGTTCTGCTAGTTCCTCACACCCAAAAGCTTTTCATATGAAGTTTCTGAGTACTGACCTTCTGTATCATGACACTGTAGATCCCGGTGCGCTGAAAGCCCCGAGTGTAATACAGCATGTTGACCCAACCCAAAAGCAGGGAGAACACCATCACCGCCACATAGTTCTCTGAGCTTGCTCCGTACAGCACTGCTGACAGCAGCAAGGAGAAAGCCTGGATGAAGCTGGAGAGAGTCAAAATGAGTGACACCATGTCTCACCTCACCCAAGAGGCCCATTTGCAGATCTGTTCTGTCTTGCAAGGAAAAGCAAACACATTTTACAAGGCTGTGTGGAGCACATAAAGTGGCAGTCAATCAGACACAGTTTATATAAGCAAATCCTGTTATAACCAGACCCACAAACTGTTGTAGTTCTGTTATAAACCGATTCATGTCACAGTATGGAAACTCTGACCTGCTCGATGTAACTCGTGTCACTGATACTAAATGGAAAAGCAGATGGAACACTTGCAAACACATGCACACATACGTGCACACCATGCATCTGTACACATTTCTCCTCAGAAACCCGAGGAGCTGTTTTCCTTCCAACCGATCCTGAGCCACAGTGACAGGATGATGAAGAACTTGAGCTCTAACACGTCTGCGTTCTTAACTGTGGAATAATGGTGGGGGGGGGGGTGCCTGACCTTCACTGTGCTCCTCTAGAAATCCAAAAGGCAGCAAAGTCACAGCAAAGGCAGTTACAACATAGGGTTATGACAAGATGCAGCAGGTAGGAGAAGCAAGCGGGAAAGTCATGGAAAAAGGAGACAGCAGCACAGACACAATCTTTCCTGCTCACCGTCTCTCTAGTAACGTTAAGGCAACTTAGCTGCACACAGCAGAGAGCCAATTTCACCCATGCTTTCACTGTGCAAAAAACCTCAAGAGACATACATCAAGATCTCAATGCAGCTGTCAGAACACATAGTCTTCAGGGACTGCCGTCTCCTCCGCAAGTACAGACTCTGATAGAGAAAAATCAATGGTAGCCCATCATCAAACAAACAAGTCATGCTAGAGAGGGATTCCTGCCCAGCAAAGCCTATTGCCTGGGGGGAAAGTTCGCTGCATAAGCTCCTCTTCACGCTTTCAAGATCCCAAATTTCAGCTAGCCAAACTTTTGAGATGAAAAAGAGTCCTTATTTATAAAGGGCAGTGATAAACAAGGGCTGAATTATGGCTCAGCCCAACGTCATTATTAATGACTGCGTTAAATGCCAAGGAAACATTTCAGTACCATAAATCACAGATGTCTCTCATAATTGTTTGCTGTTGTGTACCCGTTCTTCTTCCTGCCCAGCAACCTGGCTTGTGTCACCCCTGTCACTGCTGGATCATGCTGACACTAGCGTCTCAGAGGAGGATTCCCTCCTGCCTTCCACTCATGCACATCCCAGTGTCAGGAGAACTGAATCCGTTGCCTCCATGATGATGAGTTTCCTTTTTTCCCTGTCTTACAATTCAACTAGATAAAAGATCCTCATACCTGAGCAAAGATTAGATAAACACCTCCTAGTAGGATAATGATCAGACCAGAGACCCACAGGAAGCCTCCTGCTGTGAACTCCACTGGAAATGAAGGCTGCAAGATAAAAACAAAACCCCAAAACACTGAACACAGGCAGAGGTGGCAGTGATAACCACCCTCCATCTTTTCAACTCAGCTCCATCCATTCAGGCCTTCCCAAACCAAAGAAGATTGGACCTACCTTCACCCGTAAGGGTTGATAGTACGCGATAGCTGTGAAGATGATCATGAATGACAAATACGAAACAAAGCTGAAGTAGAATCTCTTGGAAGCAAACGTTTCCCATTTCTGCTGAAGCAGTTTGTTCAGCGGCTCCAAAACCACCATCTTGTACCGATTCTGCGGAGAAACAAACCACAAAAGTGTACCCACATGTCGAGAGGCATGGAAATCCCCCAGAGGATTGTCTTCTTCAGAGCTGCTGCTCAGTGGCTCCACTAAGGGTTTCTTCAGTCAGGCTTCTCGCACTGGAATAAATCAACCAGCCCATAAAAAGTTACTTCTGCTTGGCTTCATCGGAGCATTTGTTGGACACACCCAGACTTAGGACGACCAAGGATCAACCATTTCTCTTGCAGAGATATTTTATAGATCTCATAGAGAAAACCTTACAGATTTTCAGATGCCTACAAGCAGACTATAAATAACAAAACGTGCAAATACCTCCAGCGTCTGTTTCTTCCCCAGGAAATTACGTGAAGCCCCACTTCATCTTGAACTTACGTGTCTCGTAAGACAGCGACACCGTGGAAAGGCACAAAAAAAACCATGTTGCTGTCTGAGTTTGAGTAACGGCTCTCACCGGTGTGTCACTGCTGTATGCCAGGATCTCCAGCACAGAGTTCTCCTCAAAGCTGTCTATGGAGGACAAGTCGTACAGAGACACGTGGATGGGCCCATAGGTCCATTCAGTGAACTTGCGTGACAGATGCCGGTACACTGGCTCTTTGATCTCTCTCTGGATGATGTGCCTGAAGATCTGAAGAGAAACCAGATACAGGCAAGAAAAAAACTGTAACTGCCTAAAAGGAGGTTGTAGCGAGGCTGCTGCTGGTCTCTTCTCCCAAATTATTAATGATAGGACGAGGGGAAATGGCCTCAAGTTGCATCAGGGGAGGTTTAGATTGGATTTTAGGAAGAAGGTCTTTCCTGAGAGAGTAGTTGGGCACTGGAACAGGCTGCCCAGGCAGGGGGTGAAGGCCCCATCCCTGGAGGGGTTGAAAAACCAAGTAGCTAGAGCCCTCAAGGCCATGGTCTAGGGCTTAGAGAGATGTTGGGATGAGGGCTGGACTTGATGATCCTGGAGATCCTTCCCAGCCATGATGATTCTGTGATTCTATGATGCTAATGAAGATGTGGAACAACACAAGAGTACCCAAGTCGCTGTTAAGTACAGGAGAGTTGCCTTGCTGCATTATGCAGTTGGATATATCAGACGCCAGACTATCTGGATAAGAGCAGGCCACATCTTCTATCAGCATTTCTAGGAGTAGAACAGATTTTGGTCCAAACCAGCTGTCTTGGCTGTTGGACACTACTAGAGTGGTGTTGAAGAGGCCTCCTTTATTGTTTCCCGTGGCACTGCCACTGCCAGCAGCATTGCTACAAGTTGGTGCAAGATGCTCCTACATCAAACCCCACTGCTATGCTGAGGATAAATGCTATAGTCTTCCTGGTTTCTCAGCAACCCCCGAGATTCCCTCTAGTTGTCTTTACCTCCACTTTGCCCGTCTTGGCAGCAAGCTGCAGAGGATTTAATCCATCATAATTCACTATTTCCTCCAGCTTACACGTTGGGTCAACCTTCACACCTGCCTTCAAGATCTCAACGTATGTCGTGCTCACAAACTTGGTGTTCTCCTCAGTGTCATCTGCAATCATCACCAAGGCATGGAGGACTGTGTTGCCCTGTGTATCCTGCTCCTGGATCCGGGCTTTCTGGTGGGGATTGTTCAGAAGATAGTCTACCACCTCTAGCTGGTTGGTACAAGCAGCCAAGGAGAGGGGAAGTTCACCTGAAGAGATCAGGACAGTATTTGGAAGGGAATAAGAAAGGATTGAGAAATATTTTTAAAAACCCCAAAAACCAAACCCCAAAGCAATTCTAGGAATGTATATTTAGCCTATAGTTTTCCCACTGGAACAGAGAACAAGTTCTTTCTCAGTGTCCCTAGATTCAGAAAGGGTTTTCCAGTAAAAAGTCTTCATTTCTGAGGGCAGCAGAAACACTTTCCCAGACCCCTAATGTGGCTACACTAACCAAGCATTTGTCCCTGTCTGAAGCCCCTTGGGTAGGACTAAACACATAAACCCAGAGACACTGGACACCTCTGTCTGTGAAAGGATCCTGCCATTCCAATAAGAGCCTGATTACAGGACAGTGGAGATGGCAACCCAAAGCACAGGGGGGCAAGCCTGAATAAGAGTGGCATCTCATACAGTGAGGCAACTAGAAAAGTGAAGGAACATGCTCCACACCGACTCACCAAAATAGAAGTAGACTCCTTCTTTCTTCTTCCTGAAGAATTCACCGTGGGCTCTCGCATGCACATCAGCTCCATGCTCTACCAGAAGTTTCACCAAGTCTAGGTTCCTCTTCTCTATGGCAATATGCAGTGCCGTCTGGCCTGAGGAGAGAGGCAGAACCTGTCACTCAAGGCCACTACCAGAGGGAACAGGCAAAGGGCTCTTCAGCAAAGCTCTGGTTCAACAGTTGCTGTACGTTCTGTATTAGAACCCTGCAGACTCAGCGCTGGGCAGGGGGTGGGTGGCAAGTGATGACTTTGCACAAGGTGCATGGGAAGAGCACATTGCAAACACTGCATCAGAACACGAACCTCAACACTGTCAGAAATTCAGTGTGAGGCCGGGCAGTCACCTCTGCCTGGCACTAAGATCCCCAGCGACTACAAGAGGATAAAGACAACTCTACATGCACACAACTGTGCAGCACGTCTGCTACTAAAAGAATAACCCAAGCAGCAGAACTCCCTCTTTAATAGTGATTTACTACTTGTTTTTCACTTCTAGACAGACTTTTTAAGCTTTCCCATGCAAATCCTCTCATATATTGGGTTATTAAATACAGATCATTTGTGTTTTACTGACCAAGAACAAAGCTGCAGAAGTGTGAAATTCAAGGCTGAAGGAGATTGGCAGTAAAAGGTGAACAGGTTGTTAATGTAACTGCACCAGAGTGCCGAAACCGCAGTGCTGTGTAAGCTCTGGATCCCCTCTTCTCCCTTGCGTCTGCGCATCTCACCTGACTCTGACAGCAGCATTAGAGCACAAACCTCACCTCCGTAGAAACAGTCTGAGCACGCCACGTTGACGAGCGGCCTGGGATTCTGCGTCTTCTGGTCTATTTCCAGGAGAAGCGCAATTGTGTCGTTCTTCCCATGTTTTAAGTTCAACAGGGCTTTCATTAAGCAGGTCTTCCCAGTCTTTGCATCTAGAGGAAAAAGAGGATCAGATGGGTTGTGGGTGTATGTTGCACACGTCTGTATTATTTGACTCAGAACTTAACTGTAGGAGCAAATACAATCATTATTTAAAGGCCTTTCTCAGTGCTTTTAGTCTGCAGAAGCTTTAGGATATGGAATTAATGGTGTTCTTGACCCTCTGTGTCTGTTAGGAAAATAATAGGATGGACAGAGGGTTGAAGAGAGCAAAGAACCCTGAGCAGGATTCCCTGCTTCCTTCCGACATTAACAAACACAGCCTCTGCTAACTCCATTTCTGGAGCCCTGAGCAGGAACCTACCTGTGTATTCAGAATTGGTGAGAAATTTGGAGGTTCTCCTCAAGTACTCAAGTAACCCATCCAGTGCCTCGGGGCTGCCCCTCGAGACTGCGCTGAAGAGCCTGTCTCTGTCAAAGCGATTTGGGTCCTTTTGACTACAGAAGAAAGGCAAAGTGTTAAGTTCTGGAGAACGAAAGAGAAGAGTGTTTTAGTAAGTAAGCAGTAAGTTTTAGTGAGATGAAAGGAGAGAGGCAGAAAAGTTTGTCAGAAAAACAATGAGTATATTGTTTTTGAGGCAAGGGAAAAACAGAGACGGTTATTTCCCAGAATTCTCTTAAGTGGCTGCTCTTTCCATCAGCTGGAGCTCTTCCCAGATCCAGTCTGATGTGCAACCCTGGAACACATCCAGAGCACTAAGACAGAGAAGCCCAAGATAGCTGCAGGACCAGAGTCACTCCCATCACATGGCGTGAAGCGCTCTCTGAGCTGGTTCACATCCCTCCCTGGCAGGGACACTCGGGTTGGACAGGGCTCCATGCTAAGCTGCTCTTACACCCAGCCTGGCTTATTTAGTCTTAGTGCAGATATACCCAAAATATGCCACACCACACACCTAGTGCAGAAGGGCTAATACATCCCCTTCTGCTTTTAGTTATCCCACTCCAGGTGCCTGCATTGCCACTTCTCAAGTTTAGACTTTACAGGTCCTACCAGCAGGGACAGATCAAGAGGGGACACACCCTTGTCAAGCACCCACTGGTTACGCACTTGCTGACGAGTCCCGGCCGATAGTTCAGATTAATCTTGACTTTAGGAGAAAAGTCACTGCTCTCCTTCTGATAAGGTGTCTCCAAGGGCCGCGGCTCTCCTTTCTTTCCATGTCCTGATCTTTCCTCCTTTTTACTAGGCGCAGCTTTGTCTTCCTGGACGCTGTCATCTGTTTCTAGAAATCCTATCAACCTGTTCCTCTGACCTGGGCCCTGATGCCCATTAGTGAAGTTATCCATCTGTAGTAGAGGTGGTCTTGCGGATCACCAAAGACGTTCCCCACTGGGACTAAACCTGCAAGGGAGTGAGAGAATTCACACAATTTATTCATCTACAGAGTGTTTGGTGTGGCACAGAGAGGAAAGTCTGCTTCCAGCTCCACTGTTCTTACGGTTGACTACGGGTCCCCTTGAGGGAAACATTCAGTGGAACCCTGCACAGTAGGAGTATTTGAATAACGGATAAAAGCCTTAAAGTGGGGGACAACTGGAGAAGGATTTCAAAAGCAGCTCCTGCAACACAGGCAACTTGTCTGCAGAACATCTGAAGCCCCTCTGTGAGATGACCTCACCTGTTGGCAGCAGCACAGGTTCCTTACATAAAAGGCAAAGAAAGTGGATCTTTAGGAGACTACGATCATTGTTCCTCTCTCAGTACAGCCAAAGCACACTAGTCCCCAGGTGTCCAAAGAGTTGACATGAACCTTAGACCCTGTTTGGAACAGGGTGCTTTGCGCATTACACTGTTTGTGCAAGGAAAACAGCACAAGTTACGTTACACTGCTGCAATCTCCTGCATTTCATCCTGGGGCAGAATGAGTGGGATCTCCCCAGTGTTTGGAGCTGGTGACTCTCCATGCAAGCACAGACTTTGAATTTCCATCTCCACGGCACAGGCAAATGCACACCCCAGCTGCCCTGTGGACACTCGCAGCCTCAACAGAGCACAGCTCTCCTAGGAGCAAAGCTGGACCCCAGAAAGCACCAACATTCATCAGAGCACCCAGCCAGCCTGCTTCCATCTTCTAGTCTAAGTCCTGTACTCCTTTCTGACTCTTCTGAGGCATCTCTTCGTGTATATATGTATCTGGATACATCTCAGATCCACACCCAGCCCAGCATATGACTGCAGATTCACACACACAGACTGTGAGGCAGCAAGGAAACGTCCACGATTACCAACCTGAAGCAGAGCTTTTTATAACAACTCCGTCTTACTGACACAAACTCCCTCCAAATGGTTAACAGGTTTTCTCTGAAGAGAAATCTCCCTTGCTGGGACTACAGCCAGACTCCATAGCCTGTACCAGCAAAGAAGTAAATTGACAAAGCATCAGCATTCTGGCTTAGATTAGGATGTGGAATAACATACTTCTAGGCAGAAAACACGCGCTAAATATCTTTACGCAGCTCTCAGCAAGAATTCCAAGGGCTGATTTCAAGACGAACCATTACGATAGTTCAGCCATTCAGTTTAGTCTGCGCTCTAATGACAAACATTCCCCTGCACACACAGGCATGCACCCTATGAGCCCCTTTCAGCCTTATTTCCTCCCCCCAAACACTTACTGGTACATCTGCTGATCCTTTAGAGGGCTATTTGTACTTCCGTAATAGTTTGCTTCTGCTTTTCTGTCTTCCTTTCCCCAAAATCATTTCTCAGCTGCAGTTTCCATCTCGCCACCGTGCTCGAGAGTTATTTATTGTCAGTCTTGTACAGACAGACCGTCTGGTTTAAAAGCAAGAGCAGAACGGTCCTATAAAGAAGGACCCTATAATGCAAACATCCCCTTTGTGCACCCCTGGGAAACACAGGGAGAAGTCTCTGTCTGTCACCTCAACTTTCTACTCCTGTACTCAAAAGCTGAGTAGTTTCTTGCTGTGACTTTACCAAGCCATTTTGAGCAGCGCAGCACAAAAAAAGCCCTGCTGTCAAAAGAAGAGCAGCACAGCACTTACCCCAAGTTGCTGCAAGCTCCACCCAAGGACTGATCTGACAAGAAGTTCCAACGGATCCTTTGCAGGGTAAATAATCATTCAGTAGAAACCAAGTCAAATACCAACAAGTGTTAACAAGCATGAAAGTAGATCCCAAATAATTTATATCCATGGGTGAGAGTCCTCTTCTGCAGAGGAGCCCATGCTCATGGCAGCAGTCTGTGAATGCCACATTGCTGAACTCCTAGTTGGTGGTGGTCCATGAGAGAATCCAAGCTGCCTGCAAGAAGGAATAACCATGGATTACCGTTATTTACTCAACTGTATGGCTTTTGCAAAGTGAAGAAGGGTTTGCACAGGAAATGACTAGATAGATTTCTCAGCAAAAGAGAACCAATGAGTGCGGTGCTCTTATATGGGAAAGCTGGCTGGCTATTGCAAATTCATAATGTTTAACCCCTGCCTGCACGTATAGGTGCAATGTCTCATGGCTTTCAACAACAGCCTTCTCAGATCTCAAGGGAGGTGGCTCATTTGACTCTGAGAGTGTTAGAGCCCGCAGTTTAGTTGTGAGGTCTGTCACAAGGCTCTCTCAGTTGGCCCCAAGACAAGCAAGGATGCATCAAAACCTTTGAGGGTAGCTGTTTCTGTGGGAAAAGGGTTCTCACACAACCACACGCCCCATTACAAGGCACCGCTAACTGTGTGTGTCAATAAACTACCCACAATGTTACCCTACAAAGTCCACCGTCAGCTGCTACTGCACAAAGCAGCCCCAGTTCCAAAACACTGAGGCCACCAGTTACTTAATTTGCCACTAGTGCCCATTTCTTAATGGATTGGTTTGCCAAAGGAACACAAGTCTCTCAGAGGCAGCTTCTGGGAGCCAGAATGGGACATCCCTGCTGCTATCGTTGAGACCATGCACACGCACTAATACTGCTTCCCTTATCACTCACAAAGCAGGACCCCTGGGAAACAGAGGATGTCAGCCCACAGCAAAAGTGCTGGTTTTTTTCAATCTCCCTCACTCCTAACAGAACCAAGGCCTCGAGGAAGCAACATGATCACCATTTCCTACAGCATCAGCACAGGATGCCTTCAGCACCCTCAGACTCAACAGCCTTCCCTGGCACAGCACTGCCGCAGGAAGATTCTTGCGTGTATACTCTGTAGAGAACTGGTGGCTTACAAAGCCATCTATGCAATCTAGGGCTCATCTGGAGAACCTTATTAACAAACAAAACGGTACAGAGCTCTTCTAATCGACAGCCTGACAGCAGGGGCACATTCCATGAGAAATTTCCAGTGTTTACATAACCACTGGTCCAGAAACATCGAGCAGGGGTGTCACATCATGACACACTGAACTCTGGCTGCGACTTTATTCTTCCAAACCTGCCAGAACCAAAAGAGAGCTGAATGCAAACCCCATCTGACAGCTCTGCAGGATGATGTGACGCTTCCTGGAATCTGGTCGTCACCCATAGAAACATTCCCAGATGGCTTCTACTTTGAGTCAGATGCGGGCTGTGAGACGACCTCCCTATAAATACTCCCATTAAATGGCAGGGAGCCTTTTCCTCGTTCATGGTTTTGAAACATTCCCATGTTTCAAAATTAAGCTGATCCAGGAACAACACGAAGCTACTTATTCTTTCCAGGCTTAACGATTCGCCAGGACCCACAGAACAGCCCATAAAGAACAAAGATCTGCAGATAAATGCAAGAGCAGATCTCGTATCTCACATCCCTCATTCCAGCCTTGCACCCATTTAGTTTGTTTACACTGAATGTTCTGTGATATCATCAGACACAGATTCAGTCCCAGGAGGTTAGCTCAGACTTAGGGATTTAAATCTTCTTGGGCTTTTCCCCAGCTCTAATGGGAGTCATCCCACCATTCTAGCCAAGGAAGGAAATCAGCCCACTAACAGGCATCATAACAGAGCTCTTGCTGCACATCTGGTTTCAATAACTTACAGAAGGGAAAGAGAATGTGCAGCTTGCTGGGAAAAGAACTGCTGCCAGCTGAGAGGTCACCACAGCAAAACACAACCATGGAGCTGTTGGGGGAACACAGAGCGCTTGGTATGTGCACACACATGCGCACACACTCTCGCACAGAGCACACAATGCTAAACACTTGCACTTCCTTCGCAGAGAAGGGAGAGGGAAGCAAGACAGAACAAAAAAAAGACAAGATGTGCACAAATGTTCGCTCCTGGGGCAGCGTTACGAGGTCACTAATGGGATTAGGTCACTGCCGTGCACCAGCCAGCTGAGCTGGTTATGCTGCTTAACAAGCATCCCACCACCAACACGTAAAACCCTGAGAGCTGTCAGGACTCCGGAGGAAAACGTCCAAAGCAGCACACAGGGAGAAGAAAAGCTGCAATTTAATTTCACCTCCCTGCAAGCCTGAATCTTCAAAAGCAATGTGTGAGCCTCTTGGGGCTTTTATTTGGGAGAACAAGAAGGAATCTTGCAATGGCTCAGAACTTATTTTACTGATGAAAACGTGGTGCTAAACTTCTTCTGACAGAAGAGGAAGACTCCGTGGAAACTTTAAATCTGGGAGGAGAGAAAAATCAAACTCTTAAATACTAAGTGAAATTTTAAAGTCAATGCAATACTTCTCATGTAATGATCACAGAATCACAGAACACTAGGGATTGGAAGGGACCTCACAAGATCATCTAGTCCAATCCCCCTGCCAGAGCAGGATCCCCTAGATCAAATCACACAGGAATGATATTGTCACATACATTAATAATTAGAATGATGATATAATTCGAAAAATGAAAAGGCACAGTCATTCATGGTAGAAGAAACAACGAGCAGAACCTGCTTAAACAGAAGGCAAAAGGAATCACAAAGTAAATTACACTGGGGAAAGAAGGAAACAAACCCATTTCCTAAACACGTCCTCTCTGTTCACCTAAGGGCCCATTTTAACCAAATCCTGAGGAACACCACAGAGTTATGATTAAGACCACATCTTCTGTATGCTGTAAGGAGAAGACTAAAGGCACTTATGTGTGCCTCTAATTGAATTGCAGCATTGATCTGAAACCACTCTAAGAAACAGCAGCTCAGGATCCTCTTCCCAGGAGCAGGAAAGCCTGTATGCAAGGGCGGACCATTAAAATTCTCTCCAAAACAACAGTTACGTCAGCGCTTCACCCAAACCTCACTAAAGACACAGGGTTAAGAACAATTTCTTTCTCTTAAAAGTGCACTTTCACACTTGGGAAAACGCCAAGTGTTTTTGCAAGGGCAGACTTCTTTTTCATGCAACCTACATAGAACCCACAGTAATGAATTTCAGCAGCCTCATTTGTTACTGTTCCACAGATGGAATCACAGAATATTAGGGATTGGAAGGGACCTCAAAAGATCATCCATTCCAATCCCCCGGCCACAGCAGGATTGCCTAGATCCAGACGCACAGGAACATAGCCAGGTGGGTTTTAAGTGTCTCCAGAGAAGGAGACTCCACAACCTCCTTGCGCAGCCCCTTCCAGGGCTCTGTCACCCTCACTGGGAAGAAGTCCCTTCTCATATTGATGTGGAACCTCCTCTGTTCCAGCTGATGCCTGTTGCTCCTTGTCCTATCATTAGATGCCCCTGAGCAAAGCCTGGCTCCATCCTTCTGGCACCCACCCTTTCCATATTTATCAATGTTAGTAGGGCCACCCCTCAAAGACTCCTTTTTTTCCAAGCTAAAGAGACCCAGCTCCCTCAGCCTTTCCTCATCAGGGAGATGTTCCACTCCATCATCTTTGTGGGTCTGTGAATCTGGTACCTCTGGAGACCCCAGCCAGGGCTCAGTCTAACTCGCAAAGAGTGTTAGATACAATCCCTTGTCAGAACTTGTCCAATAGCCCTGGGGACTTCATTAATTTACGTAAAGGTATTTCTATAAATACTAGACTTACATCATCATATTTAAAGGCTTCTCTCTATGCTTTTCTCAGGCTGTTGAAGGAACCATCCGCTTCTCTTATTCCTTAAATGGAAGTATCTTTCATCTCGATGTATGCCTTTCTGTAGGATCACAGCCTGTAGGAATAGCTCCGCTGACAATCAAACAGGAAATCCGACGGCAACCGAGCACTTCTGTGGAGAAACAGTGACATCCAGTGGTTACTGCGGAAACCTGACCTCCAGCTGCTGCTGGAAACGGCCTCCACAGGAGACTTCCCAAACCGCAGGCTCACGGCTGCTTGCAGGGACCATCCACAGGCTGGGACGCCCCGAGTGCCAGCAGAGCCACTGGTTCAACACAGGTTTGGCTCAGGCTGAATAAAGCTGGAGCGAGCAGGCACCGGAAAGCTGGTGAAGACTCACTCTGCTACACACTGCCTCCCCAGGGGCCCTGCTCTGGCCAGCCAGGTCAAACACACAGTCCAGAGCTCTGCACAAAGCCTGGGCACCACAGCGAGTTTGAGCAGCGCTCCTGCCATGGCTCTTGTCAAGTAAGCAACCGGGGAAAAGCCACCTGCCATGGACACGTCTCTGAAAAGCCACACCTGCACCCTGCACTGCCTCACCAGTTGGCATCTGCAACTGGTACCACACAGCACAGCTTCATTATTCAAACTTGAAACAGGATGTCTCTTAATTGTGAGCTAGGGAACATAGAGCAGCTGGTTCTACCACAGAAGAGACGAGCAGGAAAAGGTAAGTGATGTGAATTTACCCAGAGCTGTGTCTCCTCTGGACTGTAAAATGCTCAGGGCATTTCCACACTAACAAATAAAGGAGGGGATAATAGACACCCAGTCAGAAGCGACAGACCCAGACAGAAGATGGAGCTGCAAGAGAGCTCTGCAAGTCTTGTCCACCCCTCCCTAGTCAGGCTACCTACAGCTGGTTGCCCAGAACCACGTCCAGATGACTTTTGAGTCCTGACAGCCTCTCCGGGCTGCCTGCCTATGCAGATGAACTGGAAAACACAACTGGTTAATCAGTTAAACTGCAAAGAGTGTAAAAACAAGGAAAAAGCAACTGCAAGAAAAACCACATAACCTAAGGAAGGTCTCTCTTACAGCAGGAACAGCTATTTTTTATAGAACTTTAGATTTCTGTCAGCACAGCAGAGAACCCAGCCCTGCCGGGGGGAAATAAAGTCACAGATCATGGCTGTAACCATTAAACCCACCTTCAACTTCATTACAACAGGCACTTCTCTGTGAAAACAGCACAGTAACATTTCAGCAACAACTACCCTCTTGCTAATACCAGTGTGTCACTCACCAGAGATGCATGGTGACATAAAAGCAGTGGAAAAACTGAGAACAGGCAGACACATTATTAAACCCACCTTCTAACATCTGCCACCTCAGCTAACCCCACCTACAAAGTTTCCTTAACCCACCCCATTAAAAAGGGGTAACACAGATTTCACCCCAACTTTAGACTGGATAAACAAAACCCTTTAAATCAAGTTGACTCACTGTCACCCAGTGTTTTGGGCAGTTTCCACTAGAGCTCATACAGCAACCAACCCCACTACCATTCCCCAGATCCCATACCCAGTGTAATTTCAACCCCCACGCAGTCCCAAGTTGCTCCCCCCATGAACTTTGCAGTTGCTCAGGTACCTCTCCTGCTTCCCAGAGCAGACTAAATTAGTGTTGTGTGCAATGACATTGAATCCCTTCGGTCTGAAAACAGTGAAAACAAATCCACAAGATGCAGAAAATCCACCCCCACCCCACCATACTGACATTCACACCCCTTTATGCAGTTTGTAGTGTTCTGGGGCATCTAGCAGAGCATGTTACCCACCCAGGAACGAGAGTGGTGGTGAACTCTAAGAAGAAATAACATGGATTACTGCTTAATTTAATACTTTAATCGAGGTCCATTTCATCTACAGGGTCCTCATGACACATGCAAAGAGGCTCAGGCTGCAAAGGAGCAAAGTTAAAGCAAGCACTTAAAATACACTGGTTTTACTGGCTTCATCAGAGACAGACCACAGGTGATGTGCAACAGAAAACTTTATTAGCATTTCAGCACAGTTGTTCAGCAGTTACATTAACCTTGCTTAATGTTTACTTAGTATTAAGACATCAAAGAACTACAGTGCAAACACAAGTGCTATTGGCCATCTTGCTGTCAAACAAGATGCACGGGAACTTAGCAGCCACCCCTCAGGCGCAGCACCAAGTGCAGGGTGGATTCCTTCTGGATGTTGTAGTCAGAAAGGGTGCGCCCATCTTCCAGCTGCTTGCCAGCGAAGATCAGCCTCTGCTGGTCAGGGGGAATGCCTTCCTTGTCCTGGATCTTGGCCTTCACATTCTCAATGGTGTCACTGGGTTCAACCTCGAGAGTGATGGTCTTCCCAGTCAGGGTCTTCACAAAGATCTGCATGCCACCCCTCAGGCGCAGCACAAGGTGGAGAGTAGACTCCTTCTGGATGTTGTAGTCAGACAGGGTGCGCCCGTCTTCCAGCTGCTTCCCAGCGAAGATCAGCCTCTGCTGGTCAGGGGGAATGCCTTCCTTGTCCTGGATCTTGGCTTTCACATTCTCAATGGTGTCACTGGGCTCAACCTCGAGGGTTATGGTCTTCCCAGTCAGGGTCTTCACAAAGATCTGCATGTTTAACTGCAAAACATACATGAATTCCACTTTTAGTTAATATTCCACTTAAAGGCAATATCACCTTTAGTGACCTCTAAAAGCATTCTCCGCCACCACTTCACAGTACACAAATACATAAAGAGATACAAAGAATGTCTGTATTTCTTACAGCCATTCACTAACCCCTTACCAGACCTTTTCTGGAGACTTTCTGTACTATGTTCCCCTAACAGATCTCGTCAATCTCCGCGAGCCGGCGCAGCTCCCCGCTCCCCCCTTAATCGCAGCACTGCGGCAGCCGCCCAGCCCCCACAGTCCCCTCACACCGCCCGCCCAGCCCCCACCGGCGGTGAAGCATTATCCTGGCGCTGCATTGTTCCCCCCAAGTGACTCAACCCCGGCTTCCGAGGGAACGGGCACAGACCCCACCACCTTCATTCGCCACGGCCCTCTTTCTCCTAGGAAAGCGGCGCCATTATCCCCTCTCTCTCCTACCAGTTTTCAACGGCACTGCTCAGAGCAAAGAGGCGCCTGACTCCTACTCCCTCCCGGCTTAGCGGCAGAACTCCCAGCCCGACCAGCACCCACACCCACCCAGCACCTTCTAGACCAGTAACGCCCCCAGCAGACCCCCCAGTTCTACTCACTTCTCGCTCTTCTCAGCACTGCTTCTCAAATACCGAACTCTGCCGTGTGACGCAGCACCTCCCGCTTTTATGCTGTTCTGAAATGCAGGCCCCGCCCCCGACCTCTGACGTATCCATCCCCCTCCCAAAGTAGTCCCAAGTAAAAAAAATCACTGTAATGGAAAATGCCGGCCTCCTCCAGCTCCACTCACTCTTCCAGAAAACCAAGAGGTCCTGGGGGCTTGATGAGGCGCCTCAAATTCATAAACACCGGGACATTTCGGAGGGCGCGGATGGATCTGGCGGTGCGGTGAACCGTTAGTACAAACACCAGGAAGTTCGGCACTGATTGGTGCAGCGGTACGAGTAGTGCACGTTGATTGGTCAATTCGGGGGTGAAACCAGACAGGGGCAAAGGAGGGCGGCTGCCCTGAAAGCTCTGGAAGCTTCGGGAGCTGCTGAGCGCTGATTGGTGCGTGGTGAGGTCAGCGCTGTTGCTGGGGGGGGCCGCCGCGTAAGGGCAGATTTGGTGGGGCAGGAGCTGGAAGCGTGAGGCTCGAGCTGCCGCAGCGGGCGGGGCGAGACGGGCTTTAAGGAACCCCTTCGGAGCTCCCTGTTATGGGGCTGGCAATGGTACTGGGGAGGTTTGTGCCGGCTCTCTGCTAGCCCCGGCAAAGCTTAGGGAAGAGCTCTGAGCGCCTTGGGGAATGGGGGTGACCCTGGGTGGCTGCTTTTCGTTGCCCCCCATTGACAGCAGCGCCTGACCAGCCCTTTCCCTGGGTGAAACCTTTATAGTAGAGGCTGGAATGGTCTGGGGGGCCAGAACCGAGTTGGTAAAGCTGGAAAAAGATGTTAGCAATTTGGTAACTGCTGGTGACCCTGGTGTGTCAGCCCTCGTCATGGGACCCACTTCCCCAGGAGCCATTTGAACTCATTTCAGCCAGCTGACAGCTTAATTACTTAATGTGAGGTTGCAGACCAATCCCACTGAAATGCTGATACTTGAAATCCAAATGGCTGTTTACTTGCTTCAGAACAGGAAGCCTTGCTCAGGTAACAGAGCAGCTTCCTCCTGTGAAGCCATGTGGAAATGGGCTTTGTGATAACGAAGGTTCATTAAAAGATTTCAGACTGGCTCTTTATCTCATATCTGGAGTACATAAAATCCCAAACAGTTTTTATGTGGTAGTGATACACCTGCTTCTAACTCTTTTAGTGAAGCTTGATTAGCTTGTTGTTAAATCCTTCACTCACAAAGCAGAGTGCACACATGACTTCAGTACAGAGCTACTTCCTCTTCGCTTTTAAAAAATACAAAGAACCCCAAACCACTAGAAAACCCCCACCTATAACAAAGTTATTTTGCTTTCCTTTCCCCTAACAGGGTTTGTATCTGCTGTCTTGGCTTACAGTAACAAGGAACTAAATCATCCCAACAATAACTATTCACAGTATAGAAACAGGAAGAAAGGAAAACTGTTACTGGAAGTTTCGGAGACAGCTGCATCACAGTACCTGACCTTAGAAACATTATTCAGCTGTGTAAATGTAGGGCAAAAGGCAGACTGAGTCAATACCACGGTTGTTTTCTTTATGCTGCCAGTTTTGCTCAGTGCTTCCAGCAGGTTCGTTTTGTTTGCATGGAGCCAGGGTGACTAAACACTCGCTGCAAGGCCGGGCTGTCTCTGCTGTATGTCCCAGGCACTGCTCTAGGAACAGAGATCTCCAGCCAAACAATGTCATAGAGTCCTGGGAGGAAGGCCATGTCTATTAAACTGGAGAATAAACACAAGCTAATCTAAAGGCTTGTAGGAAGGATTTTAGTATGCAAGTCTTTTGTTTTTAAGGATAAAAGACACATTTCTGCCTTGGTTTGTTTCCCCCCCCCCCTTTTCTGTGTAAGTGGGAGCCCTCCCTTGATTTCTTCTCAGTATGGATAAAATCCTATGAGTAATCTGTTTTCACCACCGTTCAGTTTCTGTTTAAGTATTCAAACCAGCCGATCAGAATAAGTCCCAACAAGATGAATTTACCACGGGTAGTTCTTTAAATACCTGTTGATGATGGCTCCTGAAGAATTCATTCTTCAGGGAAATGATGTTTCCCAAAGCGAGTGCAGGCAGCAACATGCTGACGTGGAATGCAGACTCTAGAAATAATTGTGGATTAAATTAATCTCATGCAAAAAAAAAAAAGCACCTCATTATTTTCCTCAGTTATCCCTCTGTCAAAAGAGATAAACAAAAGAGTTGGGCTTTGTGCACCCAGCTCCAGGGCCTGGCAGAATGAAACTGCTCTCTGTAGCCTGCAGGCAGGGGACTCTGCACAGGGTACCATTAGCATTCTGCTGCCTCCACTGACTGGAGTAATGTAATTCTGTGTGATAGCCGTCTACTATCTGTACAGAGCCCACTTCTTGTTTTGGGGGTGTGGGCAGAATACAGGGGGCTTCTTGAATACCTCTTCTCCTGACCCCTGGCTTTTTCTGCACAGTAAACTCATGCCCTGAATGTTACCTGCTTACACCTGCACAGATTCTTTACCCTTTTTCAAGGACATCAAGTCAGAACACAATATTTATATATTGTGGGCCAAATTCTGCCTCATTTTCATACATTGGGTTGTACAAAGCAGTCTCCCAGGCTGGAGGTGATGGCCCTGTGACTTCATTTGACTGAATTACAGCTTTACCCCAGAATTTCTTTAGAAAAATATTTTACTGCCTGAATTTGATAGAGAGAAAGGAGATCTGTTTATTCTTAAGTGGTGTGGTAACGTTGTGTACACATTTCAAACACACACCGCTCTTTCAGCAGCTCGTGGTGAATCAGACTCATCAAGCAGCTGACTGTGAACTGGGTATAAATAAATGCAAAGCTGAAAGAAACCAGAAATCTGTGTCTTGTGACTGGCTGGACAGCACAGGTGGCTCCAGCCTTTGCCAGGGCACAGGGCCTGCAGTTGGGAACACAGATTCCTTTCCAAGTGGCTTCAAAAGTAGGTCACTGGGCAGTAGTACAAAGCAACCTACTTACAGAAAAGAAGAATCTGGGGTCAAAGACATGTTTCTAATGAATCTGTACATTGTAGACCACAAGCTGGGTCTGGTGGTTTTTATGTACTGGAACATCCTAGCAACAGCACATTGTTCCTACAAGAACCATGGTAAATGAAGCAATCTGTTTATCTTCAGTTTGGCCTGGGACACGTGGCCAGTCAGGTCATTCCAGTCTGTGAACTACGTTCAGTGGCGTTCCTTCGCTCAGATAAAAATAGGGCTACTTGCCACAGGGTAAACCCAATGTATATTCCTAATCTCCTGTTAATCATTGCTAGCTCAGGTCTCCCTCACTGTGTATGACGCAGGATAATTCTGTTTACCTGTTTACAGTTGTGGAGATAAATCCTTGTGGAGATAAAACCTGTAACACTGCTTATTGCCCAGGCTTTGCTCAAGTTCCAGCCACGAGACTAACAGAGACGTGGCATGTTACTGCTTGTCCTTGTACTGCCGGGCTCAAAGGTTACGAAAATAGACCCAGCCCAAAGTTCTGTGAGGTTGACTGTGGTATCATGAGATTTCCAAAAAAAGACAACTTTCTGAGTTTTGGGTTTGAACCCTGAAGCTAAATATATCTTAAATAAATAAAATTTTGAATAAGTTGCCAACTTCAGGAGCTGAAAGTTTAACAAATAGATATCCAGGGTTTTAGGAAAAGAGGAAAATGAGCAATACTCCTTTCTCTGTTTGTTTAAAGCATATTCTGACTTGGCAGTACATGAGATACAGCGTTTAGATCTGTGCTGCCATGATAAACAGGCTTGGGGATGTCTTTCTCTTTCTGTCTAAGGGACCCAGAGAAGCATGTGGCAATTCACTGTCCCACTGACGTAAGGAGACTTCTAAAGGACATTTTCTAAAGGCTCTTTAGAAGGACCATCTGCCTAAACCCACAGATTTGAGTCTGCATGTTATGCCAGTGAAAGCAAAAATTAAAACCCAGGTCTCATCTAAAAATTACTTGTCTGCATCTTTTCAGTCTGCCTCCTGCCTGCGAGTCTTTTGGATGTGATCCAAGCTGCACTGCAGTGAAGGCGGTCCCTTTGTTCACCTTCTCTCTGTTGAGCCCGTTTAGCATGTGGTTTCTCGGGTGAGATTTTTGGGTAGGACAGCAGAGAAGAACCTTGAAAATCAAGAAAACAAAGTAAGTCAGTCTGAAAATACTGTTAATCATTATTATGTTTCCACAGAACCAATCTAGCTGTGACCAAAAGCAAACACTATCAAGGCCATTCCACACAGCCTTCATCCATTGGCCCAGAGGTGAGACCTCCTCAACTGTGTTTTCAGATTCAGCTTGGATCCCTTGAGGACAAGGGTCATAATGTTTCCCCCTCCAGCACAGTAAGACTAAAATGACTAATGCTTTTCTCTCCTGCACGAACTATGTAGTTTTAACCTCAGCTCTTCCAAGTGTGGTGTTAGTGATATGCTGCTCCTAGTTCCTTGTTTATTAGGTTCCTAATCCTCTTTAACCCACAAACATGTAGCTGCTTTTGCAATGAAAATGCTTTTACAGACAGAATCTCACTGCAGGCGAAGAGCCAGGGCTGCAGAGCTGAGTCACTGTTATACAAGCAGAGCTGAGACAGCACAGAAAAACACCTTTGTACTTTAGCATGAAAACCCATCAGCTGTTGAACTTCGAGTATCACAAGACACCTACAGAGAACAAACAAGCAATTTACTGGACTTTGCCTCTTGTCCATCATACCATTTTCCTGTATAATTTTTCCTTCTCCATTTTGCTCAGATGCTTAAGAGCACAAACATTCTCTATCAAGCTGTTGGTTTCCCCTGAAGTTCGGCAAACACTGTGTCAGGTTTGAAAGCGATGTACTAGTGAAAGCTGTGAACTCTCTGGGCACTAAGAAACGACTGCCACTGACACCACAACACACAACCACTGAAGCGTAGGGCCTGCACATCAGGATACCAGTGAGATTCATCATCAGCCGGACATCCACTGTAAAGCTCTTGAACTGATTATTTATGTGAGACCCACTTTGGAGCTTAAAGAGTGCTTTGTAAGAAAATGTGAAACAAATGAAAATGGAGGAGGAATGGCTTTGCTGTGGCCATCTCAAACGAGACTGCCTTTTATTCTGTCTTTGTTTTCCAGTTCTTCATCCTGAAATGTCCCAGAATGTAGTTGTCAAAACGCTGTCTACATTTCAAATGTGCTGAACTACTGGTGGGGTGACACAGAGTGACAGACTGTCAGGTACTATGTGGACTGTGTACTTTTTGAGAGTGTCCAAGTGCTGCTGTCGCCTGTCTTGCAGAAACGAGGTCATGTGTGTGATCTGATCACTAACAAGCTCCTAAAATATGTTCTGGCTTTCAGCTGAGTGTAGGTAGCTGTTTTTAGAAGAGGACAGGCCATGTAGGCTGAAACTCAACTGCTGCCCACCGTGCCATGCACAGGCTGTTTCCGTCCGTGGTCTCCAGTTTCACCGTTGACTTTTCCTCCTAAAATATAAGATGACTAATATGAAAGCTAGTGTGACTAAAGGCCTGGGAGTGGCTCAAAGCAGGAGCTGCTGATGAACAAGCTGGCATGGGTCAGAATTTGTCATCAAAATGGTTCCATTGGGATGCGTAACCAGCACAGAGGTTCACCCGAGAAGTAACAGGAAATAACAACTCAGTGTCCGTCCTGATCTTCAGAGAAGAGAGGTGCTGAGCCACAGGATTGTTATGCAAATCCTGATACCGGCTGTCTCAGGAAACAGCCTACACACTGTACTCCCATGTTGTTAAGGCTGTTTTCCAGGGCAGAGTGTGCTGATAGCTGTTTCATCACTGCCCAGTTGCTTTGCTGTATTCCTGGCTGAGACAAGACCCTGCAGTGCTGCCCCTAACCCACAGCAGACTGTCAGCTCGTTTGTTCACACATTTCCCTGTTCCCCTTCTTGAGAACAGTGAGATATTCCAACCTGCTGCAAACAGAAATTGTTGATTATAACTCAAATTCCAATCATCCAACAGTGGGCACAAAGATTCATCCATGGAGTGAGTTCCCACCTTCTTCCAGTCAAATGTGCCTCAACAGCTACAAGTTTTGTCCTTCTTCCCTGCACTGAGTAGTTCTTGAGGAGCAGCGCTGTCTTTCAGATGTTCAGTAACCTTTTCTAAGATATTTAAAGCGTTTATCACCAGACGGGAGCTTTCACATTTTCCTACGCGTTCGTTTTTTTAAAGGTCTGTGCTATCTTGATCGTTTTCCTTTTTAAGACTGCGGGGACAGAAATGGTGAGAAGTTGTCTCATGGCAATCGTGTCAGAACCCACTTCTCAAGGCTGCCAGAATGATTTCAGACCTCAGGAAGGACCCACCCCTCTCCCCAAGGCACATCCTGACACCCCGCAGTATTGTTAGCACCGATTTTGGAACATGTGTCATGTAAGGAAGGGCTGAGAAATCTGGGGCCGTTTAACCTGGAGAAGATGAGACTGAGGGGACACCTCAGAGACTCCACAACTACTGGAAAGGAGGTTGTAGAGAAGTGGGGGTTGATCTGTTCTCCTCAGTGCCCAGTGACACGATGAGGGGAAATGGCCTTGAGCTGCGAAAGAGGAGGTTTAGGTTGGATGTCAGGAGGAACTTCTTTACTGAGAGGATTGTCAGGCATTGGAACAGCCTGCCCAAGGAGGGGGTTGAGTCCCCATCCCTGGAGGTGTTTAAGAGAAGGGTACATGTTGCGCTGGGGGACAGGATTTAGTGGTGCTGATAGGGCTGGGAAAAGGTTGGAGTCGATGATCTTGACGATCTCTTCCAGCTGGAACTGTTCTATCATTCTATGATCTTGTTTCTCACCGATGGCGGGTGCCCAGCAGAGGTGGGCAGCCCTGCAGGGCACACGGACACCCCTGGGAACGGGAGGCAGCGTCTGCTCGGAATTAGACAACCTCACGTTCCTGCTCGTGGATAACTGGCTTTTCTGCCAACACGAGGGCTCAGACAGTTCCGCTCGCTCACGGTGCCCACCCAGCCCTCTCCAGCAGCCGGGGTGCCGATGGCGGGAGCGGAAGGTCCCGCCGTGCCCGGAGAACCCCGGCACCGCCCACCGCCGGCACCTCCGACCCTCCGCGCGGTGCCGCGATATTAGGGCGCCCCCTTGCGGTCGCGACCGGCATCGCTCGGAAGCGGATGGGGCGACCCGCGGCGGGCAGCGCTCGGCGGTCCCGGCGCGGCAGCGCGGCCGCCGCTTTCCCCACGGGCGGCAGCCGCCGGAGCCGAAAGAAAGCGGCGGGCGGAGGTCAGGCACAATCCCCCGGGCCCGGCGCTTTCGATCTGGGGGCGCAGAGCGGGCGCTGGGCCGCCTTCCAGGAGCGGCATCGGCTGAGCTGCGAGGAGGCGGCGCGGCTGCTGCTGGACGCGTAGTGAGTACCGGGGGGGCTCTGCCCGGGGCTCGTTCTGTCGGCCCAGCCTCCTCTTCTGGAGGTCTCCTTTGCACAGGTCTCTGGAGAGCTGCTTCTGCACAACAGGAGCTGTGGGAGTGCGGGAAGAGCGGTGACCCGGGCTTTGGGTTCTCCCACCAAAAGCGCCCCGGGGACATCGAGCGGGACCCGACGGCCCAGCCCTGCCACATGCCCCCTGCTCCTGTACCCCCCGACACCTGCGGTCCCCGACTGCCCGGGAGAGGGAGAACATGGAAGGAATTATTTTTCCTTTTGGCCCAGGATGGTGGTTCTGCCCCGTTGCCATGGAGTTGCTGTAGGGCTGAGGGAGAGACGCACAAGCTCCAAAATTCCTTGATCCCGGATTTCCTCTGCAATTCCAATACAAACTAAAATGCGTTTGAAATATGATGTAGAATCCACTTATCTCTGCTTTTCCCAGCTTTTAAATCGAGGAATATTTGTAGTGCTGGAGCATTTGGGGGGAAATTGTGGGGAAATTCAGTTCCCAGTTCCAAGGTTGTTTCTGTATCCTGTGTCTGGCCCAGGATGATGCCAGGGAAGCACATTTGCTATCGTGTGAACTGTGGCTCTTCTCCCCTTTTTGCCCTTTCAGTTAAGCCAGAAGAGCAGTCACTGCAGAGGACAGGAGCCATCCCCTACCTCACTCTGGCGTGTTCTATAAAATACAGTTTGAGCAGATAAATTTCCTGGTGTTTCGCAACTGCTCAAAGCAGAATTGAATGATGTAGTACAGCACCTTCTTGGGTTTTTGGCCCCAGAGATCCTGTATGGTCACACAACTTCTCTGTTGTTTCTCTCTCCAGTGAATACAGAGGTTTGGTCAAACACACAGGAGGATGTCACTGCGGAGCTGTCCGCTTTGAGGTCTGGGCTTCAGCAGATCTGCATGTTTTTAACTGCAAGTGAGTTTGGTATTTTTTGTTTCCTGTTCTCACAGGTGAATTTAAGCTCAAATATGTCTCCAGCCAATAACTCAAAAGCTAAAAGAAGTTGACACAAGTGCGGAACATCCTCTGAGCTGTTTCCATAAGGGATAGCCCTTATTATGTCCTGATCCAGTATGAGATCAGCCCTGGTGATTTCAGGTGCTGCTTCTTTGGGCAGGACTTCAGTTCTCACATCCACGCTCACACCAGAAGTGTCAAGAGAGATCCCATGAGTACAATGGGCTCAGGCATCTGCTTTGTGTTTCCTCTGAGTGTAGTATGCTCGAAGCACATCGATCCTTTTTAAACTTGGTCCTCTCAAATGAACATTACATCTCTGAAGTACACAGTGCTTTGAACTACAAGGTAAGGGTGTTGGCAGAACTGGCAAAGTCTGGCCTGAAAGATGGAACGGATTTCTCAGGGCTAGATTTGTCCTTGTTCTGTCTGTTGAAGGTTGTCCACAGGAAGAAAACACATATTGTTTGGTGTAGGGAGTACCTTATCGCTTAGCCAAACACCACTGATACCACCAGTCCACTTTTGCGGCTTACTTCAGCCTACCAAGAGCCAGTTTAACCGTTGGTGGAATTTCTGTTGTCAAGATCTGACTGCTGTACTACAATTTGTCTGCTGCTTCTAGAAAATTCTGCTTTTTCTTTTACAGTTGCAGCATTTGCACAAAGAAACAGAACAGACATTTCATTGTCCCAGCATCACGTTTCAAGCTGCTGAAGGTAGAGTAAGAAACATGAGTTTCTTGTAGTTCTTAGGAACCTGTGTATGTACAGAGCACAGGGGTTCTGAAAAGGAGCACGAACACACAACTTTGCATCGGGGAGGGTTAGGTTGGATGTTAGGAAGCCCTTCCTCAGTGAAGGGGTGATCAGACACTGGAATGCACTTCCCAGGGCAGTGGTTGAGGCCCCATCCCTGGAGATGTTTAAGAAAAGACTGGATGTTGCTCTTAGTGCTCTGGTCTGGCCGATGTGGTGATGTTAGGGCTGGGCTGGATGAGCTCAGAGGTCTTTTCCAGCCTCAATATAATTCTGTGATTCTCTGATCTCACATAAAGACATAAAAGTGGTATTTTAAATTTTGCATCTCTTAGCTACAGGCTGATAGGAAGTAATTACTGCATCTTTGCAGTAATTACCGTGGAAAACTTAGGTTGCTCTTCATTCACTTAGGGTGCTGATAATTTGACAACATACACCTTCAACACACATCGTGCCCAGCACACCTTCTGTAAGACCTGTGGAGTACAGAGCTTTTACACTCCTCGTTCCAATCCTGATGGCTATGGTAGGTAGAAAGAATAAGCTGTGTGTAAGTAAGTTAACAACCAAGCAAACCATGGGTGCTCCACTGGACATTAACAGCACAGCAGTGAGTAGCGTGTGTCTTAAGAGTTTTTTCCTAAAGTGCTAAACATCTGCAACTGCAGTGTGAACCTGTAGCTTCTCCCTAAGAACCAGTAATACCTGTAATGTGTGAGCTCCTGCACGTGACAGGTTCCTCAGCCTTACAGCAACAGCTGGACTAAGCCATTCACCACTCCCTGAAATGCCCCATCCACAGAGTGGTTCAGGCATCCCCACACTTCACCTTTGAAAAGCAGGTTTCTGTGTACCCTCTGTTTCTTCAGGAATAGCTCCCCACTGCCTGGATGATGGCACTGTGCAGACCATTGTCATAGAGGATATCAATGGCAAGGAATGGGAGAAGGCAGTGAAGGAACATAAGACCATCAGAGACATGTCAAAACCCTGAAACCCTGCAGCAGCTCACCTTGGAGCACTGCCATGGAACTGCAGGCTGGGATTTTCTGGGTGAGGGTTGACAAAATAAATCCCAACATTATTGTTATCTGTTCTCTGTTTCTTAAATAAATCTTTCTATAGTTCCTGGCCCATTCACTTGTGACGTTCAATTTTCAAACTACCTCTGTTCCATAAACCACCCGAGAGCTGCTGTTTTGGTCCTTTGCCCTTAAGCCGTGCTGCAGTTTAAATCATAATAAACAGAGCAAAGTACGAAAGAAAAAACCCCAATCTAATAGTTGCTTATACAAATACTTCCTGTGTTTAAAGTCCGGCTTATAAAAATGTCCTGTATAAAGTAATCTCTTGCTTAGAACATAAAACTAACTTATGCTGTTTTTCTCCATTGACTTCAATGCATTGACCATGGATTTGAAGTTAAAGGGGATTTGAAAGAGCTTAGCAGGCTCATGTTCAATAAAGCATTTATGCAGGTGCTCAGCTGTATGCAGGAGAGGGGCCACTGAAGTTATTAAGGTGATTTAAGTGCTGTTTTGCCTGGACTTACTCATGGTCTTAAGGCTGAGCGGGCATCTGCTTAGGCACTGACTTGTGGCCAGGGAAGAGAGTTCAGCACCATCACACGCTCAGAATGTGCATGTCCTACAGTACAACCAGGAAGTCAGGTGTTGTCTTTAGGAGGGGGACTGTGTCCTGGCTATGCCACGACTGGGTGTGGAGGTCCAGGAAATACATGAGTTCGCAGCGAAAGGTCCATAGAAACAGTGGGGCCCCATCCCTGGAGGTGTTTAAGGCCAGGCTGGATGGGGCTCTGGCAAGCCTGGTCTAGGGTGGGGTGTCCC